>CM053580.1:228739455-228755533 GCA_028627135.1 Pseudochirops cupreus | reverse complement strand
CCTCTGCTCTCCAATTTTTTCTTTCTCTTTCTCTTTTCTTTTTCTCTTTGTTGTTCTCCAGTTTCATCTAAATGTTCTTAGCTGCATCTACCATCAAGTTTTCTGAAGGGTCATTCCCTAAATTGCTTTTCACTACTTTGAAGGAATGCTATGTTTGAAGTTCCATTATCTGCTTACGTAATGTTTTATAAATGAGCAGTTTCCCTAAACCAGTGTTGTCTTTGACTGACAGATCTCTCTGTGATCCTGGGAAAGTCACTACCTTTGGGTTTTTTTGGTCTTATTGTGATGACTGCTTTTGGTCATGTGACCCATGAAACAGAGTCAATTTTAACTGATAGATCAATAAGTTTTTATTAAGGAAAGCCAAGTAAAAGCACCAGCAGCATATGCTACAAATTCAAAACTCAGTACTGGGTAATTTTCTACTTATCTATTAAGCCTCATATTGCTAACAGTGTAAAAGAGATGAACAGAGAGGCTTGGTAAATTACACAAGATCTTTTATGATGTGTTTTCAGTGGCTCAAACTGCAGTGAGATGCGATGGGGTGCCTGGGAATGAAACTGGATTTGCTCTCAGAGGTGCTCAGTCCACATCCCTGCTCTGTCATGATCTTAGTTAGGGAAATCATTTAGCCTCAACCTTAGTTTCTCCATTGAAAAAAAAGTAAAAGGTTTGATTAGGCGACCTCAAAATTATTCTCCAGTTCTTTTTCTATGATCCTATAATCTCCAGATACAGCTGTATAAAAATAGTGCCCAAAGAATAATTTTGCAATAATAGATTGTAAGAAGCCATATCTATAAGACATTCCTGTTTGAAAGCTGCAGAATCAGACTATGTGGTGAGTATTACTATATTTTTTTCTTTGTAATTATTCCAATTTCCCAGATCTAAAGTTACTCCTCTAGCTGCCAATTCATTTGTTCTAGACTAAATCCATCAGTCTCTATATGGTATGGTGCCTCGTAATATCCTAGACTGAAATTAAGAGTTAACTAGGATAATTAACATAATCTTATTTTCCTTTTCAAACTCACCACCTTTCTCCTTCATAAAATACCCCTTATCTATTTCTTTAATCATTTTTGTAATCTTTTTGATTCTTCCTTTTTTGTCATCTCCTGTATCCCATGGGCCCAGTCTTTTTTTTCTTTTTTTCAAAACACCTTTGGAATTTTCCCTGTTTTCTCCATGATCTCTGCTACTATCCTAATCTATGATACCATCAATTTATGCCTACCTTACTGGAGCTGACCTTCTTGCCTCCAGTCTCTTGTCATTAATCTGCCTTATCTGCCACCATTGGGTTATTATTAAATACAGCTTTGATTGTTTCATTCCCCTCCTCAAAATCATATAATAAATTCTGTGGTAGAAGATGTATCCTAAATCCACTCCCACACACATTTGAATGTTAGGATAGAGATTTTTTTTTTCCTGAAAAGGCATTAAGACAATCCCAAAGACTCTGTTAGCTAATGGCTCAGACTGTTGACATTATTTCCTGGTTGCCTGAATACAAAACAGCCATGAAGAACTCCAGGTATGCTCTGATGGTAGTGGATCCTGACAGGTAATGCAGCAAAGGACCTTTGTTCAACTCAGTCTGACACCTGAAGTGTCCTCATTGCCCATCCTTGTTGAATATCCTTCTCTTGATATGGCCAAGCAAATCTCCTTTTGCTAACTTCTGAATAACATCTGAGAATCTAATTTAGTTCCAATATCAAATCTGAACTAACAGGGAACTGATCTGAGTTAACTGACTGAGATCTAGTTAAGAAAATTTTGCGCAGACTGGTGGATCTTCAGCCTCCTTCCATGTATTCAAAGCCCTTCAACCTGGGTCCCTTTTACCTATTCAACTTCATTGTCCGCCTTTCCCAACCATCACCTTCTGCTATTCTCACAAAAGGCCCCAGAATACACAATGCTGTTTGTCATTTCTGTACTTTTATTAAGCCTCGTCCTGTTAGGGCCCCTGAAAATAAATATGTACTCTCATCATCTTAACCTATCCAAATCCAACCATCCTTTAAGACCCAGCTCATATCCTCATTTCCTAAATACAGCTTTCTTTCCTATTTTAGCCCCTACTTTAGCAAAGTCCAAAGTTATTTTGTGAGAAAAAGAAAAAAATGGATCCACAGGATGCAGGGAATGACAAAGAAAGAAGAATGAAAAAAGAAACGAAAAATGAGTAAAGAAATAGAGGAAGGGTGTTTTATGAAAGAGAGGGGTGCTGAGTTTGAAGAGGAAAATACGATTCATTAATCGTTAATCCTTCTCTTTATCTCTTAATTTCAACCAAGAACATTATGAATTCGACCCATTCTTCATGACCCAGATCAAGTTCTCATTTCCTAAAGAAAGCTTTCTCCCCAGTTCTAGCCCCCACTAGCATGGTAGAACTGCCAGAGTGCTGGCCTTGGGATTGGGAACACCTGAGTACTAATGTCACCTCAGATGCCAGCTGGCTTTATGACCTCGGGCAGATCATTTGATCTTTCTGTAAAATAGGGGAGTTGAATTCAGTGAATTCCAATTTCCCTTTTACCTCTTAATTTATGACACTTCTCTGAGTTACTATTGCACTAATAGTTTATATTACCTAATTTGGCACTTAACTACCTTTGGTTTTATCCTATTCTTTGGTAGCTTCATTCTTGTTGGTCTTCTCTTTATAACTACATTGTAAGCTCCTTGAGTGTAAGTGCCATATCTAATAGTTCTGATTATTTTTTTAAAATCCCTGTGGCACTTTTGTTGGGTACTGGTATGTATTGGTACATATAAAGGGTTGCTAGGTGGTGTAGTGGATATAATGCTGAGCATGGAGTCATGAAAACTCATCTTCCTGAGTTCAAATCTGGCCTCAGACACTTACTAGCTGTGTGACCCTGGGAAAGTCACTTCACCCTGTTTGCCTCAGTTGTCTCATCTATAAAATAAGTTGGAGAAGGAAATGGCAAACCACTCCAGTATCTTTGCCAAGAAAATCCCAAAATGGGGACACAAGGAGCTGGCTATGACTGAATAAAATATGTACAAATTAAATGCTTGCTGGTTGACTTATTTTCCTAACCTTTTAAATCTAAAGTAATAGTAGATAGATAACGTCTATCGTTTAGCAAAAACCTGCAATTATGGTTGCCATCAGTCGGCCTCAGATATGACCTTTTATTTCAACAGAGTATTTGAAAGTGAAGATTTTATGCTGTACACAAGAATTCTTTCCTCTCTTAGGCTCAGATGAAAATGAGCAGAACAGAGTAGGGAGAATGCCAGAGTCAGGAGGTATGCCTTTGAATCCAGGATCTAAGACTTGTCAGCTGTCATGTCTACATAGTTAAGTCATTTCATCTGCTGGACCTTGAGTATTCCCATTTGAAACATAGTAATAATGATGCTGTAGTATTTACATTACCTCACAGAGTTGTTAGGAGAAAGTCACTTCGTAAACCTGCAAGTGGGGCAGACAGGTGGCACAATGGCTACTGCAATGGTCTTGGAATCAGGAAGACTCATCTTCCTGAGTTCAAATCCGGCCTCAGTCACTTCCCAGCTCTGTGACCCTGGGTAAGTCACTCAACCCTGTTTGTCTCAGTTTCCTCATCTGTGAAATGAGCTATAGGAGGAAATGTCCAAGAAAACCCCAAATGGAGTCATGAAGAATTGGATACAACTGAGTAACAACAGCAACAAACCTTAAAGTGCTTAGAAGTAGGAGTTAGCAAATATCAGAATGCCAGAAATTTAGTATTGGAGAGAAGCTCAAAGTCCATGTAGTACCTGCATTCAAGTCCTACTTCATATATTTACTTGACCCTGGTAAGTCTCAACCTCTGACTGCCTCAGTTTCCTGAGATGCAAAATTGGGATAATGATAGTCACCTACCTCCCAGAACTGTTGCAAAGATAAAATGAGATAATCATGAAGTGCTTAGCATACTTCCTGACACATAATGGACATTTAGTAAATATTTGTTCAAGAAATCTGAAAAGAACTGCCCATGCACCTCTGAACATGCCAACATTCAACCTCCGCTTGAAATTCTCTAACAAGGGAGAACCTCCCGTTTCTTAAGGCAGACTCCTGAGTTTGGAATTGCTCTGACTGGCAGTTTTCTTTTGGTTTTCCACCTGACATCAAGCTTAAACGTGTCTCTTTTTAACTTCTGCCCACTGATTCTAATCTATCCTCTTCCCATGACCGCCCTTTACATGCAAGACAGCTATCATCTATTCCCTTCCCCTTTCTCTTCTCTAGATTAAACATCTCCACTTCCTTCAACCAATCTTCATGTGACACTGACTCAAGGCCCTTTGATTCCCAGTTGTTCTTCTTGGCACTCTCTACCTTATCAGTGTCTTTCTTAAACTATGGCACCCAGAACAGAACACAATACTTTAGATGTTGTCTGATCAGGGCAGAGGACAGAGGAACTCTTTGTTATTCCTGAAAGCAACCCAAGATCACATTAGTTTTCTGGCTGCCACTCTGCACTGTTGTGGATTTAGACTGAGCTTGAGTGCACTAAAACCCTGAGTTGTTTTTCAGACAAATCACCATCTAACCATTCCTACCCCATCTTGTAGTTAGGAAGATGATTTTTGAAAAAATCAACTCATATGTAAGACTTTGCATTTACCCCTATTGAGTATCATCTTATTATTAGATTCAACCCAATGCTGTCAAGCCAACCTTCACAATCTATTTTGGGTCCTGATTCTGTAATTTAGGGTGTTAGTCATCCTTCTCAGCTTTGAGTTTTCTGAAAATTTGATAAGCATGTAATCTATGACATCACTAACATCACTGATAAATATGTTAATAGCACAGGGCAGATCCCTGGGGCACTCTACTGGAAATCACATCTATCAAGCTGACACTGAAGCATTACCAATTAATCTCCAAGTTTAGCCAGTCAAGCAGTAATGAATCCAGAGAATTGTACTGTATTGTCCACATCTGTATCTTCTACAAGAATAATAGGATATACTTTTTCAAACCCTTTGCTAAAACCTAGGCAACATATATCCATAACATTTGCCTGATTAGAGTTTAATAAACCTGTCAAAAATGGAAGTAAAGTAAGTCTGCCATATTCTGTTTTTGATGAATCCATGCTAGCTCTGGATGTTTCACTAACCATATCTTTAATGATTCATTCTAGAATTTTCCCAGAAATCAGTCAAATTCATTGGTCTGTTGCCTTTGATCTCGCCTTTTTTTGAAAATTGGGATCCTGTAGATTTCTTTTAGCTTGCTAACCATAGAAAATATTGACCTTTCTCTCCTTACCTCCCTCTCTCCCTCAAATATAGTCTCCTTCTCCCCAAATGATCTGTTAAACTAGCTTACACTCATGCTATAGTGTTGGAGGTTGATAAGGTACAATAGAGACTACCTAGAGAAAATGTTTTAACTCAAAGAAATGACAACACAGAGGAATGAGGAGGAATACAGTGGAAAGGACATGGATTTGTAATTAGGGAAACTTGTTTTAAATCCAACTCCTGCCACTTGTTACTTGTGTGATCCTGGACAAATCGTTCAACTTTTCCAGAGCTGGTTTTCTTCATGTGTGAAATGAGATGGTTTGACTAGGTAACTTCTAAAGTACCTTTACTCCCTCTAAATCTGAGATGTTAAGGACTCTAGTGATGAGAATTTATCACAGTAGGAGATTCACTGGGGGAAATACTGGAGTAAGGTAAACTTTCCAATGTATCACAAAGAATTTCTTATGGGCTACTCCATTGATACATACAACATTCCTGCAAACAACGTTCCATGGGTAGAGCAGCACTGTCTTAAGCACCAAAAACTCCCTAGTTATTTTCATGAATTGATATCTTTTAAATATCCACAATGTATTTGGCATGAATTTGTTGGCAACATGCACTGCAACACTTTGTTTGCACAGATTGTGCTCCAAGAAATTCTAATTCCCAGTGGTGAATAGGAGTTGCTTGAAAATCTCAGTATGACTGCCAGATGAAATACAGGCCAATAATTCAATGTACATAAATGGTAAATGGATGCTGACCTCTTCTGGGGGGACCTACTGTTTTCTCTGCATGTATTTTTTCTTTTTCTTTTTCTTTTGCTATGCTATTGAGGTTAAAGCATTGCCAAAGGCAGGCACTGAACAGGCTAATAATTCTATTCAGCCTGCATTTTAGTTTGGAAGCATGAATATTCATAGGAAAATTTTAAAATGAGAGGCAAAAATGTAAAGAGAAGAGGTATGGATGTAATGGTATAGGAGATGATACTCTGGGCTGAGGTAAGAAGCAGAAACCTCTGCATGAGGAATGATGGGGAAAAAACTACTTTTATGTCAGTCCAGAGCCAGAGCTGCTAGCTAAGAGTTCATCAAATTAGGATGCCATTATAATATCCCATGTTAACCAGGGAACTTATAAAAAGAGAGTCAGGGAGATAACAAAGGGAGAGGAGGGGACTTCATCTCTCCATGGCTCACTATCCTTGAATAATTGGGGATTATAATATGAGAGCCAAGAATTAACAATGCATATGTCACTTATGCTGAAGTGCCTTGGTTGACTCTAAACCTGGACGGCCCCTGAATACCCAGTCCATGGAGGTGATACCATCACAGAGGTCAGTAACACCAGACCAAAAATCCAGTTGGTCAATAGTTTTATACTATTTAATTTTGGGGGGGGATTTTTGGACCAAAGTCTCACTATTAGAATAGTGAAATATAAATTGGCATATATTATATTTGAGAGCATGAAGCTTTATTTCTAGGGACACATAACTAGATCCCATGTTTTCAGTGACTGACATGATTTTTATTACTGCTGAGTTGCTGAGGATTGTTATTTTCCCAACTCCTTTGAGTCCTAAAAGTCTTTCCATCCCCATTAGGTCTCCTTGGCCTCTCGGCCTGCTTTCCTACGTAGAACTTGTTCCCTGGGCAAAGTGGGAGTTACTGGAGGATCTTTTGTGTTACTCTAGAATTGGGGAGGAGATGTGGAAACTACAGAGTTGGAGAAATTCTGGAGTGAGATAACCTATGAAAGTCATCTATTTGGTATCTCAAGTCCATAAAATAGGAAGGCTATATGGTTGTAGTCAGTTTTCTAATACAGCTATTTGTAGTATTTCTTACTATCTGAGCTCAAGAACTGAGACTATCTCCTGGTTCTTTTGCACCATATCCCTTCCATTCTACTCCCATCATCATAATCAGGACTACTTTGCACATACAGGAGATGAAATCTAAGCTATTGTTAATAATTGTCATGATTGAACTAGGCCTTCAGGGAACATCATGACCACTATGATATTTTACTGTGGAAAAGGGAATTCTTCTGCAGGAAAGATCTCTGTATAACCAGATTCAGGTGCAGAGGGTAAACCCAAGTTTCTGGCATTAGGAGAGTTCAGGAAAGAACATCTGAGACCCTCTAGGTGTCCCAGGCTGATGGCTGAGAGGTAATCAGATTGGAGTTTCTAGTAGTCTGCTAATGTCACAAAGTCCTGTTGTTGTTCAGTCATTTCAGTCATGTTCAATCTTTTGTGAAATCTTTTGGGCTTTTCTTGGCAAAGATACTAGAGCAGTGGTTCTCAACCTGTGAGTTGCAACCCCTTTAACAATCAAACGACCCTTTCACAGGGGTCACAGGGGTCACAGAGGTCACCTAAAGCCATTGGAAAATACATATTTCCAATGGTCATAGGAACTGAGACACCACTTCTCTATCTGTCTCTAGGCGGGTCCACCCACATGCAGATATGCCCACATATGAGTATTAAAGGGTCATGGCATTAGGAAGGTTGAGAACCACTGTACTAGAGTGACTTGCCATTTCCTTCTGCAGATCATTTTATTGATGAGGAAACTGAGGCAAACAGGGTTAAGTGACTTGTCTACTGTGACACAGCTAGTATCTGAGGCTGGCTTTCAACTCAGATCTTCTTGACTCCAGGACTGATGCTCTATCCATTGCTCCACCTAACTGTCCCACAAAAGACTTTGCCCCACAAAATCCTGTACCTTGAATCATTATCAAGTTTGCCTAGAGAAAGGGGGGCTCAAGATACAGAAGAAGAGGAATTCATGATCATTCTTACTCAGTATTTCTTGGTTTCATTCATGCATCACAGAAATTGCTTGCGTCTAATCAAAAACACCACTGTACAATTCTGCTGTTGGTAAGAATGGAACATTTCTCTTTCTTGGCCTGTAGCATTTAGAAGGATGATGAAGAAAGGTTGGGAAGAACACTTCCTAAGTCTGAGAAAGTTTAGGCTATTAGAAGATGTAATTTAAATACGTAGTTCTGTTGATGAGGATTATACATGCAGACATCACCATCCTCATTAGATTACACAGCAGCTGTTAGCCACCAGTTGTGAACTAGTAAAAAAAATGGAAAATTCTACATAAAATTCTAGATAATTATGAAACAAGTTATATAATAAGGAACAGTGATACCAGATGCACCTATTCTGGTTAACAGGCCACATATCTAGTTAGTAAACTTTGTAGGATTGTAGCATCATAGAGACAGAGCTGGAAGGGGTCTTAGAGGCCATGATATCCAACTTCCTAATTTTACAGATGAGGAAATGAAAGCACAGAGAAGTCAAGAGCTTACCCAGCTTACCCTTAGCTTACCCAAGAAGGATTTGTAGGCAGATTTTGAACCTAGATCTTCCTAAATCCGAGTCCAAAGCCCTATCCATTATGCTACGTGGCCTTTCTACCTTTCCAAAAAGCTGAATTTATGAAAAGTAATATTAAATTAAATGTGTTGGTCAATAACATTCCCCCCTCTTTCTGGCATCCATATATATGGAATTAGCGAAAGAAAAGTGTCTAGAGACACATGATATTGTGGCCCCAGCTACCTGACCTTTGGTTAAGCTTCGGAGAAGCAGGAGTATGTTGAAACTACAAAGTCCTAGCTGAGGTACATTCTTGAACAAAGGTACCACATTGACACAGCCATTCATGCCATTTACACAGTGATGCTCTGGGCTGTTTGAATGCCCCTTTTATTTGAATAGTCTATTTACCTTATTTGGAGCTGTATAACCATACTCATTATTGGTTCCATCCACTAGTCCATCAGGTAGAATACTAGCCCAAAGGCTTTTCCAAAATGCCCCAAATCTAGGGATTTGGCTAGCTTTCCTGATTTTTTTCCTGAATGGAAGGGAATAGGATGGTAGAATCAGATAATGAAAATCAGGTTAAAACTGAACATTTTGAGGGTCTTTTAATACATCAAAGTACAGATTTCATCTTTTTCCTGCGTTATAGACACTGGCAGTACCTTGATGGGGTACTACTGGCATTAGCTTCCATAATCTCAAGGCCA
Organism: Pseudochirops cupreus; assembly: GCA_028627135.1. Classification (NCBI taxonomy): domain Eukaryota; kingdom Metazoa; phylum Chordata; class Mammalia; order Diprotodontia; family Pseudocheiridae; genus Pseudochirops; species Pseudochirops cupreus. The sequence continues at coordinate 228,746,164 of CM053580.1, read as the reverse complement.
GATCTGTGGATCAGCAGACTTGGTAACTGTCTATGTAATGAGATTTGAAGGGAACCAAAAGGCCTTCCTGCCCTCATGTGTTCCTTTTTCTCTCTGTCTAAATTATCTGAAGGGGAAGAGGAAGGTTATGGGAAGGAATAATTTTACTTAGGGAACAGGTTCTTAATCTGGGGTCTGTGAACTTCAAAAAATTTTGATGACTGTATTTCAATATAATTCGTTTCCTTTTAAATCCTGTATATTTTATTTTATGGGCAGCTACATGGTTCAGTGGATAGAAGTCTAGGCCTGAAGTTAGGAACACTTTATCTTTCTGAGTTCAAATCCCCTGAAATGTCTGAACATTTTACTCAGTGTGTGACCCTGGGCAAATCACTTAACTCTATTTGCCTCAATTTTCTCATGTGTAAAATGAGTTGGAGAAGGAATCAGCAAACCATTGCAGTATCTTTGCCAAGAAAACCCCAAAGGGTCAGACATGACTGAATAACAATTTTATTTTATACTTTTAAAAACTTTTGTTTTGAGAAGGCATTCATAGGGTTCGTGAGACTGCCAAAGGACTCCATGATACAAAAAATGGTTAAGAAGCCCCAGCTTAACTCTCTGACTAGGAAAAATTTTGCTGGGCCATAAGCAGTAAAGACACGTACTCATGATGAAGTGGTTCTGGGAATCGATGCAAATGTGGGTGCTTATCAGAGGACAATTATAATCCCATAATCTGGGATCTTTTTTCTCATCAATTATTATTAGATATGTAAGGGTCCTCTCTCCAGAGAATGTTATATTCCCACAATGCTTTTGGAATCTGAAAGATTTACTCAATGGGACAGGGTCATGACCCACCTGCCCCACTGAGGCCATGCAAGGCACACAAGGCTTGAGCATGTGTCTGAGAAGGAGCTGGGGGTGGGTTGAAAAGGAGCTCTGGGGATGTCAGGAAGCAGAGGGAGGAACGTAGGCAAGAACACAGTTTGTCAGCTTAAGAACCCCTGTAGGGTTTATAAACATTTAGATTTTCTCCCCATGCCTACTTGCTGATGGATTTCTGAGCATTGATGGGGCAGCACCAAAGCACCTCTGGGGTAGCTTCATGACTTTTGCAGCTGCATGGTCTGGGACTCGCCCTGTCAGCCCCTGCAGCTTCTACCCTACTAGGCCAGCAGCAGCTGATACCCAGCACCTTCCCTGGCCATCCAAGAGGACAAGTTAGGAAGCCACCATTTCTTGCTTGTCTAGTACGGGTACCACATCAGGCCAGATACGGCATCCAGATCTGGCAACTTTTAGTCCGTGAAGTTGATAAGTGTGTGCTGAGAGGATGATCTTTTTTCTTCTCCCTGCTTTTCTATTTCAAGAAAATTGTCCTTTTCCCCCTACCCTAAACATTGGCTTTGAGATAATCATTGGGTAGTTGTGGGCAAACTAACATTCAGAAATGAAAAAAAAAACCACCTAAAAACAAATGTTAATATTTGTTTTTACATGTAACTGGAGGAAAAACTAAATGCTAAATAAATATAAAAAAAGAAAAAGGAAAAAATAAAACGAGAGTTAACAGCAACACTTGAGTAGACATGAACTCAAATTCCCAAGAGTAACAGGGCTGGCACACACACTCATTTCAGAAGGAGCGACTTCTGAATGTGGGAGAGTGCCCCCCCAAGATTATCTCCACATTTTTCCTATCTATGTCAGTCTTTTTAATGCACAGTTGTTTCCGTGTTGTTCCCTTTTCCCCCATTAAACTGTGAGTTGACTAAAAGCTGGGATTGTCTTTCTTCTTTCTTTGAATCTCCAACACTTGAGCACAATGGCGGGCACACAGTAGGTACATAAGAAATGCCTGTTGATTTCACTTGGATATCTTATCCCAGAACATAGCAATTTGATTGTTTTGAAATAGACTACTGTATTTGCATACTGTCTGTGTTGTGGCCATTTTTAAACCGAAGTCAGATGACAAAGAAAAACAAAATGATATTCTTACTCTGGCTTCACAGTATAGCGTTCTTTCTACAAGGTTAAATACATGAACTTATTGTATTAATTGGAGAAACCAGTTTGCCATTCATTCCTCTTTAACCTCAGAGTTAAAGAGCTGGTATTACTTTACATCTAAGGTATTATTAGTGCCTTGTTTTCTTGTCAGGGCTATTTTCTAAGACCACCCAGAAAGTTCAGCTAATGGAGACTACATTGGTCAACTTTCTTTAAAAACAGGGGTCGCGTGTAACACGTGATTTCTGTTCCCAGCACTCAGTAAATCTGTCGGATGTAATGCATGGTGTTTATTTTAATCTGCAAAATGCCGTTGGCTTTACATTTACAACCTTAGAACGAAAACGGCATAAAAAGCATATGTTTAGAGCACTCCCTGCCTTTATCTTGGAGACTGCTTCTTAAACCATGGTTGCTTAAACCCCCTAATGGAGGGTTGCAGAAAAACTCTAAGCCGATCCTTGCAACCAGATCACCAGAGCTCCAAACAGCAGGATGTGTAGAAGCACTTATATCCAAGGGGAACACAGGGTTCTCATGGCAATACTATCAACAGAACTGTATCTTTTTGTGTTTGTTTTTTTTTTCTTAAGGGGTAAACTGAAGCTGAGGGAAAGAAAATATTTGAGGTTTTATCTTACTTTGGTCCTTCATAACCTCACCCTTTCCTACCTTTTCAGCCTCCTTACACCTTTCTCCCTTCCATATAATCTATGATCCAGTGACATGGATTTCTTTTTTGTTCCTAGAACATGATCCTCCATCTCCCGACCCTATGTATTTTCACTAGCTGTCCTTCATGTCTCCTTTGTTGTTGTTCATCCTTTGTTTTCAAAGAAGACCAATAACATCTCAATGCTGACGTAAAGTACTCAATAAACATGATGCCTTGACTTGAAAGTGAATTGGATTTAAGTGAGGCAGGTTAGTGCAAAGTCATCAGCTTCACTTTCTCTTCCAGAGTCATTAAAATTCACTGGCAAGACAAAAATCAAGATGACTGCTGATGGTCTAGGATACAGTGGATGACCTTGGCATCTTCAGTGTCTGACCAAGCTCTCAGATCTCCATAGTGGCTGTTTCAGCTGCCTTCAAGACCATTGGAACAAACTGACCCTATCTGCCCATTCTGCCTGGAGGGAAGTCTTCACGTGCTTAGGGTAGACCTCCCCCTAACTCACTGAATGGTTTGAGACCTGTTGGTTACCTTCAATCTGATTTATCCTATCTAGAAGACCATCTACCAAGGTGTGGCCGCTATGTGTTACAGCTTCTTAGAGACACAGGTGAGATCTGGGCAATAGGTGAGCACCAAAGGTGGATGGGCAGCCCTGTAAAGCCCTCATACCAGAGATGCTGGTCCTCCCTGAACATCTCATATACCCCATGTTTCCTTTAAGTTTTAACTAAAGTCCCAAGGCTTTTCTGATTCACCTTTATGCTAGTGGCTTCCTTCAGAGTCTACTCCCACTTTAGTTTGTATGTATCATGTTTGTACCTAGTTGCTTTCATTTTGTACATAATTGCCATTACATTGTGAGCTACTTGAGGACAGTAACCATTTTTTGCCTTTCTTTGTAACCTCAGCATTTAGCAGTGTGCCTGGCACATAGTAGGTCTTTAATAAAAATAAACTGACTGATTGATTAACTTGTTGTAGTGGGAGCAGAAGAGGACTAGAGGTTCAAGTCCCAGTTCATTACTATCTTGCTATGACCCTAACCATGTCACTAACCCTTTATGTATCCACTTTCTCCTTTCTAAAAGGATAGGGCTGGGTTATGTGAGCTTAAAATCTTTTCCATTTCTACCATTCTCTAAGTCTGGGGTAGAGCTGAGTTAGTATTGTTTGACCAATTCACACTCTCCAATTCCATTCTTCCATTTCTCTCACCAAATATTTTAACTTTTATCCAGACTGATTTTTGTATTTAGAATGGTAGAAGGCTTGAATTGAAGTTGTCTCATATGCTTCAGATAGCCCAAGTTTTGAACTTCCAAAGGTACTAGAGGTTCTATGCTTCTGGGGACCCAGATATGGTGTGCCAAGTGCTTGCTGCATGAATGGGGTTTAGTGTGGGTGTTCTTCATCCAATATTTGGGGATGAGCCAATGGATGTGGTGCCCATTGGCCTCCAGGATCTGAACACTGGTTACTTATTGACTCTGAAGCCTGGACAGAACGTCCTTGTTATCTCCAACCTGATGCCTATAATCCAACTCCCATTAGTTTGGAGTGGCAACAGCCTACCCCTTCATTGACTGATAAATCATCTCAGGAGTCTGGATGGTAAGGTTCCCCAATACTATAACCACCAAATCCTTAGTTTCTGGCCCCCTTATCAGGATGGTTCAGTTTCCATCTGGTGAGATGAAAATCATTTTACTTGGCTACTTCTCCTTGCTTTTTAATCCCTATCCACTTCAGTTGTACTTTACAACTCTTGTCATCTTTTGCTCTAATTTTCCTCTTGAAGCATACAAGTTTACTGCCAACGTCTCATCTTCATCCTAGATCTGTTCATTTCATATTCTTTCAATCTTCTTTAAGACATTGCATCTTTGCCATACTCCTCTCATGTCCCAGCAATAAAAGGAGTCATACTGCTTGCTTCTCACTGCCACTTACAGTCAGCAATCTCTCTTCCTCTGAATATCATTCCGTACATCTATAATACTCTGGTCAAATTACTGCAAATGTAACTCATCTCCCCCTTTACTCCTTTCACTTTCTCATGGATTTCATAAAACACTTGGATCACAGCAATCATTTCCACTCCAACCATACATTTATATTTTATAGGATTTCAACATATATAGGAAATTAGAAAAGCCTTAGCACAATTTTAAGATGTTAAGGCTTGGAAAATCTCTAACAAGACTTTTGGGATATTCTACATATTGGTGTCCCCTAAAACAATTGGATTTTCTAATCTAGGACTTAAACTTTTTCCAGTGTCAACCCCTTCAGTGTGATCCACAGTTTAAGAAGTGCTGTCTAATCTATCAACGTTCTTATCCTGTAACATGCATCTTTACTTCTCCTCAATCATCTACTGGGATGGTCCTTCATAGACCTTAGAATCAGCCCAAAATTATACTACCTCCATGATTTTGATTAGTGAAATACCTCATTTGAATTATAACATCCTATCTTTCTGTATTTCCCTTTAACTCCATCTAAATCTAGTCATCCAAACTCAATGTCCAATTCACAAAGATATGGTAAAAGATTTTGACAAATCCAAGTAGGCTAGGTCTATAGTATTCCTCTAATTTACCAGCAGAGTAACTTCATCATCAAAAGGAAGAAAATGGTAGTGTGGTGAAATGAATCATCAATTGGAATTTGGAGTCGGAAAAATGAATTCAAATCCTGCCTGAGACACTTATTAGCTTTGTGACCCTGGGCACCTTATTTAACTTACTTATCTGCAAAATAAGGGAGTAGGATTCAATGTCCCTTCCAGCAGAAGGCAGTAGAACTGTAAGGTCACTTTGAACTCAAAATCTATGAACCTATAAGAAAAAATGCTTTTGACATGACTTCCTCATGGTGAATCTACACTGGGTCATGCTGCTTATTGTTTTTCTTTCTTAATGTTCACAAACCACTTTTTGGACGTGGATTCTAGAATTTTCTAAGAAACTTATTCAAATTCATTATATTATCAACAATTTGATTTCCCCTCCTTTTGAAAAATCAATATGGTGCATTTACTCTTTATGAGTCTTGTTATTCTCCTTGAGTTTTAAAAATATCACTAATAATTGCTCAGTGATTAAATCCATTGCATATTTGAGGGTTCCTGTATTTGAAGGTTTTTACTTTGAAGGTTAGCCCAGTATATTTGACTACTTGGTCCCAGAAGATGATATTTGGACCAAAAAATGGAAATTACATGATGACAGATTTCTGTTCAATTTAAGGAAGAATTTTCTGACAATCGGGGTTGTACCAAATCATAATGAATTGCCTTTGTGAGTAGTGAGTTCTATCACTTTAAGCCTTCAAGTGAAGGATCTATCACTGGTTGTTGAGACTCTTATGGGAGAATTAATGCTTCAGTGAAGGACTATGTTATGATGCCTAAAGTACTTTTGAACTTTAAAATCCTACAGTTCAGTCATACAACATTGTCAGCTCCATACGGTATATGTCTTTCCTTTCCATTTTTAAAAGAAAATCATATATATCTTTAGAACAGTAAAACGGAGGAGTCTGAGAAATCTTTCAGCAGAGAATTCCCACTGTTGTTAACAGTGTCCTGAGAAGGGAGTTTAGAGTTCAGCTGCTTCCAGGCTGTGACTTTCAAGTGTGTACCAAGTGGTCACCAGAGCGTTATCCTCCTATCGCTCAAAACTCGTGGTCTTCACCAGTCTGGCGTGGCTGGCAGCATTTTTTAGGATTTGTAAGGTCAGGGAGGCTTGGAGTTCAATAGAAATGTGTAAATAAATAAAAATGACTTCTCCAAAACTGAAAACATATTTCTGATAAACCGAGAAGTCAGGAGCGTGAGCAGCCGCGCGCGGGGTCGGGCTCCGGTGCCAATCAACAGCCCTGCTCAAGTCGGCTGCACCTGCTCACTTAACACGGGGCTACCGCGCCTACCAGATGCACGCCCAGCAAAGAGAGAGAGAGAGAGGGACAGAGAGAGAGAGAGAGAGGGAGAGGGAGAGAGAGAGGGAGAGGGAGAGAGAGAGA
>CM053580.1:228721417-228738955 GCA_028627135.1 Pseudochirops cupreus | reverse complement strand
TAGCACAATAGTAAGAGTTCTGTTTCAATGTGATAAAAAGAGTATTCGAGTAGAGAAACAGAAACTTAATTTGTTGGTTATAGTGAACTTCCATAAAACTCTTTCTAACACTGAAGTTTGGCACCTTCTTTGTGATTTGTAGTTTTAGAGAGTTTTCTTGACAACTGAGACATCAAGTGAGTGGTCCAGGGTCAGACATCCAGTGCATCTCAAGACCTATCTCATAGGTCTTCTTGTTTCCAAAGCCAGCTCACTATCCAGCATCTCATTTCACTACCTAAAGCACATATCTAAAGCTATAAATGCCTCCATTATTGGCAATGGAACAGGAAAAGTTTTCCCAACAAATATAAGGATAAAGCAAGTATTTTCCCTCTCCCTACTCTAATTCAATATGTATATAGAAATACTAGTGATAGTGATAAAGTGAGAGAAAGAAATTAAAGGTATAAGAATCAGTAAAGAGTGGGGAAAGTGTGTGATTTACCTAGAAAAACCCCAGCATACCGTAAAAGTAACAAATTGAGATGTTCGAAAATTTCAATAGCGTTGAATACAAAACAAATACACACACACACACACACACACACACACATCATTAGGATTTCTACATGGCAATAACAAAAACCAGGAAAATTATGGAAACAGAAATGCCATTTAAAATGCCTACAAAATGCATAAAACATCTCAGCATCAACATATTAAGATGCACTCAAGAAGTATAAATATAATTTAAAACAAATTTCACAGAAATCGAAGGTAAATCATTGTAGCCCCAAACTGCTCTTTGTCGGGCTCTATCAATAAAATTTAAATGATGATCCTACTTTAATTAATTTACAAATTAAATCCTATATAAGCCAAAACCAAGAGAATGTTTTAAAGGACTAAATAAGATAATAATTAAAACTTATTTGAAAGAACATGAGATGTAGAATTTGGGGGAAATAACGAAATACAGCAGGAATTGAGGGGGAATTGATTTTTCATTTTTCCAATCCAAGATCACAAATTCAGCCTATGAGAACGTGACGAGAGACAGAATCTCTCATTCTGACCACACGGATAGAGCAGAATTTCAGATTCAGACTTAAGGCTACATTAGCACTAGACTGGCCATGCTCTTACTCTGACTTCAGAGCAGAACCTCCCAACTGGCTAACCTGGGCTCGGGTCAACAATTGTCTACTGGAGACACCGAGAGGCAAATCTGTAATCAGTCCACACCTTAGATCAGACCACTTAGGGCCCGTTGAATGTGTCCTAAAGAAGATGCCATCATTAGTGAAGAACAAAGCAATGAGTATTTAGAGCAAACAGCTGCAAGACTCTAAAAGAATACGAGACTGAACTAAACAAGGTTCTGGCGTTCCCTCAAGAAGTACATAGAGCCTGACTTAACACAAAATCCTAATCCAGGAAGTAACTCTGAAAGAATGAGTAAACAAACAAACAAAAAAGGCTTCCATGGTGAAGAGCTATTATGGGGTCAGGGATGCCTAAGACACAAACCTACCAGAAAAAAAATTCCAAAAAAGCTGCAAGCAAAGTCTTAATGAAAAAGAAAAATTACCACTTGGCTCTAAGTCAACTAGAATTTATTTAAGAAATAAAGCATGAAGTTTTACAGGCTTTTTAACAAGATAAAATTTTATAATAAAGGAAATGCAATCTCAAGAAGAAAGAACTGGAAAAGAAATGAGAGCTATAGAAGAAAGACTTTGAAAGAAAATTAACAATTAGTATAAAAGGTAAAAAACCTTACATAAGTAACAAATTTCCTGAAAATTAAAATGGATAAAATAGAAGTTAATGATACCATAATAATGGAATCCTAATAAGGCTGCCCCCAGCCTCAATATTCTAACTTCCTTAAAGACTTCACTGAACTGCAGGCCCACTGCACCTCCCTAGCCACACACTACTAATCCTAACTCAGTATCTTAACTTATTCATATATGCCTCACTGCTCACTAGAACAGGTGTGTCCATGAACTCATATTTATCACAGAATAGCAGGGGTGTCCATGAGATAGGATCCCAGTCACTGCCTCTACCTAGGCACTGCCCCCAGACTGATTCCTCATATTTCCCACAGAAATAGCAGGTGTGTCCATGCACTCAACCACAGTCACATCCATCTAGCCTTAGGACCACAATACTCAGCCAATCAGAAAGCAGCACCACCAGGATGCCCAAGCAGGATGTGGACCTCAAAACAATAGAAGGGACTTTCCCTAAGTAGGCACCTGCATAGTAATAGTAAAGAATTTACCAGAGTGAATTTATGATGTATAGAGGCTTATCATAATATCATTATTATATATACTGCCCCAATGGGTTTTCTGTATGCATTGTGGGCGATCGCACATGCAGTTCTACTATGGCTGGGATCCCTCCCATATTACCTAATCCTTTAACAAAATCATCGTGCCTTTTTAATATTCATAATTTCTGTTGTGTAATTGCATCTTTACCCTATAAAAATCCATCTTGCTTTCTCCAAAGTTGCTGGTTCCTCTTGGAACTTGCCCATTTCATGAAAGGTGTCAATTTCAATAAATGCCTATACTTGGATTAGAGGTGGTCTGACTCTGAATTCTTTGAGATGGTTGTGCCACAACACATCATGTAACCCCAACAGTAAGACACACACAAACACACACACACATTCATACCTATCAAAACAAAGTTAAAAGACTAAAAAATAGAAGAAAATGTAAGATACCTCTTATAGAAAAAAATGAACTTGAAAACAGATCAAGGTAAGATAAATTAAGAACACCTGAAAGCCATAACAAAAAAAGAAAGAAAGAAAAGCAGCCTGGATATCATATTTTGAGAAATTTTGAAGAAAAATGCCCAGACCTATTTAGTATGTCAAAGTATAAATTATAAAGAATCCTTTAGTCACTTCCTAAAGAAATCCCAAAATGAAAATCTCTAGGATTGTCATAGACAAAATCCAGAGATTCCACATCAAAGTAAAATGCTTCAAGCAACCAAAAAATGTTCAAATACTGAGGAGCTACAGTAAGAAAAACACAAGATTTAGCAGCCACCACTGAAAAGAAGAAGAAATTATGTAATACAAATGGAAAAGATAGATTTCCAGTTAAAAATAACTTACCCAGAAAAAACTGAAAATAAATCTTTTTTTCTAATATTTTATTTTCCCCAATTATATATAAAGACAATTTTTAACATTCATTTTTTTAAATTTTGAATTCCAAATTCTCTTTCTCCTTCTTCCTTTTCCCCTCTTCAAGATGGTAAGTAGTTAGATATAAGTTATACATGGGCAATCATGCAAAACATATTTCTATATTAGTCATTTTGTGAAATGAATGCAATTATACAAGGGAAAAGATGAACCTCTAATGAAAGGAAGACTTCCAAGCCTTCCTGATGAAAAGAGCAAAGCTGAATGGAAATTTTGAAATACAAACCACCAGAGTCTGAAGAAACAAAAATGTAAATACAACTGAGAAATCACAAAGGATTAAACAAATATCAAGAATTTCTATGTTAATAGGGTGAAGATGATTAAAGTGTTTCTTGAGACATTCCCTGGGGTATGCACAGAAGTTTAGGTGAAAAAGGGAGAGTTGAGAAAAAGGGAGTGGATAACACTTGAACCTCTCTCTCATCTGAACTGGTCAAAATTTTGTGTAGAAATACAATCAGATCAACAGATTAACAGGCACAAACAGGAAGACAGGAAAGGGGAGAACAAGAGGAAGGATAGATTCAGGAAGAAATTACACAAGACAAATCCTCTATTCAGAGGTCAAATCATAAAGAGAGGTTCAAAGGGAAAGAAAGAAAGGGTAAGAGCCTATGACTGGACTCTGGGTGAGGTGAAAAGATCAGGGGCAGGGGAGGTAAAGTTGATTGTTTAAAATATTACAAACAAATACAGAGAGGCAGAAAGATTGCACACATCATTTACTGATCACAATGCGATGAAGTTTTATTCAGCAAAGGGCTATTAAAGGATTAAAAATTAATTAAAGACTATATATCTTAATCCTAAAGAATTAGCAGATCAAAGAACAAATCATAAAAACAATAGATAATTTTATTAAAGATAACAACCTTGACACAAAATATCAGAATTTGGGGGATGAAGCCAAAACACTCTTCAGGGGAAAACTTTTACCAACAAAATTTCAAAAGAATAGATTTATGAATTGGGCATTAAAAAAATAAACTAAAAAGCTAACAATTTTTTAAAATTAAATACCAAAATCAAAATTCTAAAAATAAAAAAGATCAATAAAATTGAAAGAAAAAAGGATTAGAATTAATCAATGAAACTGAGAGATTTGGAAAAGGAAACAATAATATAGATATAGATAATATAGATAAGTATTATCAAAAGAAAAAAGAATGTGGGAAATTATTAAAAACTGTTTCCCCAACTATATGCCAAAAGATTCCAAAAAATTAAATGAAATGGAATATGCACAGAAATACAAAATGCTCAAACAAGCCAAGATGTGGAGATTGAAATCAAACAATTTAACATCATCATGATGTATAATTTGCTGCTTTCACTGAGAAATGGTAAAAGTCCAAAGTAGTCAAGCAGAACAAGAAAATCAAAAATAGAATCATATTCCAATCTAGTCCAACAAGTACATATTATTGACTGAACCCAGTGGCAATTGGTTCCTGAACTGATTAGGAATGAAAAGAAAAGAAAAAGGCAGGAACAAAAAACCAAGTGATTCTAACATGCATGTATAATAGTAATAAAAGACAATGGGAACCGAATCATGGAATCTAAATATCATGTAGGGTAATAGATCACATTTCTATGATCACTTTAAGGTTTACAAAACCCACACCTCACAATATGCCTGTGTAACAGATAGTGGATCGTGATATGTATTTAATTATAATGAGAAAATTGAAGCTCAGAGAACAAAGTGAATCTCTGCAGGGTTTATAGGGACAAGGAGCAAAGCCAGGACTCAGATCTAAGCACTCTGACTCCAAGTTCAAAGTTCTTTCCACTATAGTGTGATTTCTCTGAAAGAGATGCCTTTAAAAATTAACCACTCTCCCAAAGCATCTATCCCTACTTTGGATAAGGGTACAACGAAGGAAATTAATTCTCACGGATGAATCTTCCTATCATTATACTGCCTTATTACTTTTCAGGGGTAGGGAACCCATGGCCTCAAGGGCACATGCAGCACTCTAGGTCCTCGAGTGTGGCCCTTTAACTGAATCCAAACTTCCCAAAACAAATCCCCTTAGAAAAAGGATTTATTCTGCAAAACTTGGACTCGGTCAAAAGGTGGCACCAAAGGACCCAGAAGGCCAAAGGTTCCCTACCCACACTAGGGTTTGTTATTTCTGCCTCCTTCCTCATATTTTACAGAAATATATAGACATGTAAACACATACATATATGCATGTGTTTATATGTGCATGTGCATATACATGTGTGTACATGTATGTAGTATGTGTACACGTAATAAGTGACATTTATATAATGCTTACCATGTGACAGGCACTTTTCTAAACACTTTACAATTATTAATTTATTTGATCCTCACAACAGCCCTGGGAGGTATGTACTATTATTACCCCCATTTTGCAGTTGAGGAAACTGAGGCAAAAAAAAGTGTAAGTGACTTGTCCAGAGTCACACAGCTAAGAAGTGTCTGAGGCTGGATTTGAACTCAGATCTTCCTTACTTCAGGTGTGACACTCTATCTGCTGAGCCACCTATCTGCCTGTATGTGTGAACATACAGGCATGCATGTGTACATTCGTACATACAGCTGTGTGCATGCATGTGTGTGGTACATGTGTGTACACATATATGTATATGAATGCACATCAAATATACCTAAAAATATCCGTGCATGAATAATTCTTGAATCTAAAGCGTTGCGTTCGACACGGCCCTTTTAAGTCTTATTTCACTCCCCTTCTTTTCTTAGTTTCCAACTCCTTGTAACATTATCCTCCAGCCTTGAATTATTTATTTATTTTATTAAAAGGCTATTCAATAATTTTGCTTGACAGATAAACTGCTCCTAAGAAGCCTTAGGCAAAAGATTCGCCTGCCTTGTTCTTTTGAGGGAGCCATCACTTACAAACAACCTCTACGATGCTGAGTCTCGCCTTCTCTGGCCCGTGGGCTCAGCAGTCCATAATGTGTTTGTAAGTGTTTTTTTCTTTTCCAGTCCCATTTGTAGCCTCTTTGTCAGGGCGCTATGGATCCATTTGAAAATATATCTCCTAATGTTTGTTTACCACAGTGCATTATTGTCATGCAAAAAAGGAAATTGGGTGGAGATGTCACCTTTCTCAACCTTAATTTGAGTTCTGACCTTTGCTAGGGCACAATAACAATGTTTAACTTGAAATGCAATCTCATTACCTGAGACTATGTCTACTTTGTGGATTGATGTGAATAAGAACCATGTACATTCAATCTAAGTCCCAATAGTCTCACAGAGCATCTTAGCAGCCCAAGCCAAGAGATCTGCAATCCAAACAAAATGAGGAAATGTGGTTAATATTCTGTGTCGGTTGGTGCCTGTTTTGACTGTGAAACACTTGTGATATCTCATTTGATCCATCACTCTGAATTCAGATAATGCTTTAATGATCAAAAGCTAAAGCTTGACCTCTCTGTATGCTCAATTGATCTTAGATGGGGAGGAAAGGATGGGTAAGTTGTCATACTGTTAGAGAACAAAGAAGGACCTCTATGAGGAGTCAGTGTGATGGAGTTGGCAGACCTGGGATCAAATTCTACTTCTAATGCTTATGACCTGTAAGACCTTGGGTAAGTCACTTAAGGTCCCTAGGTCTCAGTTTCCTCATCTGTAAAATGAGGAATTGAACTAGATGGCCTCCAAGATCACTTCTGGCTTTATTTCTATGATTCCATGACCAGTTATTAGAGAGAAAAAAAAAGCTTACACAGCTCCGAAGAACCTTAATGCTCCATTTAGCTGTTTAACTTTGCATTCAGATAATATTTTATTGTCTGCATGTTTTGATTCAGAAGACACATGAATTCGTACTGACTGCTGATAAATACACAGATGATATGTAAATATGATTAGCATCCAATCAGTGATTAGGTAGATTGTAAAATAAAGGAAGGGATCAAAATTGTAGCAATTAGTATAAAGTTGGAGATATTTTATAATAAATTAAAATAGGAAATACTCAACAAGATGTGGAATCCATAAATTAGAATGTTTATAAACTTTTCAGATTGTGTTAATGACTATTATTGACCGCACGGGAGTGGGGGAGAAGGGGGTCCCTTGCTCACAAGTCTTTTTTTTCCGTTCCTCATGAAGCTGAAGTCTTTAGTTGTATTATCTATTCCAGTTCTCTGAAATCAGCTAATGCTTTACAGTCATAAAGCAAAACTTGCCTTTTTAATTCCCTTCTTTGATAGTTTGAACAAAAGATATACTTTAACTTTTCACTATTTAACCTCTCTGTTAGCATTTTGCAAATCTAAATTGACTTTTCAGGCAAAACTGTGTATTACCTAAAATCCTATGTATCTTATGTAAACTTTGCATCTTCTTCAATGCCTAACAGTGTTATGTACACAGTAGGCACTCCTTATATGCTTACTATATTGAATCTGCTGTATTAGTGTCAGGACATATACAATAATATTTGGTTAAGGAGGGTGGAGGGGAGAGAAAATAAATTTTAAAAAACTTCGATATTTCTTCCCATTTTTACAGCATATGGCCTAACCCCCTACTTCATTAAGAAGATTAAAGGGGCCTGAGCTATCCTCTTCTGTACCTCAAAATGGGTCAGCATCTTCACCCATTCTCTCCTCCTCTCCTCTCTCAGAAGACACATCCTTAATAAAGCTGATTAATCCTTCTCCCTGTGCCCTTGACGCTATTTCTGCCTGTGTCCTCCAGGGCCTGGATTCAGTGATCATCTCTTCTTTCTCCTGTGTTTTAAGTCATTCCCACCCCACTACATGATCCCTCCCACATCTACCTATAGATATGCTCATATCTTCCCAATACAGAGTAAGCTTTTCCTCAAGGTTTAGGTTCTATCCCACCCAGTTACTTCTTCATAGAAACATCTTGGGGAAAATATTTTCTACACCCTATATACAAATATATACAGTGATAGATAGATAGATAGATAGATAGATAGATAGATAGATGGATGGATAGATAGATAGATAGATAGATAGATGGATGGATAGATGGATAGATAGATAGATAGATAGATGGATGGATGGATAGATATAGATAGATGAATAAATAGAAAGATAGGTAGATAGATGGACAGTTAGATAGACAATCTATATAAAACACATGAGATACTTACCCATGTATGGGTTTTATATGCATTCACAGGACACATACACACATACACATGTGTGTGTTGTATATACATAGTTTGCAAATTGCGTCCCCCATTTTATGAGCCTTTGGAGGGCAGGGACTGTGTTTTTACCTTTCTTTTGCCCCCCAGCACTTAGGATAGTGTCTAGCGCACAGTAAACACTGGATAAATATTTGTTTATTGCCTGAATCTTACTGAAAAAGTTTCAGTACAATGGTGAAAGAAGACTTACAAGAGACTAATGAGAGACTGTGTAGGGAAAAAGTATAGATGTTGAGTATAAATTATTTACATTATACATGTGTACATACATAATATAATATATAGATATGTGTGTATATATACATATGTCTATAGATAGATATAGATGTTTCATAAATGGAAGATAATTTCAGAGGAAAGCTCTAACAGTAGAAGATTAAAAAGTCCTCCTGTAGAAGGTACAATTTGAGCTGAGTTTTGAATGAAGCTTGGGAAACTAAGAGGCAGAGGTGAGGGGGCAGAGTGTTCTAGGTGTGAAGGCTAGCCCATGCAATGGAATACCTATAGGACAAGGGGTGTCATATGTGCAGAGCAGTGAGTGAGTTGGTGAAGTGAGTGGAAGGGAGTAAAGGGGAAGACAACTGGAAAAGCAAAAAGAGCCAGGTTGTAAAGAGTTTTAAATGATAAATATAGGATTTTAAATTTATCCTGGAGGTAATAGGGAGTCACTCACATTTATTGAGTGGGAAGAAGGAGAGAAATGACATGATGAGTCAGTCTCTTTTGCAGCTAAACAGAGAATAGATTCGACTGGGAAGAAACTTAAGGCATGCACGGTAACCAACCAAAAGGCTACTGAAATAGTCCATCAGTGAGATGATGATGGCCTATGCCAGAAGAGCAGCTGTGTATGTGAAGAAAAGGGCATATTTATGAGAAGTCTGGGGAAGGGGAGAGGGGAGGGAGAAAAATTTGGAACTCAAAATCTTATAAAAATGGATGTCAAAATTGTCTTTACATGTAATTGGAAAAAATAAAATACTATTTACATTTTTAAACATTAAGTAGGGTGAGTGAATGTGAGGAATTGAAGAATATACTTTGGCTTTCAAAACTTACTTTCCTGGTTGGCCTCTTACATCTCCAACCACTCATCCTCTATCTTGTGCATTGGCACCTGCTCTTCTGTACCTTGAGATGGATATTTCCAAAAGATCTATTAGCCTTTCTTTAGCCTTTCTCTATACTCTGTTCTTTGACAGGATCATCCATTCCCCCAGCCTTGTCTGTCACCTTGCCTCAGGTATCCATCAAATCTATATTCCTAGCCCTGGACTCTTTGGAGTTCTATGCTTGACAGCATAATTTTTACTTATACAGGAAACTATCATTGACTTTTCCCACATGATTCTTACTGCCCTCATTTCCTAGTATTCCACTGGATTCTGGAGGGACAAGATCATCAAGGGTCTCAACCACCACCACCAACACACTAACACTCTCCCTAGGGGACATACAAAAATCAGAATTTTATCCCCTGGGGTTCTGGCTTCACTAAAAACTTCATGTGCATGGATTATGCTATTACAAAACACCCCTATTGTAATCACCTCAAGGAAGGGATGGTTTTGTTTTTTCCTCTGAATCCCCAGGGTCTACAATTTGCAAAGCACTGTGCCTTCTTGAATGAAGCTAAATAAAAAATGATGTACTCTGTATTCGAAGTCCAAAGCACTCTAATATCCAATTTCAATCACTGTAATTTGGAGGAGTTTGCTAGAGGATATGTTTCAAGATCACCTTGAATTTGGAATCCATGAGGGATCTTTCCAAAGGTGCTTCCCAACTAAACTAAATTTGATAAATTATGGATGACCCAAGACAAATCTCCAGCTTATTTATAAGGAGAGAGACAAGAAGGTTTCTCATTGATGAAAATACAGCTTTGCTGCTGACAGATATACACAGTCAAGACAGGAATGTTGGCTAGGATAAAAGGAGTATGAGTCTGCCTCTTTCACTTAGTTTTGTTCTGTCTCAAATTAATTAACATGTTAAGTAGAAGAGAATCCTGGGAATTTCTAAGCATAATTCAGGTAGTTCTCTCAAAGAAGCACTATCATTTAGAAGAGAGAGGGTGTGTGTGAGACACAGAGAGACAGAGAGAGAGACAGACAGACAGAGAGAAAAAGAGAGACAGAGAGAGGAGAGAGGGAGAGAGAGAGACAGAGAGAAACAAACACACAGACAGACAGAGACAGACAGAAACAGAGAGAGAAAGAGTGACAGAGATATCATCTAGGAGTGATTTTCTATTCACTTCACCCAAGGAAAGCCAGGATGAGCAGCAGGTCAGCCCTGAAGAAATTAAGTGTCCAGTGCAACCATGTGACCATAAGACCAACAGCCAGAAGAGACCACAAGAGAGTGGCACGTCCTAAGAGCAAACACTGAATTGCAGTGGCAGAGATGTGAACTGTCCTAACCACATACATCCCCTACGTGTGTGTCTTCTATGCATGTACGTATGCCTTGACCACATGTGTCCCCTGCATATAGATATTCCATGTATATTTCCTAGGCACGTATGTTCTCTGCACTTTGTCCTCCAGGGAATGGGGTCATGGAAAGAATCTTTTCTTTTCATTTGATTTCCTATGGTATTCAATCTAATACCTTTTGATTTGAATTAGCATGTCCTCTGGTTGAGTGATAAAAGTAAATATATTGGTTGGGCCTTAGAAATTATGGTTTTGAGTGAGGGCAGATATACGGAATCCTTTGAACCTAAGGTAACTTTGCTAGGGGAACTCCATATAAGAGGTGATGCCTTAGGGACCATCCATTCTTTTTTCTAGGAATTAGAGAGCTGTACCAAAATACCACTGTAACTAAGGTCATAAGCTTATGCCGTACAAAAATCAGGGTCCACAAAGGTATATATATCATTTTCATGTTGACTCTGAAATTGCTCCTTCTAGAGTAACAGGACGATAACCAAAGCATTTCCTCCCAATGAACTACAAGTTTCTTGAGGGTAGGGGTGATCTTTGGTTTTGTCTCGGTATCCTCAAGATCTTGCATATATTAGGCACTTAAGGATTACAGAATTAAAATAGAAAACTATCTTCTAGCACCATCTGGTGTTAGGCTTTGAGCTGCACATTCTGGGAACTCATCAGAGCACCAAGGTGAACCTTCACACTTCCTTGCTAACTATTAGATTTATTGATGATATATAAGTCATTGGCAGTAAATACACACAAAAAGATACAACATTCCGTGTGCTAATCAGCTTCTCCAGCTACTGGAAGTCATGGCGATCTTTGGTTTTTGAGAAGGAGAACCACACATGTAGTGGTTTCAGAAATCCATCCATGCCCAGAAATGCAGACTAGATCACAGTTAACCTGGAAGATAATGAAAAGGGGAAAGTATGGTGCCACTGCCAAGAGGCACCAGCCTAACATACAGAAATTCCCTGCATTTGCAGGCATATAAACCAGTTGCCTGAGCATGAGAGAAAAGGAACATTCCAACTGAAACATTATGTTTGTCACCATCTAACTATGTAGCATGAATTTACCAGCCACATGTAACTGCTGTTGATGCTGCTCCAGCTGCTGCTACTCATGGTGGTGGTGGTGGTGATGGCTATGATCCAGGGCCTGTCCTCCTCTTTCCCACCTCCACCAAACACCAGGTAGTCAAACCTCTATTACATAGATAGTGGATTCTCTAAGAAAACTTGTGTTCCAAAGAGCACTGCCTGCTGCCCTCTTCTGTGACCAGACACAGTCCCAGAACACAGAAGAGCACCATTGTCCTACTTTTAAGTATGGTCAAGTTCACATATGGCATCTCCAGCAGCTTTTTGGGAGGCCAGATAGATTCCTTCTATTTTCCCTCAGAAATGCTAGCCAGGACTGCAGGTAGATGTAGTGAAAAGAACATTAGGCTTGGTGTCAGTACAGACTTGGGTCTGAAAATTGCCTTCCCCACTTACTGGGATCATGAGCAACTCATTGAATCTCTCTGAGCTGTTGAAGGAGGGAAACAAAACCCCTAGTACTTATTTCACAGGGTTGATGTGGAGATTAAATAAGATAATGCATGCAGTGAGCTTTGCACACCTTAAAGCAGTGGTTCTCAACCTTCCTAATGCAGGGACCCTTTAATACTCATATGTGGGCGTATCTGCACGTGGGCGGACCCGCCTGGAGACCGATAGAGGAGCCATGTCTGGGTTTCTAAGACCACTGGAAATATGTGTTTTCTGATGGTCTTAGGCGACCCCGTGTGACCCCCAAAGGGGTTGCGACCCACAGGTTGAGAACCACTGCCTTAAAGCACTCTCATCTTGTTGTTTTTCAGTCTTTTCTGACTGCATAACTCCATTTAGGGTTTTATTGGCAAAGTCACAGTTCACATAGCTAGTAAGTGTCTGAGGCTAGATTGGAACTCAGATCTCCCTGACTCCAGGCCCAGGGCTTTATCTTGCTGCGCCTTAAAGCACTATAGAAATGACAGCTATCAAAAAGGGTCAGTCATTTACCCCTGCCCTGAGATATTGAAATCATTTCCTGACGAGCTCTTCTTCCCACACCAAAGTAGAGAATAGGTTATTTCACTGTTAGATTAATAACATAGGTTCATTTTCTTGGTTTAATCCATCTCGGAGGAGACAACAAATTTTATGATGCTCCAATTTGGTGCAGCACATTAACATCCTATTCTCTTCTCCATGTACACATCTCATATCCATCCTCACTATTGGACCTAAAATGTTCCAGAACAAACAGACAATGAAAGGCAAGGTCTCAAACTACCCAACGTAGTTGGGTGTTTATCATTTTCAATTGCTCGTCCTCTCGCCAGCTGCTTTTATAGCTTTGCCATTTACCAGCCTGGGTCTGCACCAGTTCAGTCCCCATATGAGACCTTAGGAAAATGAGAGGTGTGCTTCACCAGGCAATCCCAGTGATCCATATTTAATGCTAAATATAAATAACGTGCCACAGTAGCTGACACTTTCGGAAAATTATTTCCCCGGATAGAACCCGAATGCTATTCAGCATTACACAAACACAGCATAGCCATATGTGGGTCCGGCTTCCATTTATCACGAGCATTTCCTTCCCTGCCTTCACTTAATTGTTCCTTCACTGTGAGTGGCTGGGAATTTGATGAAATAGGAGGACAATGTCAGCTATCTGGCCCCAAGATAATATATGCTCAGTATTCTAGCTGTGATGTTTGCCAGAAAGCCTCTTCTGCTCTCCATTGCAGACACTTTAGGACCTCCCTGGTATAACAAACAGTACAAGCAGCTGGCTTTTGTCCTCATCTCTGAGTCCTCTTGCTTTATCTTCTCTTTGGCTCCTTCTGTAGCAGCTGAATGATAATGCCAGGCACAGAATTTTCCCTGGATTTTTCTTTGGGAATCATTATGAAAGATGGGAGGGACAGAGAAGGTGTAGGACTTCTCTGAACCCAATGATGGGGCTGAGGTGGGTCTTAGCCTGGGCCATTTATTATCCCTTCTAGGTCACCAAAATCAAGAGGGCTTGAAAATCACTAGGCTTTTTCAGGGAAGGAGCTTCGGGGAACCAGCAGCCCAGCACGTCTCCTGCTGCTGACATCTAGTGGCGTAACATCTGAACGGCGCCTTCTTAACAAGCAAAAAAAACAAGATTCGTACTATTAGCCACAACTCTCCAGGTTTCCTTAAAGATTTCCCGGCTGTGCCAATTAGCTCATGTTCCAGGTCTGAAAGAAGTTATATTTAACTTTAAAGTAACTTATCCTAACATACTAGCCTTAGGGTTGACCAGATTTTAAGAAGAATACTTCATTTGTTAAACAAGGAATGGGCTGAACTTGACATTTCAGGCCTGCACCAAGAGCACTATGTCCAAAGGAAATTAGGTGGCACCGTGGCTAGGGCTCCAAGCCTAAGGTTAGGAGGACCTCGGTTCAAACATGGCCTGAGACACTTATTAGCTGTGTGACTCTGAAGAAGTCCTTAACCTTGTCTGCCTCAGTTTCCTCATCTGTAAATGAGCTGCAGAAGGAAATGGCAAACCATTCCAGTATCTTTGCCAAGAAAACCTCAAATGGGATCACGAAGAGTCAGACATGACTGAAAACTACTGAACGACAGCAGTAATGAAAAAAGATGGTAAAGGATTGAATTCTAACCCTCATGCAGTACCTCTTCTGAGCATGAAGAAGGATCTGATTAAAATATTCAAGCTTTCAGAAGGGCAAGCAGCATCTTGTGCTGAGGAGAGAGGCCACCACAAGTTTAATATGACCTCAACTGGTGGGTTTTATAAGTAATTAATAAGGAGAATTTTTACAGGACTGTGGATGTCACTGAGATGTTGGATCCAACTGATGGGATCTCAGGCACAGCCCTTACTTAGCTCATTGGTTCCTTCTTCCCTGAAGTTTAACTGAAGACAGATATTTTGTGGCTAGAGGCAGTAGAGTGAAATAGAAAAATCAGAAGAGAACCAGGAGTCAAGAAACCTGGGTTCAATTCCTAGCTCTTCCATAGACTAACTGGGTAACTGGGTAACAAGTAGATTCACTTCCCTCCTCTCTGATTTCTCATATGTCTAAATTAGATCAAAGAAATACTTACTAAACCCTTGCCATGTACAGAGCACTTGGCTAGATGCTATGGAGAAAACAAAAATTTTGGATGAGAAACATCCCTGTCCCCTTGAAATTTATAATCTGATAGAGAAATAAGGTATAAGCTCACATAGCTATATTATACAACATTAAATGAAAAGTATGTTAGACAGGAGGAAAACAAGGGCTGTTCTGTGAGATCAGAGAAGGAAGGTCATTTATTACCACGAAACTGAAGACTTCAGAGAAAAGGTTGCATTTGAGTTTAACTTTAAAGGATAGAGGCAGAGCTGAAATGGCAGATTAGGGGCATCCACCCAGCTGAACTCTCCCAACATTCCCCTCCAAACACTTAAAATAATGCCTCAGAATAAATTTTGGAGTGGCAAATGCAATAAAAAGTTGAGATAAGGCATTTTCTGGCCTAAGAAAACTTAAAAGGTTAGCAGGGGAAGTATGTGACCCCACAGTGGAGGACTGTCCAGAGCCTACACAGGCCGTGGTGGCAACAGTGACAGCAGAGGCGGCAGCAGCTTTAAGAGCTCTGAGCCCAGGGGCAGCTAGATGGTGCAGTGAGTAGAGCACTGGCCTTGGAGTCAGGAGGACCTGAGTTCAAATGTGACCTCGGACACTTAACGCTTACTAGCCATGTGACCTTGGGCAAGTCACTTAAGCCCAATTACCCTGCCCTCCCCCCTCCAAAAAAAAGCAACAACAACAAAAAGATCTCAGAAACTGTAAGGAGGTCAGACAACTGGTCTTTTTGCTAGCACTGGGTATAGATGGTGCTGATCAGCAACTCCATTGCCCATATGAAATTCTGAGCTATAGTTCTAGGGCAGAGAGAAGTGCCAGTCACAAGGGACCAGAGATTCTGGTCACAGTTCTAAAGCAAAGAGAACCACTAGCACGCATGACTTCTGGGGATGTCCTTCATGGGTAAAGACCAGAGCATGAATCAAGAGAGCAATGACCTCACCTCTCCCAGGATCACACCACCTTTGAAACACCCAAAACTTGCAGATCCCCAGAACTAGCTCTGAAAATAGCACTATGAAAGAGCCTACCTTGAGATACTGCCTCCCCATCCCCAAGTGAACAAAGACCAACTTTAACATGAAGTTCAAAGTCAACAAATAGATTGGGAAAATAAGCAAACACCACCAAAAAAATCACAAAAAGCTACTACACTGGCAGAGAAGACCAAGACATAAACTCAGAAGACAATGATGTAAGAACATCGACAAGCAAAGCCTCCAAGAAAAATGCTAATTGGACCCAAACTCAACAAGAATTCCTGGAAGAGTTAAAGAAAGAGATAAAAGTAGTAGAGGAAAAATTGTAAAAAGAAATGAGGGCAATGCAAGAGAATTATGAAAAGAGAATTGATAGCTTGGTAAAAGGGACACACACACACACACACACACACACACACACACACACACACCCTGGAGAAAATAACACCTTAAAAAAAGAATTGTCCAAATAGTAAAAGAAGCACAGCTAGTAAGTATCAGAGCCTGGATTTGACCTCAGCTCTTTCTGACTCCAGGCCCAGCATTCTGTTCACCAAGCCACTTAACTGCCTGTGACTTCAGTGCCCACTTTGTTCAATAATTTGCTAAATATCAGCATACAGCAGGGCATCAGAGAGGGTAACCTATACTCACGTTGGTGATCGCCAGTGCCATGGAGGATGGCTTACAGACCCCAAACAGAAGAAATGTTCACTACTAATGATGATGTCTCCAGATGTTTATGTTCCCAGACAACACTCTGGAGCCCCAAAGTACCATAGGGCTTCGCTGGTGAGATCTATGGTCATTTAAAGAAATAGGCCTCATTATCCACAATGGAAATATAAAATTGATGAAAAACATATATTACCCAAATTACAACAAGCAGTTGGATGGGTCATGAACAGGCACTACAAATGGACGATGAACCAATCCCAGAACTGAAGAGGAAGAGAGTGGCCTGGATTGTATTTAGGAAATTGTGTGCTGCTTTCAATGATTAAAGCTGCTCAGCGCTCCAAAAGTCCTTCTTTTTAGACTAATATTCTCCTGGTGATGTTGTATGGCTGCAAATCATGGAACACTATGATCTCAGAGGAATCAGAATTGTAAGGGACCCAAAAGGAAATGGAAAAACACATGGTGGGTGTAAGCAGACTGCATCATGTTACCAATGATGACTTACATGTGATACTGGGTGTAAAAGATTTCATCAAAGACCCACATGCTTGAAAAAGGAGGTAGGCTCATCATCTAATGAAAGTGGGGGCAACTGAGAGCAAAGGCATCGCACCAGCATCCATAAAGTACTTAAAAAAAAAATAAAAGTCTCCTCTTGGTTGAGCAGATGCTCCTTGAAAGATTTAAGGGGAGGGAGGACTAGAGAGAGAGAAACATGAGCAAGAATCATAGATTAGAAGACACTGGAAGGATTGTGATGCTTTCGGTAAGAAAATTCTCACATACAAGATTACCGACCCTTGGAAGTACTTACCTTCTCATCTTCTGTATTCACCTCAGAGAT
>CM053580.1:228670149-228721317 GCA_028627135.1 Pseudochirops cupreus | reverse complement strand
TCAATGTGTAGTACAATGCCTGGCACAAAGTGCTTAGTAAATGTTTGCTGATTGATAGAAGTATCTACATGATGAAATAATTTATAATAAGTATTTCGTGCTTTACTGATAAGAACTTATGGAAAAAAATTAGTTTACAAAACATTTTCAAATACCTTAAATTACTAGAGAGAGAGAGAGAAAGAGAGAGAGAGACAGAGACAAAGACAGAGACAGAGACAGAGACAGAGAGAGAGAGACAGAGAGAGAGAGAGAGAGAGAGGGAGAAAGAGACAGAGAGAGACAGAGAGAGAGAGACGAAGAGAGAGAGATGGAGAGAGACAGAGACAGAGACAGGCAGAAAGACAGAAAGAGAGAGAGACAGAGACAGAGAGACACAGAGAGAGACAGAGACAGAGAGACGGAGAGAGACAAAGACAGAGAGACACAGAGAGACACAGAGAGACACAGAGAGAGACAGAGAGAGACTGTGATAAAACATTCACTTCATAGAGCTCATTATGTCCGCAGGTACAGCCTCTCACATTCCAATGGGGAGACACACAAAGGGGGTGCTAAAAGCTGGAAGCGGAGGGGTAGGAGGTTTGGCAGGAGACATGTTAAGGAGACAGTTGGGAATGTCTTGGAGTCCAGGGCCTCAGCAAGACAAGGTGAAAACTCCCTTATCCAGTCTATTGGTCTGTGCGACAGCCCTCTGAGGAAGTCAGGGCAGGCATTACTTTCCCATTTTACATACTAAAATGAAAGAGATGAACTAAATTCCCCCTAAGCTCACAGAGCTGGGCAGAGCTGGGATCAGGCCTCCCCCACTCATTCAACAATCATTTATTGTTTTTCATATGTAAACACTGGCAGGAGGTGAGGATGACGCAAAATGAAGACCTTTGCCTGGGGAGCTTGAAAATAGCGTTTGTGCACAAAATGACTAATGTGAAAATGTTTTAAGTGACTGTACGTGCAAAACCTAGATTGGATCGCTTACCATAGAATTTGGAGCTCAAAACTTTAAAAAAATGCTAAAGATTGTTTTAACATGTAATTGAGGAAAACAACATATTCTTGGGTTAAAAAAACAAATAGGCTCTTTTTTCCTGGTGGCTTCTCTCTGTGTCCTTCATTCTCTCTTTTTGGGCCCGTCTGCAGCTGCTGCTGCTGCCATTACTACGTCCAGGTAACCACTACATCACTGCTCTGGTGGTCAGGAAAGATAGAAGAAGCCAGTTGCCCTTTGGAAGTACATAAGGCCTTCTATCAAAAGGAAAGGAAACACAAAGAGGTGACCCCATCCCTGACACAGGCTTGCTTGAGAAACCTTACTCTCATAAGATCAGTTCTGGTGGAGGAAAAGCTGTTCCTCTACTGACCCTCCAGAGTTTCAAGAGCCATCTTGAAGACCTGAGGGTCAGGCACAGCGTTGCTGCATTAATGGATATCCGTGGGACTCTGCCTCAATCACCAATTAAGTGTCCTCGTAGTGAGAGGATATCCTCGTAGTCAGAGGATATCTGTACCTGCTCCAAAGTGGGCATGGGGACAGGGGTAGAATGTAGAGAGGAAATAGGAGTACCTTCCCCTATCACACCCCTCCAAGAGATTGTGGCACTCATAAATATGTAGCACTATGGAATAACTATAATGTGTCATAGAGTACATTAAGAGCAAGACAGCCACAATGTGCTATGTGAGGTCAAAGGCAGGAAAGATTACTTCTTTCCATTATATTACGCTGCCTCTTTATCCTTTACAGTCAAGTTCAAGCCCCACCTTGCACATGAAGCTTGCCCTGATCACTCCAACATAAATGACTTCTCCTTCCTCTGAACTCAGACTAGGCAGCGAGGTGGTGTGGTGAACAGTGCTGAACCTGGAGTTAGGAAGACCCAAATTCAAATCCAGTCACATACTTACTAAGTTTGTGTTCTTGAGTGAGTCATCTCACTTTTATTTACCTCACTTTCCTCATTTATAAAGTGGACACAACCCTACCTCCCACGGTTGTTGTAAGGATGCAGTGACATATTGTAAAGTCCTTAGTGCAGTGCCCCGTACATAGTAATGGCAAACCATCATTATTATTAATTTTTATGGCAGTCATTGTCTTAAATGCTGAGTTAGCTCCTGTGCTGTTAATTATGGGTCTGTTTGCTTGCTTTTAACTTTTATGTGCTTTATCTCTCTTCAGTCTCTGCTGAGGGTAATAAGAGCCCATGGGTACATGGTACAACTAGCATTTATTCCTAACTATTCCATTTGAATGTTACAACCCCTCTAGGGGATACTAAGAAATAGGATCAGAGGGGGCTGCTAGGTGGTGCAGTGAATAGAGAACCAGCCCTGGAGTCAGGAGGACCTGAGTTCAAATCCGGCCTCAGATGCTCAACATACTTACTAGCTGTGTGACCTTGGGCAAGTCACTTAACCCCAATTGCCCTCCAAAAAGGAAACAAAAAAAAATTAGGATTGGAGATGAGATTTTTGCTCCAGGTCACCTAACCAGTTAGTGTGAAAAGGAGGATTCCAAAGCGAACCTTCATGCACCCAGTCAGTCCAAGGCTCTTCCATGTGTTGACCATGGCTTGCACCATATTGATTCTCCCCTGAGTTTATAAACAATTTTATGCTCCAAGCAGAATATCCTTACCTCTGTAGGTGCTCAACAGATGTCTGCATTGATATCTGCCTGATTGACAACTAAAAAGGGGTAACGAAGGACACCAGAAATTTCTGTTAACTGACATAAAACACTGTGTGAAGAACATTGCTCTGAATACTGGCCAAGAAAAACATGTATATGGATTGCAGCACACCTGGGTTAAGGCCAGAGCTACAGCAGCTCACTTTTTATGTGTTAGAGGTCCACCCCAGTATTTCTCTGGTACTCTGACACTCCAACAGAACTTTGTTACTTTTCTATGCTTCCCCTCCAGGAATTCATAGTACATGATGTGAAAGAGAAATGAAGGATGGAGTAAATGATGAATTTTGGAAACTCATCTCTAGTTAAGTAGGAAAAGGGAGAAGGTTGAGGTTAGGGGAGCCCTAGATGAATGAATGAGCTGAGGGTCATGTAGAGCTGGAAGCCTGCTAACCATGTTCTGGCAGCCTTGGCTTGCAAAGGGTTCATTTTGTTTTTTTGTTCTATGCCCCCAAATTGGAATGAAAACAAAAGGAAGGAGACAGTTGTTTCTGAGATGCCCATTTGACACTTTGTGGAAGAGAACAAGCTGTGGCTGAAATTTCCAAGGCATATCTAGATGGGAAATTAAGCCAGACACCCCAAGCAGTGGTCCCCAAGAGAGAATACTGAGTGGCTGACCAATTTCTCCTTTCCAACTGTGTTGAGGAATTAACAAGTTTTTCTTTTTTCTCCTTTTTTTGTTTGTTGTTGTTGCTGCTGCTTCCTGGAAAGGGGGGGCAGGGGAGAAAAGGGTAGAGGGTGGCAGTTACCGATTAGTTTCTGTTTCCCACAAAGAAGCATCAGGACAGTTGGTGAGGGATTGGACTCATATACTTACATCCCTGGTGAGATGAGAGGAGATGAGATGGCTTGCTTGGTTATGGATTTTGGGAGAGCTTGCTAATGATGTATTTAGTAATGCTTCCTATTTTATTAGATTGTTCTATCTCTGGAACTCCCACTTGAAAGTCCCACTATCCTACATGGTAAATGCATCGTGTGGCCCCTTATATCAGACCATGCTGGATATATGTATGCTTCACTTTGTTCCCTGGTTTTCTCCATGTCCATCACCTTGCCTCCATGCATGTACCCTTCCACTGCTGACCTTTCCTGCCCCTTCTCCTGCTTTCCAGTTCTGGATTATAATCACATCAATATACCATTACCATTGTTAAGTGTGTGTCAATCTACTTCCCTCTGGGTCTGTTCATCATCCTGGATAGTTGCCAAACCAAATAAATATCTGTGAATTTCCTGATTGATAACTAAAAAGGAGTAAGCAGGGACACCAAGAGTGTCTGCTAAATGACATAATATCCCATGTGAAGAACATCCCTCTTCATAATGGTGAAGTACAACATATTGATCAATTGCAGTGTGAGAACTGTGGGAAATCATAGGCCACCACTCCCTTTTATGGATTGCCTCCTCAGATTAACCTCAAGCTCTTTGAGGGCAGGGAGTCTCTTTAATTTCAAATTTGTATCCCAAGCACTTAGCACAGTACTTGGTACATAATAAACACTGAATTTTTTTTTTTTATCCATCCAAGTTCTTTACTTGTCGATATAAAGTTCAAGTAATTTGTCAGCAGTGGTCCATTTCCAAAAAGATCAAGAGTCACCATTGGGTGAGGAATTAAAATGAGTCAGAGTTTATATGGAACATGAGAGTATAGGAACTACCTTTCTCACCCCCACCCTACCCTAAGCCAATTGCATTTGTGGGGTCGCCCTGTTACATATGAGAGGGAAGGTTCTACGATACTTGATCAATTTGTAACTGATATCACCTTTGTTCATTTAATGCAATTATCCATGATATCTCCAAGCTGTCACTGTGTGACCCTGGGCAAGTCACTTGACCCCGTTTGCCTCATCTGTCAAATGAGCCAGAGAAAGAAATGGCAAACAACTCTGGTATCTTTGTCAAGAAAACCCACAACGGGATCACAAGGAGTCAGACACAAGTGAAACAACTGAACAACGAGAAGACATGACAGATTTGCCTGATGGAAAACTGAAAATAGAAACACAAATATACCTCGACAAGCAAAGATGCAGCATCATGGAACTTTGATATTAACGATGGAATAAGAAGGAAGGATGCTCTCAACAGCTAAGGCTGAAGGATGGGAGATAAATATGGTAGACCATTTTCTTCTTTGTTTCTATGTTTTAGTAAATACTTTTAGGATGCTAGGAGTTCCCCTCCAGTGTCCTGAGAAGCAGGAGTGAGTTTAGTCTAAGATGAGGATTCTGGATCAATGATTACTAAGGTAGAGGTAGGATTGTTCTGAGGATTATTAAGGGAAATTTCCAAATCGTTTCCATTATTTACCAAGTCTCCCTTAGTAAGGGATGTAATTATATCAGCCAAACTTTTTCTTCAAAGAGAGGGTAGTCAGCATATTCTTTCTTTGTGAAAGTTATTACATTAATGCAAAATATGCACCATTGGATTTTCAATCTATTGATATAGGAATTTTCAAATGCTATTCTTAAATGGCAAATTCAATTCATGTTACAGAAATGCACACTGGCTGATGTTCTCTATTAGCACCACATCTGGATACCCAGCCTAAAATTAGTCTTTTTTCTGGGGCATCATCACATTGATTGTGCCTTTTTCCCCCTAAAAGTATAATAAAAACACATGAATCGTATCCATACACCATTTCTTGGCTCAGTTTCATGCTTGAATGCAAAGAGAATGTCTTGGCACTACATCTCTGTACAATTACCAAGACCAAAGTGTCTTTCAAAGCACCCTTTATGTTCTTCCCTTTCAGTTACACAAAAGATTAAGTAACAAAGAACTTTTATGGTATGTTAACATCTCCTATTTTAAGGCATTTTAACTGATGGAAAAAAATCAGTTGCAGATTGCTCATTGTAAAAACTAAAATAGAAAGAATATGTATCACTGCTAGATGAATTTGCATATAATTTAATGATTTTGGTGTTTAAAAAACAGCCCTATGACATTTTATAATTGAAATATTCCCACTTTGAAACTGATCAGATCAAATCTCGATTTTCTAGAGTAAATATTCCTTCTCCATTTGCAAATATTTTTTTTTAGCTTTAAAATTTCACAATCTGGGTTTATTTAGTAAATCTTCACATCCTTTCAATGCTTTCACTTAAAACCATTTCCTGAACCTACAGGGTAAGTCTTATCATCCAAAAGGATACATAGACTTTAAGAAGCTCTTTACTTGGAATGTCCAATGGTGAACTTTTCTTCTTTTATGCTTAATTTTCAAAAATTGTATTTGGAAACAATATAACAGTATGGAAAGAAAAAAGAAAAAAGGGTTTGATCAAAGAACAGAAAAGAGACTAGACTCACCTTGGCAAGACACTTAAGCTCCCTAAGTATCCAATTTCCCAATTTCGAAATTAGATAGTTTGCCTAGATGATTTTTGAGGTATTTGACCATTTTATATATACTGTTCCATGATCCTATGATCTCCTTAGTTCTTCATATTCCCAGAGGTTTACTCAAGTACTACTTCATCAAAGCAAAATAACGTTGTAAATCTGCCACTCTCAGACAAACATAGAAGTCACTTGATCAACAGGCATTTCTTAAGTGTATACTAAATACCAAACACTGTGCTAAGTGCTGGGAAACGGCACTCAGCACAAAGAAAAGCAAAGGACACTCCTTCTCCATAGGAGAGACAAGTATAACATCCAGAGACCTCTAAATGGGGCTCTTTCGTTTTCAAAAAAAAGTCTCTCATTAAAAAGTCAACACGTATTTATTCAGTCCCTACTTTGTATCTGCAGTCAATACACTAAGATCTGGGAATCCGAGTATAAAGAATGAAACAATCCCTGCACACAGAGCGCTTCCATTCCGGCGGGTAAGTCAACACCTTCATAAATGGAGCACAAATATAAAATGAAAAAATAAAAATATGCAAAATCATTAAATAAAAGGTAGTTTGCGGGGAGGGCCGATAACCGGGACTTAGGAAAGGCTTCGTTCGGAAGACGACGTCTGAGCTGTGGGCTGAGGGAAGAGAAGGCTCTATGAGGCACAAGGAAGGAGCGCACGCCACGGACGGGGGATGGCAAGCGAATGGAGAGCAGAGGTGGGGTGCTGTGTGCAAGGAATGGCGAGGACAGGCCGGTTGGAATGCAGAGCCCAGAAGTGGGTGAGCAGCAAACGTTTCTGGAGGACTCTCTGCAGGCTAGCACTGTCTGCTCTGAGCGCTGGAGACACAAAGAATCAGGAAAAATCCTGCCCAAGAGAACACACATTCTACTACGAAATACAACATGTAAATAACTAGGCATGTACAACACATATACAGAGCATATGAAGGTCATCTGAAAGGAGAGAGCGTTAGCCACTAACAGGGAGAAGGAAAGACCTCCTACGGAGTAGGACTTGACCTCAGTCTTAAAGGAAGCCACCGAAACTAAAGAGGTGATCGTCCAGAGCACTGCAGGTATAGGGAATAGCCAAGCAAAGGCATGGAAATGAGAGACTGAGAAAGTTGAGTGTACGTCATGCTTGAGGAAATACAAGTAGGCTGGGGTAACTGGGTTGTAGAAAGGAAGGAAAGAAGGAAGGAAGGAAAGAGGGAGGGAAGGAAGGAAGGAAGGAGGGAAGGAGGGAAGGAAGGAAGGAGGGAATGAAGAATGGAAGGAAGGCATAAAAAGACTGGAATTATAGAAAGGAACAAGATTAAGATAGGCCCAACCAAGGAGTTTATAAGTGGCTCTGTAGGTAATAGAAAGTGACTAGAAGAGGATAGATTCCAGTAGGGAGAGACTTGAGGCAGAGATGAGAGCTTAAAGACAGGTGAAAAGGGATGAGTGGAGCTGAATGACTGGAAAGATGTTGTGAAGATAGAAATGACAAGATCTGGCAAAGAACCGGATATGTCGGGTGAGTAGGAGTAATAAGTTGAGGACTTTTTTGAGATTATAAGCCTGGATGGCTGGGAAAATGGTAGTATTATTGACAGTAATAGGGAAGTTTGTGAGGCAAAAGGTTTTGGGGAAAATCGAAAGTACTGTTTTGGTTATGTTGAACTTGAGATGGCTACGGAACACCCATTTCAAGGTGGTCAAGAGACATCTGGAGACGCAAGACTATAACTCAACAGAGAGACTAGGGTTGGATCTGAGAATCATCAGCATAGAATTAATTAAGCTCATGGGAGCTAGTGAGATCACAGAGTGAATGAGCATAGAGGAAAAAGAGAAGGCTCAGAGAGAAGACTGGAGAGACACTCAGTGAGCGTGGCATGGATGAAGAATTAGCAAAGGAAACTAAGAAAGAGATGTCATGAAAATAAGAGACTATCTAGGAAAGCACGATAGCATGAAAATCTAGAGAAGAAAGAGATCAACAGAATCACATGCTGCTGAGGAATTGGAAGACTAGGACAGAGGAGGGAAAAACCACTAGCTCTGACAATTAAGAGAACAGGGATGACTTTGGAGGAAACAGCTCCATTCGAATGAGGAGGTCAGAAGATAAAACAGGGAGGGTTTAAAAAGAGTAGGAGGAGAGGAAGTGGAAGCACTGATTTTCAAGAGCTTTCTCAAGGAATTTAACTAGGAAGGAGAGGAGAGATTTAGGGTGATGGCTGGTAGGGATGGTCGGATAAAGGGAGGATTTTCTTAAGGATGTGGAAGACATGGGCATGTTTGTAGGCAGCAGAGAGTGAGCCAGTAGCTAGGGAGAGGCTTAAGTTAAAAGGAGAGGATGAGGATGACAGTGAGAATAGCTTGCTAGAGAGGTTGGGAGAGAATAAGAAGAAGGGCACATAAGCAGGGTCTTGCTTTGGAAAGCAGGAGATCTACCTCTTAGTCTGAAAAGAAGATCATGTCCAGTGAAACTAGCGAGACAGGTTGGGGTCAAGTTCTAATAGACTTTCGACTTAAAAAGAGAAGTTGATCTTTTCTTCTAGAGGCATTAGGAAGCCACTGGTGTTGGTTGAGTCCCTGGGAGTCATGTCTGCACTTAAGGAAAATTAGTTTGGAAACAATATGTTTTTGTTGTTCTTGTTCACTCATTTCCATCATGTCCAACTCTTCGTGACCCCATTGGAAATTTTCTTGGCAAAGATACTGGAGTGCTTTGTTATTTCTTTGTCCAGTTCATTTTACAGATGAGGAGCAGAAGCAAACAGGGTCACACAGCTGGTAAGTGTCTGAGGTCAGATTTGAACTTAGGAAGATAAGTGTTCCTGACTCCAGTCCCAGAACTAACCATTGTGCCACCTAGCTGACCAGCAGCAATGTGTAGTTCGATTACAGTAAGAAAAAACTAGAGGGAGACCAATCAGGAGGTAGTGGCGAGAAATGATAAGACCATGTCCTAAAATAGTAGCTGTATGAGTAGAAAAAAAAGATCAATTATAAGACATGCTGTGCAAGTAGAAATGACAAGATTTGCCACCTGAATGAATATATTAGGTGAAAGTTAAGAACTGAGGACAATGCTGAGGTTATAACTCTTGGAGAATTAACGGATGGCAATACCCTCAACAGAACTAAGGAAGTTTGAAAAAGGAGATGGTTTGGGGCAGCTAGGTGGTGCAATAGAGCACCAGCCCAGGAGTCAGGAGGACCTGAGTTCAAATCCAGCCTCAGACACTTAACACAAAAACTAGCCATGTGACCTTGAGCAAGTCACTTAACCCCAATTGCCCTACCTTCCCCTCTCCAAAAGAAAAAAAACAAAAATTAAAAAAATAAAAAGGAGATAGTTTGAGGAAAAGATAATAAGTTCACTTTGGGATATGTTGAGTTTGATGTGTCTCCGTGGCATCCAGTTTGAAAGTTCTAATAAGACATTGGAATGCAAAATTGATTCTGGGCTAAAGAATGGCTCTGTGGACTCCTAGAGAACAAAGACTATCTTCTGTCCCCTCTCCTTTTTTACCTCCAGCACTTAGCTCAGTGTCTAGTACATAGTAGACACTTAAAAAAATACTTGCTGACTTACATGCACACACACATATACATATACACACATACGTATGTGTCTATGTGTATAAACATATGTAATAATATATAATAATTCCCAAGTTAGCATATATATACACATACATGCATAAATATACCTTTATGATGTATACACATATCTGTGAGCTTTTCAAATGTAGATAATAATAAGTTACAGGGTTATAAAGAGAGTGTACAAATGGAGAAGAAAAGAAGGTCTGGAATAGAACCCTGCAGAAAACATACAGTCAAGGGGTACAATACAGATGATGAGCCAGCAAAGATGACTGAGAAGGAATGGTCAGAAAAGTAGAAGGAGAACAAAGAAAGAATAATGCAATGTCAACCCAGTGGCAGAAAGTATCCAGGAAGAGAGGGTAGCCAAAAATAACGATTGAGAACACTAAACTGTGAGAGATGAGTTCTAAGAAAAGACCCTGACATTTGGTAATTAAGAGATCACTGGTAACTTCAAAGACATCAGTTTCAATCGAGCAATGAAATCAGAAGCTGGATTACGGAGCTGTAGAATGAGTGAGAGAAGAGGAAGTCGAAGCAGAGAATACACACAATTTTTCCTCCAAAGAATTTGGCTAAGAAAGGGAGGAGGATGATAACTTGAGCAGATGTTAGAATATAGTAAAGATGGGGGAGACATTGGTGTGTTTGAAGTCATTAAGGAAGGAACCAGAGGAGTAAAGATCATACAAGATTCTTTGATGAATGAAACTGCAGAAATCACTATTTAATGACCCTCTAATTATAAAAATTAAACAAGCCATAAAATAGGGAGAGGTAATCACACCAAAGGCATTCACCACTGTCATGAAAGATACCTTGCAATGGTTTAAATTGAAAAAAAAAAAGATTCCGTATAAATCATAGTTACTCAAGATAGAGTTCCCCCAAGAGCCAAGAGTCTTAGTTCAGTTTTCCATTATTAAAAGTTTAAAATTGCACTAAGGCTTTGGAATACTGTATATTGGCCTAACAACTCATATAGGAAAGCCAAAATGGATGGAAAATACCAATTTTCAAGACTATAGCATGCAGTCAGATGACTACTCCATTGAGTTAGTACATGAGTATATTTACCTAGCGTAGGTGGTGAAAGGGGGCAAAAAACTGACCTTGAATTTAAAAGGAAGAGAATTTGGGAAGTTGATCAGTGCTTTTAATGAATCCAAGTTGTTCTTCAATGAAAAGACACATCTTTTCTAAATTCCCAGTGGTGATAAATGGTTGAAAATCTGATTTCCACAAAATTAAAAGCTGTAGGTAGCCAAAGGGCAATAGAGAGGTGCATGCAAGCAGACTGATGTCTAGTTGCAGACACCTATAGGCAAGAAATGGCATTGGGAATACCACAGAGGAAATGTCTGACAGGAGAAGGAGATAGCTTGACCAAGTAGTGAGAGGGAGAGACAACAAGTGGAGAACCAACAGCTCTACCAGTATTTGTGACATATGAGAGGATCTGGGTGAAGGCCTCCAACAGTGGAGAATCAGTGGAAGAGTGTGGACAAAATTTCCACAAATTGACAAGTCATGAATGGATTGTGCTTTGCACAAAAGGAAGGAATACCCAAATCAATAAGATCTCTGATCCATTGCAATATGGAAATATTGATCCAAAAACAATACCATGTTGAGATAGGTATGAAGGTCCCAGGTAACAAATGAACATAAAAGAATCTACATATTATGGGCTAAATCTGTATTAGGAAGTCTACCCATTTGTAAATAATGTATCCATGTATGGGAAATGCCTTACAAGCATTCAAAATCAACAGAACTGTTAGCTCTATATTGAAATAACTAGACTAGTTCTCAAGTGATTATTTCTAACGCCCAACTTAACAAAGTTCTTAAAGCAGGAGAGTCTAACAGGTTCATAATGACAGTGGTAAATTGACATTTAAATTACTGATAACTGTTTCAAAATACTCTGATACTGTGATTTTGAATGTCCCTGTCTGTGGTCCTTCATAACATTTGTTTTTTTTTTCTCTCTGGCCATTTGAAGATTGGGTCATTTATCTGTAAATTGGTGTATTTTCTATTGCTGGCTTTCTATATGAATGTTTAAGGAGTCTTTTCTCTTTTGTTTCTCCTATAAATTTTTCTTTTTTATTATTATGAACTCTGAACCTCCTTTAACAGAATGGAAAATGTGCTTTTGGAATGAATATTGAGGGCAGCCACATCATATTAGATCTGGCCCATCTATCAAAACCATTTTCAATCACAGTTCTGACACCCAATGAATCTTTCCCAGATTTCTGCCAGCTACAAACTTTTAAAGCATGGTTTCTATACTTCTCGAAGAATAAAAGCTCCCTTAGTCCAGAGACCTTTGTACTTATATATCCAACAGTTAGTATAGTGCCTTGCAAACTGTAGGTGCTTAATAAATTCTTATTGGTTAGTGACTGATTCACCCAACTCCTTGATATAAATATTGAACAAGAAGACAGCTAAGGACAAAGTTTTGCAACTTGTCAGTAAACTATATCTCTCCCTCTCTTATTAGAATGAATTGTCTGCCAGACCAGTCAATTAATTTTAATATCCACTATTAGAGGCTTCCTTTCACTGGGGATCTCTAGGTTTGCCATAGATAATTTTCAGACCACAGTTTTGGGGTTGCTGGTAAAATGGGGACAGACGCAGAAGTGAGGATTCCTGGAATCCTTTTCCCAAATCATAAATTTTATGATGATTGACTCAAAGCAGCGGGGTGGTACCATGGATAGAATGACTGGACTGGAGTCAGGAGGATCTGAGGTCAAATCTAGCCTCACACACTTACTAGCTGTGCAACCCTGGGCAAGTCACTAAATCCTGCTTGACTCAGTTTCCTCATCTGTAAAATGATCTGGAGAAGGAAATGGCAAACTACTCTAGTATTACTGCTAAGAAAACTCCAAATGGGGTCATGAAGAGTCAGTCATAATTGGAAATGACAAAACAAAAATGATGACTAAACAGATTCCCTCAAATCTCTCCTAAAGACAATAAATTATTAGATCTCATTTCCTTTTAGACTCTACCATTGATTATCAAATTAATTTATTTTTGACCCTCTGTTTCTCAATCTGCAAAATGGGGCTAACACTTGGCACACAGATACTTTGGTGCCATTTAGGGTATTTGAGAAAATGCTCATCCACTCTCCTAGCCCTTTATACAGGGACCTGTGTAGAGTTCCCTAACATGTCATGAAACACTTACTATATTTATTATGGCAATGCTATGACTCAAATACAAAAATAGGTCCGTGATTTCATCAATGTGGATACTGTCTTCCACGATGCACCCATCAGTGGCTGCCCTGCCTTATCTCATTCTTGTTCATATTCTCCAAATAGATCACCATGATTGGACAGCACTCTCACCTGTAACCTACTAACAGCTGCTCCCTTTTCTGCCATGTTTGCCATCATTATATCTTGTATCTGGTTGTTTGCATGTCTTCTTCCCTCTTAGACTCCCATACGGCAGGGTCCATGCCTTTCTTGGTATATCCAGTGTGTAATAAAGTTTTTGGCACATAAGTAATCACTTAATAAATGCTTATTATTCTTATTTACAATGAGGAAACTGAAAGGGAACTGCACAGGGTTAAGGGCCATTTTGTATTTTTCTCAAATTCATGGTTCACCTTATCCAAAGAATTCCTCACCTACTGGTGCTGAGGTTGTCTATGTAGACTTCGGCTGACCTTCAGAAACTAGATGAAATCTGCTAGCTGGGCCCATACTTGAAGCCTGGGTAGCATAGTGGAACCCAACAGAGCTGACACTCTCTTAGAAGAGCCTTTGGGTAAACCAAGATCTCTTCTATGCATAATTACGCATAGCAGCAGTTCTCTGGGGAAAGGGATTGTTATTATTGCTATGTATTTCCATATTTTTTCCAAGACTAATGCTTTGATTCCAGGTGTGGGGAAACTGTGGCCTTCCAGGTCCTCGGGTACAGCCTTTTGACTAAGTCCAAGCTTTACAGGACAAATCATTTCATTAAGGGCAGTGGTTCCCAACCTTCCTAAGGCCTGGACCCTTTACTACTTGTGGGCGTATCTGCATGTGGGCAGACCTGCCTGGGGACAGATAATGGAGCAGTGTCTCAGTTCCTAAGACCATTGGAAATATGTGTTTTCCGATGGTCTTAGGCAACTCCTGTGAAAGGGGTCATTCGACCTCCAAAGGGGTCGCAACCCACAGATTGAAAACCGCTGATTAAGAGGATTTGTTCTATGAAGATTGGATTCAGTCAAAGAGCCACACTTGAGGACCAAGAGGGTCATATGTGGGCCTTGAAGCTGCAGGTTCCCCACCTCTGGATTAGACAATGAAATCAATCTAATTTAAAGTTCTCTGCTGCAAATATCATCTGAGAAAACTACATAGTTTTATTGTTCGCTAATATATATGAAGTGCTTTAAGATTTGTAAAAAACTTTATATTAATTATCTCATTTGGCCCTTATAAATAACAATCCTGTAAGGCAGGTGTTATGATGACCCTCATTTTACAGATAAGGCATCTGAGACCCAGAGACGTAAAATTAAAAGCACACTGAATCTCCAGGTCAGGGGACTTGGATTCAAATTTCACCTTTGACATGTATTGCCTATGTAAGTCAGCTTCTCTGAGCTCCACTTTCCTCTTCTGCTACACGAAGAGGTGGATGAAGTGCCCCCTCAGGCCTCTTCCAGCTCCCCATCTGTGCTTTTGTGACTTGCCCAGGGTTCCATAGTTTTCATTTATCTGAAGTAGACTTTGCACTTCACCCCAGATCCAGAACACTCTTGCATACTCTGTCCGTGTATGTATTTCTCAGACATGTTGTTACAATAAGAAAACTGTTGTAGATTTTTTTCTTTTCAAAAAGGAAAAACTAAAGGTAATATAGCTAGCTTAGTTACCAAGGCAAGCGGAAAAAATACTGTCAGTCTTTATGACAGATATAAATAAATCCAGATCAGGTAAATATATTAGCTCAGTCTCTCCTTCCCTTTTTAGAACATGTGAATTGTGTCACAATGACTCACACTTTGAATTTCATTAGGCTAATACTCAGAACACTAGTTATGACAACTATGAACCGTAATATTGGGTTCCTTCCAGATAGATCAAAAAAGACTAATGTATGCCAAGGGCAGCCAATTCTCATTTAACTTAGTAAAGGACATAAGATCAAAGGAAGTAGTACTTTTTTTCCATGTTCAAATGTATTACCTTTCCCTAAATTAGAATCCTAGCACCTGGGACAAGTTCACTTGAGTTGGGGTAAGAGTAGGCGGGCGAGACATGTCAACCATATGTTTAGCCTATACCCTCAGGGCCTGGGTGGAGAAGTCAGGAGGCCTCAAGGGAGACAGTCTGACTATGAGTATAGACTTGGGAAAAGTCATGACCTGAACCTTTGCTTTCTCTCCTTAACTCCATAGTTAGCCACCTTCTCTCCTTCCCATAGTCTCTCTCATTGACCATCTTACCCCTACTTCCCTCAGATGTATGGGCCTGCAAGGATGCAAAGATGGAGCTTTCTAGTCTGCACAGGGAAGGAAGCACACACCTACTTCCCCCAAAGATATTGGCACCTGTGGAAAACCTCTGCCTGCCCTACCTGAGTTATAACTCTGCTGGCCAGAATAGTAGGAAACAAGTTGGATGTTTCTTTGGAGCTATTTAAAAAAACAGAACAGAACAGAACAGGAAAAACCCTGAATTCATCTAAAACTCTTTTGATGACTAGTTATGTCTCTGTAAAAGGTAAGCTGTTTTGAGGAAAAGTCACCTCCATTCCACACATATCTTTTAGGATTCACTTTTAATGGAGACAAGATGCTGGATTCTGTGTAGATGTGTTAGAAATTGGGTCCCTAAATATGGTGAGTATGTTTTACGTATCTTCTATAGGAAATCAGGGTCTCAGAAGAGAGTGACTGCCTTCAGCAGGCTGAACAGCACTTCAGAGTGGAAAATGAACCAAGGAATTTACAAAAAGGAAATGTAGAGGCCAGCTGATGGGGAAAAGGAAAACCAAGGAAAGATATGTCCTAGTTAGGGACAACTCTCCGAAGGCTGCCCACCAGGGTTTCTCCGCGCAGGAGAATTAAAGCTAGGGTGTCATTCTATTCTGGTTAAAGGTAGAAACTAGAGAATGTCGACCTGTTTCTAAGGTTTGGTTAAAGGAAACAATTGGTAATATAAAATTACAACATTTATTCATTATTACCTTAAAACTAGCTTTACTCCTCGTTCATGGAGTGCAGGACTAGAGTCCTGACTGACAAACAAAAGAATGAGAGAGCTTAAGTATCTTTGAGGACCATCCCAATTAGGGGTGGCTGAATTACACAAATTTATGATCCCCATAATTGTTTAATCAATGAAAAAAGGAATTTTTTTTTTTTGCTTTTTTTTGGAGGGCGGGGCAATTGGGGTTAAGTGATTAAGTGTTAAGTATCTGAGGCTGGATTTGAACTCAGGTCCTCCTGACTCCAGGGCCAGTGAGAAACGGAATTTCTTAATTGGATAAATGATAAATACAGAAAAACAAGAGAGCTGACAAAGTGTCAATTGAAATTACAGTTCAGAACATCTGTGTTTCCTTTACCATTAACATTTCATAATAAGGTACATGTTCAGATCATCTTAAGATAAGAAAAAGTCCCATTACTCAAGTTAACACCTTGAGTTGAGGGTCTCGTCCTGAAAGGCCATGAAGTGGCCTCTTCTGGTTTGTTGACACAAGAAGAGGTATTCTCTAGGCTCACTCAGAGAAGCAAGACGAAGCTGGGTCTGAATTGGAAATTTATGATCTCTGGATGCCTGTGTTAAATCTCACTCCCAGCCTTATCTGGTCTCTGGAGTGGCTGAGATAGAAAGAGATCTTTTTTTGTAAAATGAGGCAGAGCAGCCTCTTTGATTAATTCCAACTTTAGCCAAAATATGATATTAAATGATTATCAAGGACCAGCTAGAATTATTTACTCTTTGGTGATCAGAAAATTATTTTAGAAAAGCCCCAAAGCCCAGGGTGGTGCTGGAGCTAGCTTGTTATTGCTCAGTCACGTCCCATTTGGGGGGTTTTCTTGGCAAAGATACTAGAGTAGTTTGCCATTTCCTTCTCCAATTCAGTTTACAGATGAGCAAATTGAGGCAAACAGGGTTAAGTGACTTCCCCAGGGTCACACAGCTAGTAAGTATCTGAGACCAGACTTGAATTTAGGAAGAGGAGTCTTCCTGACCCCGGCCTGGTGTTCTGTCCACTGTGCCCCCAGCTGCCCCAGGCACCTGCTAGTTCTAGCTGCTAAATTTTCACTTTCAGTATTTTCACCTGAGAAATCAGCAAATGGTACAAATCAGGGCTTGATCTATCATTTTGTTGATGGTCAGGAGGCTATACTGATAGAAGGAAACATACATATTAGGAATCACTTCAGAAAGGGATGGAGAAAATAAAATTAATTCATTTTTAAAATTCAGATTAAATTTAAAAGTGTGTCATGCATATTTTTTTTTCAGAAAGAGGTTTGTTAAATACTTACCAGTACCTGGCCCTGCCTGTGATTAATCCTCATAAAAAAACAAGGTGGAATTAGCAAGAGAATAGAAACTTTTTTATTTTTACAGAGAAAAGGACCTACAGCCTATTTTCTTTACCTCTTACTCCCTAACTCTAGTTGGATCACCCCCTTTCCCTTAGCAGATCTTTTTTTTTTGGAGACAATGGGGGTTAAGTGACTTGCCCAGGCTCACACAGCTAGTAAATTGCTGAGGCTGGATTTGAGTTCAGGTCCTTTTGACTCCAGGGCTAGTGCTCTACCTAGCTGCCCCTCTATTTCAAGATCTTAACAGTCATAGCAATGTAGTTCTTGATGCCCAATGGACTGGGGGAAGATCTGATGCTGGAAATAGCAAGGAAGGTTTATGATCCTGAGGCCATATTGCTCCAGGAAAACTCCTCAAGTACCTGGGAGATGGCTTTAAAGGTGACAACCAGGACTGAAATGATCCCCCAAATATGAGGAATTCAGAACTGCAGAAATCAGCCTTGGGAAGCTCCAAGGCCTTTCTGCTTGGCTGTCAGAGGCATGCACACCCTCTTCCACTGCTTCATGCATACTTATGGAAGCTTGCACAACAAGCCCCCTGCTTCAGAGCAAAATTTATCATCTTAATTGAGAACTGTCATTGCTGCCATAGGATCTGAAGAGTGAGAAGGACCATGTCAGCAGCACAAGGAGAAAGGAGAGTCAGCCTCCCCCACACCCCACCTCTTTTTCTTTGTAAGTAAGGCATGATTGGAGCCGGCTCTTCTCTAATGACCCTTGTTTTCCTTTGGAAGGGACTCATGGTCAAATTTTCTGAAACAATACATTCCTCCTGGTTATAATTAAAACCAAATGACATGTTCTTTTAATAAGGGATGTACTTTCTGTGAGGCCTGTGCTGGAAACCACCAAATATTCATTCAGAAAGGAAGATTAAATATTAATACAAGAGAAGGAGGGAGGGCTTGTTTTCTCTTACATTGCTGCATTAAAGAGATTATGTTTTACTTTCCATCCTGAATACATGAGGAAACTGTAGAGTGACCAAATGCAAGTAGGTAGAGTAGCCTGTCATAATGAACACCAAATGACAAATCCTTGTAATAGATTGACATAAGAGAAGTTTTCTTTGGGCCCAAATTAATAAGCACAGTTTCAAGTTTATTAACTGCAAAATATCAGATCTTCTCTTCAATGTATTTAATTTGTCTTTTAAATAACTGGTGCTTACTAATGCTGAATACTCTAGAAAGATCCAGATGCAACCCAAGTCTCAATTACCTGTCACTCCAAGCTTCATGCAAACATTGCTTTGGATAATTATCATCTTAGCATGCAATTAGCTGTGGAGGTGAACCAAGTTAGTGGCACAGGAAACAAACAAAGTCAATGCAGTCAGAGCTGGCATGGAAGGGGCTCAGAACCGCTCAGTTTATGTAGCTTCTAATTTAGGACTATTCAGCTCATGCAAACCGGGGAACTTGTAAAAGCTATTTCTCGGAACAAAGTCAAAGAGAGAAGTGATCAGTTTTCCAGGGAATTGGGGTGATGAATACAATGCAGGCCTTGCCACAGTTTGAGGTCTCCTTCAACTAGGGCTCCCAAATTTGATAGCTAGTCTGGGAGAAAATACTTTATGACTAAAAGAATGGTTTTTACTCTTAAGTAAGACTAGAAAAGGGGCAGCTAGGTAACACAATGGACAGCATCAGGCCTGAAATCAGGAAGACTAATCTTCCTGAGTTCAAATCTGACCTGAGACACTTAGTAGCTGTGTGACCCTGGGCATGTCACTTAACCCTGTTTGCCTCAGTTTCCTCATCTGTAAAATGAGCTGGAGAAGGAAATGGTAAACCACCCCAGTATCTTTGCCAAGGAAACCACAAATGGGGTCACAAAGAGTCAGACATCACTGGAAAGACTGACCAACAAAATGTCTAGAAGAACGAGCATCCTCGTTACCTCTAAACAAATGTATACGCCACCAACATCTATAATTCTTTCAATCCCTCAAAAAGAAGAAATGCAAGACAAAAAAATGGATTTTAATGTTGCTTATTTACAACCCTTTTTTAAGCACCCTACTGGGAGAAGCACTTGGAAGAGGTATCATAATGAGTGCCGTTCTTAAAACACTTAACAACTTGCAAAATGCTTTAAACACATAACAACAATGGTGAGGATGATAGCTAACCCTTAATGAGTGTTTTAAGGTTGACAAAATGCTTTACAAATATTGTATTTTTTAATCCTCACAACAACCCCATTTTACAAATGAGAATACTGAGGCAGATAGAAGTTAATTGACTTCCCCAGGGTCATACATCGAACATATTTCTGAAGTCAAACCATAATTCAGGTCTTCCTGACTCCAATCCAAAGGTCTATTTACTGCACTATCTACCTGCCTCTACAAGGTCTCATCTTAGCTTCACAAATAATTCTGACAATCAGGCAAAAAGATATCATTAACCCCATTTTATAGATGGATAAATTGAGGCTCAGAGAAGTTGTTACTTACCTGTATAGTAAGTGCCAGGATTTAAACACTGGTTTTCTAGATTCCAGGTCTACCTGTCCTTGATGCCTCCCTAAGTATAAGGGAGAGAGGGGAGGGAGGAGGACATAATTTTCTATGTGGAAGAGGCCAGGGAGCAGGGGAGCCCCCTCCCTCCTTTAAAAATAAGGATTATGGTTATTCTACTTGGACTTGGCGGACAGAAAGAGGACAAATTGATGTAAGTTACAAGGAGGTAGATTTTGATTCAATAAAAGGAAAAAATACAACAAACATTTACTAAGAACGTGAAAGGTACCATGTAATTAGAGCTACATGAAAAAGGAATCGCAAGGTCCCTGTCAATTGAAGTGTTCGAGGGAATGCTGGATGGACAGATGTCAGGGGTATTTTAAGAGGGCTTTAAACTGATGGGGTTCCGATTTAAGCTTCAGATTTGGGTGCCCTCAGAGGTCCTTTCTAACTCTACAATACAGTGGTTCTGCAATCCAATAATAATATTTAAGGTGATCTGGGATATCCCCTGGGATCAATTACACTTTGAATGGTCTTCAGGATCAGCACGGAGGTCTCTAGGCTGCCTTCATCACTCACCGATTGCTTCTTAACTCACAAGTAAGTAACAGGGAGTCAAAAAAAGCTGGAGTGAGAACCGTATGAGTGTCTTTAGGACACCAAAGATCTTCATAGGCTGCAAACCTTCCCTTAAGAAGGCAGCATTTACCAAATAGAAAAAAATATTTTGATAAACTGTTTTCAGAAGGAGTGGCCCTGGCCACTATTATCCAGGCCTGTGCCTGTGCAGAACATGTTGTTTCTTTGAAAAAAGAATTTAAATGCATCTTTATTTAATTCTTAAGGGGGTCTACATCGCCACACCATTAACTAGCTTTTACCTGAACAAACTAAGGAGATTTAGGGTGGAATGGAACCCAGTCTAAAATACACTCCAAATAAGCAGAGTAACGATGTAGATGCTGAATTTGGCCATTTCAAGATAATCTCTAGG
Source organism: Pseudochirops cupreus (assembly GCA_028627135.1). Lineage (NCBI taxonomy): Eukaryota > Metazoa > Chordata > Mammalia > Diprotodontia > Pseudocheiridae > Pseudochirops > Pseudochirops cupreus. The sequence continues at coordinate 228,700,565 of CM053580.1, read as the reverse complement.
GCAGTTTTTCATTAGTTTCTTCTTCCTGAGGGGCTATTGAATTCAGAATTGTAAATGAATTTACCCATTTCACCTTTGTAAAAATCTTTGAGATCCCACCTCCTCTGACACTGCCTCTACTCTAGTGCAGCCCTCCTCACTTCATTACTACAATAGCCGCTGGTGGCTCTGCCTGCCCAAAGTCTCTTCCTACACCTTTCCACTGCCCATTCAGCCGCCAAGGTGATTTTCCTAAAACATTGTCAGACGTTGCCCGCTACCGCCCCTTCCGTAGACACTCAACTCCAGATGCTCCCTATCACCTCCAGGAACAAATACAGAATTCTGTGTTTTGCATGCAAAGCCTTTTATAACTTGTCCCACTCTGCCTTTCCATTCTCCTTACACTTCCCTCTGCCTCTTTGATCCAGTGATGTTGGTCTCTTGGCTATTCCACAAACAAGGCACTCCATCTCTCCACTCCAGGCATTTTCTCTGGCTGTCCTGGAATGGCCTCCCTTCTACACTCTGACTCCTGACCTTCCTGGTTTCCTTGAGGTGCTAACTAGATTCCATCTTCTACAGGGAGCCTTCCTCAATTTCTCTTAATTCCAGTGCTTTGCCTCTGCTGACATTTCCCACTCAGCCTGTAAATAGCTTGCTTTCCATTTATTTGTGTACATGTTGTCTGCACCCATTCAATTATAAGCTCCTTGAGGACAAGAACTATCTTTTGCCTCTTTCTTATCCTTAGTGTTTAGTACAAAGCCTGGCATATATTAGACACCTAATAAATATTAATAGATTGATTGGTTGATTGGAAATGTAAAGGAAAGAAGCATGAAATAAGACTGAAAAGTCAGACTGAACCTGCACTGGCAGGAGTTCGTATTTTGTCTTTGAAGAAATATGAACACAGTGAAGATTGTTGAACTGTTATTATAAATGGCAAGAATCCTCAGAACACACAGTATGATGCTGTTGCATGTTAGTGTTGCTGTTAAGCCTGTGCATTCGGAAGATAATTTTGACAGCTGGATGAAAGACGGATTGGAGAAAGGAGAGATTGGAGACAGGACAACCAGTCAGAAAGCCATCATCACAGTCCTCAATGATAAATGCATGAGAGGTGATGATGGGGTAGGGGTGAGGGGCAGACACATAGACTTTTAAGTCTTCTATGTTATTTAAATGTAGTATTTTTTAAAAACTGGGAATGTTTGGACTAGAGCTCTCAGGTCAAATCTGGTTCCTTCATTCTTCACCTCGTAATGTACTTATTTATAGAAAGAAGTGGGAGGCGAATATGTGGTGACCCATGCAGAATTAGTCCATCTTCCTAATCAAAAACACGTTAATCAGTGAATATCCACTCCTTCCACCAAATGTGTATATCTCCTTATCCTACCATTTCATAGGACTTTCTACTTAGTAGTGGGCATTTAAAGGCTTCGGTGTGGTACATGCATTCCTCTTGGGTTACTTGATAAATGTAGGAGACAGCGAGGGTGGGGTATTGGCTAGAGTTGGACTTGAAATGAGGAAGCCCTAGACTTGAATCCTGTCTCGGACACCATGCTGGGGAAATCGCTTAACCTTTCTTAGCCTAAGTTTCCTCATCTCTAAAATGCAGACGATAATAGAGCCTACACTTTAAGGTTATGATGAGTGTCAAATGAGACACGTAAAAGCACCTTGCAGACCTTAAGTTGCTAGCCAGTCTTATTATAAATGTCAGGAATACTCAGAACACGTAATATAAGCCTGTCTGTAAATACTTAGGGTGTTAAAATAAACCTGCGATTTGAATTTGCTTAGAAATCAAACCTTGTAAACTAAAAGTAAATAAACAAATCATATTTTTAAAAATCCAATAGTAACACCAGAATTTTGCCCAAATGATGGAGCGAGCTGAAACGCTTCTGGGGGGATTTATTCACATTTGCTGAGAATGCTGCTTTCAGTCCCCTATGGATGAGCTTTAAAACAAAATGAAGTAAACACTTTTCTATCTGGATGTAAACCTTAGTCGTGAAGTGGCTGTGAAATAACATTTATACACTAGTTTTTTCTCTCCTACAGATGAAGCATTTCTGATATGAACCCTCTGTGCAATGCGGAGGAACTCCAGACATATTTTGTTCATGTTTATCCTTGCGATGTCATAGAAATGCCAGCGGTCATTTTTTGGCTTATTTGCCTAATTTTTCCATCTAGGTGGCAGATTCACTTGTTTAAATTCAAGCAAAACCTGATCGAGTGCTGGACTTGGAGTCAAGACCCCTGACACGAGGCAAATCACTTAATCTCTGACCCTGTTTCCTCATCTATAAAATGATGACAGAAATGGCACCTGTCTTCTAGGGTCACAGTGGAGATCAAATGAGATAAAATAAGTCAAGTGCTTTGCAAACCTTAGGGTCATCCACGTTATCTATTGGCACCATTATTAGCCAGAGAGGAAGTTCTTTGAATTTATTATGATCTGGTTCATTCAGCTTTGGTTCATTTACTTTGTGGGTTGGTTTACTCATTTTTTTCTGGCCTACAAAATAGTTATCCAGGATCTAGATCAGGGGTGGGGAACCTGTCGCCTTAAGGCCACAACCCTAGGTCAAAGGGCCATAGTTGAAGACCTAGAAGGTCACATGTGGCCTCAAGGACACAGGTTCCCTACCCCTGATCCAGATGAATGGAAAATTCTAGATGACATTCCTCCTAGGAGCAGGAGAGAAGGTTGTACCTACATGAGTCTTCATTTTAACGTAGTAATATCAACATCATTAACGGAACATTAAATGTTAACAAGACAGGCAGGTAGGGTATTAAATAGAGTGTTGGATTTGAAATCAAGAAGACCTGGGTTTGAATCCTGCCTCAGGTGTCCTGTCTTTCCACCTGACAAGTTGACACCATAGCTCAGCAATCTGGCAAGTCTTAGGCATGGAAACCAGAGACGTAAGGCCTTTTGGAATTCTGTGACATCGTCCTCCACCATCCTAAACACTTGGTCATAAGTGATGAGTATAGCAGTCACTTAAATAAGCACTGAGTGATGCCGGTGGTCTCAGTTCTCTGCCACGACTTATTTTCCAGTGTCTACACCATGGCTCATACTTGATGTGAGCTTGATCGGAGCACCTTTCATCTCTTTTGCCAGGATCCATCTTTACCCCTTCCCTCTTTTCCCTCAGGCCTTGGGGAGGACTCAGTCGTTACTTAGGTGTGTCCAAAGTCTTGTTTTCAAAATCCTTGTCTAACCCTGGAACTCCCAGTCATCTTTCTGATATTTTTCTTAGTTGAGCCTGTCTCCTAAAATGTGATTACATTTCACATGATTCTCATATTTCCACTTAAACTATCCTCTCTTTTTCCACTCCCTAAAAGCTCTAACTTTCATGTTGTATCCCATTCTGCTATCCAATTCTCATTTCACAACCAGAGCACCTTCAAATCCCAAACCTATTTCTTTTATGGCATATTTTTGCCTCCTCTTTCTGAATCCAATCTGGGATTCCCTTCAGCTTGAACTATCTTAGTCTTTTGCCTTTCTTGGGGTAGCATTTTTAATTTTTCTGAGGCTGCTACAGATTTCTCCTGCCAAAATCATAACCTTCCTCTCTCACATTAGGATTTATGATATGGAAGAAAAAAAGTGATGGATATACTTGTAGTCAGAAAGCCTGGGTTCAAATACCAGGTATTATTTCCTGATAGTACTTAATCCTTTCTGAGCCTTAGACATTGTAGCTGGGAGGATGGAGGTGAGGAGGTCACTGGTTTCTTTTTTTCAGTCTTATGGCTGGTGAAAAAGTTCCAGGTAGATGTACCTCTAAGCAAGGCCAAGAGAAATAGAAATCCAATAACTCAGGGAGAGGTTTGCCTACACCCCTGTTTTTATGACTAACCAAACCTCTTTGTCTCCTGGGCCTGCTAACCCAGGGACTGGAAACCCAGGGCTCTAAGATCATCGAGGTCAATCCTCTTATTTTAAAAATGAGGAAATAGATTAAATGACTTCCTCAAGAGCACACAGAAGTAAATGGTTGAACTAGAATTTTAACCTAAGTCTTTTGACTCCAAATCCAAGATACTTATGATTCATCCTTCACAGGCTTCTAATCCACTGCTTACCTTGAGTATCATTGTGGTCAATGATAGTTTTTATAAAGGACAAAGGAAAATTCGATAAACCTATTGTGTTCTAGAATTTCAAAAGCTAATGGTACTTCTGAAAGATCTTTTAGGTCAATTCCCAAATACCAATTTTAAGACATTCCATTCAGATGTTCTATTATTTTCTCAAGGAATATGGTGAAATTTTCTAAATTAACATCATTTCGATTAGTTTTAAATTCACTTTATATGTTTAGGTAGCATATGAGATTGTGGCCCCTTTTTTCTGGTGGAGCAAGGGAGTCTAAAATTAAGCATAATAGGTAGGTTGTCAAATCCAAAGTGTTTAGTAATCAATTTTCTAACTTCTTATTTATGTAGAGAGAAGCTAGATGGCATAGTTGGGTAAAGCTTTGGACTTAGAGACAGGAAGACTTGAGTTCAAATCCTACTGCAGACACTTGCTAACTATGACTCTGGGCAAGTCACTTAACCTCTCTGCCTGCCTCCATTTTCTCAACCATAAATTGTAATAATAAGTATAGCACCTGTCTCCCAGGGTTGTGATGACAAAATGAGACAATTTACAAAGCTCAGATAAATGCTAGCTATCATGTGTGACTCATGCAGCATTTTTATCTCATTGCCAATACTTCTTTTTTCTTGCATTTTCTCCACAATCCAATTCATAAAAACCTAGGACTAGAAAAGAAATGAATTGTCTGATTGAGGTCTCTGCCATTAGATAGTACCATATCCAAGACAAGTGGCAGTTTCCACAATCAGGTGAAGACTTATGTGGAAACTTCTAGAAATCAGATCTCTTCCGGGATAACTCTCTGGAGTGGAGAGTTGGAGAAAGGTTTTCTGTCCCTTTGGTTTCCTTCTGCTGTGGCTAATATATTGTAAGGTTTGGGTTTTGTTTTGTTTTTGAGGCAATCTGAGTTAACTTGCCCAGAGTCACACAGCTTGTAAGTATCTGAGGGCTGAATTTGAACTCAGGTTGTCCTAACTCCAGGGTCCGTGCTCGATCCACTGTGACACCTAGCTATAAACTCAGTCTTCCAAATAAAGCCCTTCTTAGTTCATGTCATTTAAACTTTGCTTCATTTTTCAGCTTTAAGAAAAAAATGCCACTTCAGTTCCCTTGGATAACATGCTACCTTTTACCATCACTATCCACCTCCTCCCCGGCCAGTAGAATCATTTAAAACAGAACCACTTCCATATTCAGGCTTGTGCAGGGATCAGCTATCTTAGTGAACAGATTTTGATCACAAAATATTTGAATCCATCACCCAGCCTACCACGAGATTTGGCCTTTAGAATGACTGGATGAAATGTGGACTTAGGACATTTTCTAAGACTCGGTTGAGGGAGCAGCGCTAGGAACGCTGGATTTTTGATTCAGAAACTGTGGGTTCAAACCCTACCTTTTGGATGGCTACATTGTGAGCTTGGGAAAGCTGATGGGTCTCTGTGAGCTGCAGCTTTGTCACCTGCAGCGTCAGGGAGCTGGACTAGCTGATGTCAGAACTCCCTTCCATGCCTAAGTCAGTGTTTCCGTGACTTGAGCCCAGACCTCTGAATCAAGCTCCAACTAAAACCTTAGAGTCTGTGTATTCTGGACACACCCCAACAATAACAGTCCTCACGCCGTTATGGCACTTTGCTTCCTGGTCCAGTTGGGCTCTGAATATAGAGAGATGAGTAATAATGAGGAAATAAGGCAAATGACTCATTGGTAAACCCACACATCTCAGTTTCAGCTTGGTTTATTTTAGGAAAAATTCAAGCATGTTCTGATTTTCTTTTTATTAGCTTATTAATTTATTGTTAGTTATATTTTTCTTTGTTCTTTATTATTTTACCAGTAATTCAACTTTTCTTGATTTTATCTTTCATTATTTTAGTTTCCTTGATTTTATCTCATGGTACACTTACGAACTACAAAAACAATTGTCCAAGCACAAAATCATAGCCCTCCCCCACCCCTGACAAAAGATCTGCCCCCTTGGGAGTTCCTAGAACTGAACCTAATGCTATTTGTCTTCTTCTAGAAGCATTTAATTATGACGTTACTATCAGAGACCAGAATAAAAAACACATTATGATCCTTTCTTTGAAGAGGTCTGCAGGAGAGCCACTCGTGTTGAACATCTTGCCCATTCAATCCACCTTCCTTGATGCCACTGAGGATGAGGTGACCATGTTCAGCAGCATCTATATTTCCCCTTGGTTTTCATCTACTTTCACTTTCTCTTCTTAAATGGTGGTGGTGGTCCCTGCATTTTTCTCATCTTATTTGAACGTCTTGTCCTCCCTCATCTCTCTCTTCCCCCTCAGTGTACAAAAGCCCAGGTCAGTCCTGTCTTTGAGCACTTTAATCAGAAGCCCTTTCCACCCTACGTTACTGCTTTGTTTCCCCTTCCTTCCATCTCCAAGTTCTTAAAATCTGCTTACATGATTGAATTTCCTTTATAGTAACATAGAGGCAGCTGAGTGGTCAGTGGTTACAACACTTAGCCTGGCATCAGGAAAACATGAGTTTACTATAACCTCACACACTTATTGGTTGTATAACCCTGGGGAAGTCACTTGACCTTTGCCTCAGTTTCCTCAACTATAAAATGGGGATAATCAGAGCACCTACTTCACAGGATTGTTGTGAGGAGCAAATGAGATCTTATTTGTAAAGCATTTCATACCACAGTGTCTGGAGCATATCAGGTGCCATATCAACGCTCATTCCCTTTTTCTCCTCTTTTGTCCTCAGCATCAGTCATTCATTGGCAGAGAAGGCAGTGTGCTATAAATGGGTAGAGGGCCAATCTCAGTTCAAGCCCTGCCTCTGCCATTAACTAGTGGTCTGTGCAGGGGCAAATCATTTAATCTTGGTGCCCCTGGCAAATCTCTTAAAATATATAAATTAAATATGAATTGTCATCTGCATCAATGGTGGAACTTTCCATACAATCAGGAGTTCCCACATGGATGAAATCATAGATCTAGATTTTTTTCAAAAAATCACCTGCAGAATATATTCCTGATTATATTTCCCTGTCGATAAATAATGATACTGACTCAAAAGAAACCCAGAAACAAACCCTATGCATCATAATTTGTTTCTCCTTAGCAAGTTGACCTGTATCATTGACCACTGATTACCTTCACACTAATTGTCTAGTCAGGATACTCAGGACTCTATTGTCTCAGCTTGGGAATGAGAATGTCATGTATTCCAGAATCCAAACTTAGGGAAAATTAAGATTGCTTATACTGTGTGTATCTATTGCTGGCTTTTTGTGAAACTGAGGCAAATGTGTGCTGAGGGAGAAGATGAAGGATGTCAGAGAAAGTTCTGAAAGAATTTTGGCTTTTCACTGTGCTTTGTATTATCAAAGATATAGATACAATCACCCCCTTTCCCAACTCCCTGCATAAGGAAATTTAATCTCTTTCAATTAATCAGTATCTTCTAAAAATGATTTAATGGTGATGCATCATGAAGGCATTGGTGCCCAACTGGATTCGGAGTCATGAAAGAACAAGACAAATCACAGTATAGCAAAACAAAATTTTTAGGTTTCTTTGGTGAAACAAAAGTAGATATAAAAGTTACAAAGATTTTAGATTTTCATTCACAAAAAAAACCAGACATTCACATTATACACTATACAAGTTATAATATAAATATAGGAAAGCATTATGTGCATTGTAATGGAAGAGAAAAGGAAACATACAGGTCAACACTGGTCGCATTGCCTTCTAGAACACCCAAAGGGGTGATTCCATTGAGTGCAGCAGCCAGTGGGAGCTCCTTAAAGACGATGTATCTTTGTAGCCACTGTACCTTCTTGTAAGCCATGGCAGGTGTACTTGAATGAGATGTCTTATGTTTGAATTACTATCCTACTTCCACTTTGTATTTGTTCTCTGTTCTCACAGCCTTTGTACCCTAAAGGAGGGGGAGACGCCATTGCCTTCTTTCCATTACAGGGTGTTTCTTCTTTTTTAAAGTTGACATTTGGTGGGTGATGTTTCTTAGTCACCTTCAGCAGTTAACTACCCAGATAAAAGGGAGTGGAGTGAAAGGGGGAGGATAAAGGAGAAAGTCCTAGCTCACTCCATCTAACATGAAGAATTGCCTACACTATTTCCGAGTATACTCTTCTTGCTTAGACTGGGGCAATCCCATCTTCTGTAAGCTATACACATTTTTCACTCTTTTCATAATAAACAAATGATGCACTGTATTCATCACATTATTTTGTTGGGGACAAAGCACATACATTACAAGGAACCAAACTGGATGGGGGAAAATGTGAGGACTAACACTGAAAAGTAACCACTAAACTAGGTCAATTTTCTGATCATGGGAGGGAAATAACATCCAATAAATTAAATCCGTATGGCTTACTTCATTTATTTATGTATGCGTCACAGCTGCAGCATTCATACATAAACATTCATAACTTTATAAAAGATTAAAAATGGTTATATATACAAAATTATTTTCTGTTTGTGTGTGTGTCATCGTTGCTGTTGCTGTTGTTTTTAACCTTAAAAAAAAGCCTTAGGCCTGTATCCACTTGAAATGCAGAAATCTGTAACTGAAAACTAGTTAGTGTTGTGAAACCGTTAGAAAGTGACCTGGTTGAGTTAATAACTAGCACTTTGACCCCTAAAGATGCTCTTGGCCATAGGAAAGTCCTTTCTGTAGTCCTTTCTTGTTGAGTAATGAAGATAGAATGCAGCCAAAAACCGTTCCATGTTGCAGTCCCTAGTTGAGCCTTGATTCCTCTTCATGTGCTATGTCCCTGGCTTCACAGGGACATGAACTGCACCTATGGAGGAGGCTGGTGCAGCATCCTACAAGCTTGCTTAACCGCATCCAGTAAGAGCCATTCTCAGGCTTGTTGACATATACAGAGTAATTGAAACCATTTCCAGCCTAAACAAACTACATAAAAGCAGCTGAGTCAATGATTAAAGACCTCTGAGGCCGTGTAATCATCATTAAATATGCCTGAACTTAGTGTGACTTTGCATTTTATATACAAGATTAAAAACAACATTAAATCATCTTATTTACATTGTCATTGGTGCTGAAATTGAGCTGTTTAAATAGTACAGTAGGCTGGTATACATTATAAAATGGTCCCCACTGGAGGCATATAGAAAACTAGAGAAATTGAATAGGCTGGAAATAGTGTTTTGTTTTTTTTTCCTTACCTCGTTTTTCTTTTTTTTTTTTTCCTCTTTTTTCCCTTTTTTAAAACTTTCCTGTTAAACTCCAATACTTTCATTTGAAATGTTTGGTGGGCACCTTGGCCCAAAGTTACTGGATGCTGATCCAAAATTTCAGAACAATCTGATAATACTTCAAAAAGTGATAGGAAAGGCACAGTAAGTTAGGACTTTGGCTGAAATGATGAAAATCCATGTTCACCATTTGAGGGATCAGCGCCTTGAGTCCTGCCACCTCCTGGTCCAGCGATGATAGTGTTTCGGTGAATTTATTGAATTGTCCTTGGCTGATGAGGAATTTTTTAAATATTTCTTAGAATAAGTCCTTTGGTATGTGGATGCTATATGAAAGGAAAAAAAGAAAGAGAACATAACAATATTACTTGCTCCGTACCTTAAACTAGCGATACCGTAGGTGGAATATTGTGGGTAGTTAATAGTTGTTAAGGCAGGGCTGTCCGTTCTTTCTAAATGACCACTTACGGTTCTGGCAGGTAATTTTAGGCAAAGCCCATCTTCCATTTCCTAGACACCGGATAGTTGGAAGGTGGCGTTGAATGAAACCATCTTTGCAGTGGTATCTAATCAGGGAGTTGATTTCATAACGAGGTTTCATCTTTCCAAAGGTCTTGGCATTTTCTACAACAGGGGGTTGGCCGCAAGCAACTAAAGAAAAATGAGAGTCATTTCCAAATATATTCTAAAAACTATACTTCAAGAATTTAATCTCAGGATTTAGGCATCAAATAATAATCTGTAACTAAGGAAAACATTTGGAATTCAGAAATCTATGCTACAAGACTAGTTCGAATCATGAATTATATAATTTTTTCATTCTGTTTTTGTCATAAGACCATAGGACTCCATGTTAATACAAGTTAATTTCATCCTATAGGTAGGAATACTCTGAAAACACTTCAAATAAACAAATGTTGGGCCTGTGCTTACGTTGAAGACTGTTTCTAATGGAAGAGGAGAAAAAAAATGGCAGAGGCCAACATCATGTTGCCCTAGGAACAACCAAAGATGGGAATATGTTGAATTCAGCAGTCAATGGAATTCCCTTTAGCACAAAACTTCTAATAATAAGTCACTTTTTTGAAGATTTCTGGAGCACTTTTCTCACATTTACCTTGAGACCTGGGTAGGACCAGTGTTGTTAATATTTTAAGCAAGGACATTGAGATTTAGGTACGTAACTTGACCACGATCATATGCCTAGCTTTTGAATCCTGCTCTCCTGATTCCAAGCCCAGTACTTTTCCTCCTGTACGAAGATACCCCATTTCTGAGTATAGCTACTGTTTTTCCTTACAGAGCACAGCAGTTACTCTAAAGAGAAATCTGTTCTAGGCTAATCACTGTCTCTCATCATCATCAAAGAAGAGGGTTCCTTATTTAATACCCACCTCCATATGGTACTAAACAAAGGAGGTTCGACTGTAACAGTCCTTACCCTCAAGGAATTTAGACTGTAAAACAAGCCCACAGCTTCACAATCTGGAAGCCCTCTTTCATTTCTGATCAATATCCCTTCTGCTTCAATTTAATTCTCCATTTCCTCTTGTTCTGTCCTTAGTGGAAAGAGTGAACACTGGTCATCGAAATAATAAAAAACAGTCCCAAAGAGTTTTCGACTTTCTGAGTCAATCAAAAGAAAAAAAAAAGGACGGAGAAGCCTATAAACATTGTCTATGATTTCTCATTATCACTAGGACATTTGATCCACCATCAACTTATATTAGCCAATGGTAGCACACAACAAAGAAGCCTCGTTAATCTGAAACTCAAGGGACCGGAAAGAAAAAAACAACAAAAATAAAACAATTGTTAAACGAACAGGATTTGTATTAACCAGTGAAAAATAATTGAACACTTAGCATGAAAATAAGTTTTAAGTACTTTTAAATTAACTTTTGTTAAGTTAATCAGGTTTTTCCTGTTGTTGTTGTCCAGTCATTCAATCATGTCCAATTCTGGGGCTCTCTCGGCAAAGATAATCAAGTAATTTGCCATTTCTTTCTCTAGCGGATGAAGGCAAACAAGGTAAAATGACTTGCCCAGGGTCACACAATGAGTTAGTGTCAGAGGCTGGACTTGAACTCAGGTCTTCCTGACTCCATGCCCAAAAGTTCATCTACTATTCTCTACTATGTCTACACACATACATACACACACAAACGAATGTAGCCATGCATAGACAAGGATGCTGAAGAGGGGTGTCATTTTCCCCAGTTGGAAGGAGTGACTGAAGGATCATGGGACATGAAAGTCTTTGTTCTTTTGACAGGAACATTGGGGCACCAAAGGGAAGGGATGGAAGCCAGCTGTGGCTTGTGAGGGAGAAATGCTACCACCCTCAACTGAATGATAAACATGAGAAGTTGGAGCTTCGTCCGGCTCATTAATCCACTTAACAAGTGACCTGCCTCACCACTCCCTGAAGAACTGGCATCTCTTGCAAGTCATTATTGCTGTTGTTCAGTCATTTTCAGTTGTGTCTGACTTTTTGTGACTCCATTTGGGGCTCTCTTGAAAGAGATACCAAAGTGACTTGCCATTTCCTTCTCCAGCCAGTTTTACAGATGAAGAAACTGAGGTAAATAGAGGTAAGTGACTTGCCCAGGGTCACACAGCTAGTGTCTGAGGCTAGATTTGAACTCAGGAAGATGAGTCTTCTTGACTCCAGGCCTGGTACTCTCTCCACTGTGTTACTGAGCTGCTCTGTGCCACTAAATCTTATTTGTTATCCATACTTTTATAATGTATCTATCTCCAGATAAGAAAAAGCTTATTTTCATTGCATTTTGATTGGATGTTTGCTAGAAGTGAGTATCACACAAGGATGACAGAAAAAGTGAAGAGAGGTAATTCCCTCAGTCCCAGTGTGATGACATTTCCCTGGTATTCACTTCTGGCTTCTATCACAGCTCCTAAGATCTCCCTTCCCTAAAGGGATGCACATAGACACAACACCCACACACATACACAGTAGATCCTGCTAAGCAAAGAAGTGAGTAAAAGAACGATTTATCAGGAAGGAGAGGGAAGGCAGCTCCTACAAGAATCTCAGGTAAAGGCAGGCCTTGTAATACTTTCCTGTCTGCTGCGTGATGCTCTTCCAAGGGCAGCTTGAACAACACAAGTCTGAGTACCAAAGTACTTGTATCCTCCCCCAACAAAAAATAATTGCATAACAATTGAATTGAAATTTAATATTTGGGAGGAATATCTGTCTGCCATATTTGGATGACAAGATAAAACTGTACTTAATTAGAAAGTTTAGTTGGTCTGATTTGCCACACCCTTCATAGAAGGGCTAAAACGAAGAGTAGTCCACCATAATGAGAACCACAATCTTTGATGGACACTTTGCAATATGCTCCCAAGGGTTGTTAGGAAAAATAAATATGACTGGGCACCATTTCTACTATGGAAGTGGTCCGTCATCCAGAATAAACCTGAGAACTGAAGAAGCTAGAGTGAGAGATGAGAAGTAAGCTCTGCCCAAGCATCAGAAAGGTGAAGTAAAACAGACAGGGATGGAGTCATTTCCCATCTGTTCTACAATTTTCTTGGAGCCCTGAAAAAGTGGTTAATTTTCTCTCCAGCTACATGATAAGGCAAATGCACCTTCATTCAAAATGTCCTTTTTTTTCACGTTGAGAGGATTACCTGTTCCTTTCTTGCAGGTGTAAGTGAGATGGTAATTGCACGGGACATCATTCCACTGACCATTCTCGTGCCAAATAATTACCACGCAGTCTTCTCCAGAAGAAAAAAAGCTGTCTGGCTGATTTGGGCGCCAGTTCTCATATTGCTGCAGAGTAGAGAAGAAAAAATATGACTTAACAATCCCAGGATACTTAACTTCTTTCAGAAACTTGAACACATTTGAAATAGAATGTACTCAGTTATTTAATAGAACATGTTACAGTGATTGTATTTCTAGAATACTTTACAGTTACAATGTGTTTTCATGCACATTGGTCCATCAGATCCTCACCATAACCCTGTGGGATAGATGGTGCAAGAATTATTGCCCCCACTTCACAGATGTTAAAACTGAGGCTCAGAAGGGTTGAAAGGTTTCCCCTAGATCACATAGCTGATAGGCAAAAGAGTCAGGGCTGGAACCCACCTCTTCTGATGTCAAGGCCAGGACTGTTTCCACCACATCATGCTGTCTCTAAAGACCTATTCATCATAAATTGATGTAGGAGTGCTTAAGAAAAAGAGCTTTGGATATTTAATGGAAAATATACATAATCCCCCAAATTGCCTGTTCACCAAGTTTATATGCTCCTGTAATAAAATTCCTTGTCTTTAGGGATTTTTTTTATTATATGAGGAATTTCTTTAGAATCCATAATTATTGCTGCTCATGCACATGTTATGTCTTGTTTCCTGGAGACCTAGTTGAAGTTGATTCCCAGAAGTCTGAAAGTGCCATGTTTAATCTTTTCTCACCTTTTGATTTTAACTGAGGCAGAATATTTTTTATTCTTGTTCTAGAAGCATTCTAGAGTCACATGCCATTTGTTTTTATGGGAAGTACACTTGGAACTATGCTGATAAACCACCATTCTGATGCTCCAATTTTCTCAGATCAAAAATGATATTATAAAAGGCAGTTGCACTAACAAGTAACCACTATGACTGACGCAGTAATCATCCACTTTAAGAAATATTGGCAACGATCAACACATCCAAGTGCAAATCTTGATTCTATCTGTTGACACCACGCCATAAATCTTGATGACTACTGAGAAATTCCGTAATTCATCCAGCTTTTTAACTACATAATACCAATCATTTGGCCACTCAGAAATATCTGATGATCGATTTTTTCCCACCTTTCCATCTGATGGTCAGTTTTGTGTACCACAGCCTCTATGCCACTTAAAAGCAAGATGACTTTATTTCTTAATTTTCTTTATTTTTGTTACATTTTAAGTTCTGAGCTGTTTCTCTTCCTCCCTCCCTACCCTGCACCACAGAAGGTCACCATTTGACACACACAGATATAGATATGGATGTGGAGAGAGAAGTATAACAGACAATATAAACAAATATGTATATATAGATGGAAGTCTTCATAGTATGGTTTTACACACACGTGTACATGGGTATACATATACATGCGCATGTGTGTATACATGTATGTAGTATATACAGATGTATATGTGCATGCACATACACATGCTTCTATTTGTCAGTATTCCTTTATAATGCACTAGCTGATACGGAGGTTTCCAAAAGAGGTGTGGTCACTTAGGAGACCAGGTTCCCTGTTGCTGCTCTGCAAGTAACTAATTGTATGAACTCAGACATAAGACTATTTCTCCCTCCTTCAAGTTTCTTGCTTCTCTCTTGATTTAAGTGTCCTCAAAGATTTGTTCCCAGCTCTAAAATTCTGAGTCAGTGCAAGTTTATACACACATTTATTTTTGGCCTGGAAATGTGATATCATTAGTGTAGAGAATGGCCAGGAAGGAAACTCCCTCTTCAGAACCTAAGAGAGCTGCCAAGGGAAGCTGAGAGTTAAGTGGTTTGCTCAATATCACAGTCATTATTTGTCGGAAACAGAATTCGAACACAGATCTTCTTGACTTTGAGACCAGCTCTATATCCACACGATCATGCTGCCTTTCTCATACATACACAAGCTTTAAGAAAATATGAATTCTGCCTTAATTTTCTATGTGCCTTCATCAAATGAAGATTGTTGCATTAGACACTCAACTCACCCAAATTATTCACAAAATCAGATAAAGGGAAAGGGTTAATTTTTAGATGACCATCCTTGCCTACTCCCACTTACCATGTCAGTAATGCTTTTGTTTTCTCATCTAACTACTATCCATTTGTGTCAATGTATGGTTTACACTAAATACAGAGGCAATTGTCAGCTTAAAGATGTCACCCTTTGAAAATGATGAATGCATAAAATACTGTTAGGATTTTTTTTGAAGTTATGTAATCAGTTGTATTAATGGGACAGACTAACTCTTTAAGGAAAAAGACTGGATCTGAATTCAAGAAATACTGGCTCCTGTGGCTTCTTTTGCTAACATGCCCATCTTGCATCACAAAACAAGATTATCATTTGAAATTGCTTATTATTCCTCTTAGAGGAATAAGGAAGTCAAAGTACTCAGTAATTGCCCCCCTACCACTGCCTCCCTACATACTGTGTATCTTTCTGTCTCTCTTCTCTTTTCCCTTCTTCTCTCCTCTCATTATTCTCTTCTCTCCTTTGTTTTTGCTTTTTTTGGGGGGGGGAGGGGTTTGGATGTGGGAAGGCAAAGCAGTTAGAGTTAAATGACTTGCCCAAGGTCACACAGTTAGTGTCAAGTGTCTGAAGCCAAATTTGAACTCAGGTTCTCCTGACTTCAGGGACAGTGCTCTATTCACTGCACCACCTAGCTGCCCCTCTTCTTGGTTTTAATGCAGCGAAAAAGAATCTCACTGAAATCATGCACTCAAGCCAGAGACAAATGATTCTCAATATTGCGAAGACAGTCTTCAAAAGATGGTATCAATGTACAGAAGCAAGAAGGAATCTCTTTAGAAGTACAGGTTTGGGCAAACATGGCAGGAATGATGAATATTTTGTTTCCCTCTGTAGGCAGTTCTTCTTCCACGCCATCCTCCCCACTTCCCCAAGGCCAGGGAATAATTCAACCTAGCATCACACTGCCAGAAGAGAGCTTTTTTGTCCCCTCCTTCCCACTCCTTGTAATGGCAGATCTTAGGGAACCCCTGCCCTACCTCCCAGGCTGCCACAAGGGAAGAACCAAGATGAAGTAATCTCTGATCAGCATCTCTTCACTCAGCAGAAACCAATGTTTGTATTAACCTTATTTACCTTTTAATTTCAAATATTTTCTTTTGCTATACTTACCCTTCTTCCCCCAATCCCCAAATACAACCCTCAGCCTTTGCTTTTAGTTTTTCTCCTTTAAAAAAAAGTTGAGAAAAACAACAATTTTTTAAAAGTGGGAAAGTCTATATCTAACCATTTTCTGGTATGTTACCATCTTATCATTAGCAAAAGAACTTAGAGCAATATAAAAGTAAAGGCCAAGTCAAAAGGAGTTCATAGGAAGACTAAGTGTGAAACCCATTATTAATCCATTCTCCAGTCAAAGACTTATCATTTCTAACAATTCTTATATTTTTCAAAAACTCAGAGCCTATTGCAGACTACTAAATTACCTTTTAAGATGAGCACTTCTCTATTGCCATAAAACTACCTCCTAGTGGCTTTTGTATACACATTCTAGAAGAAATGAACCAGAATATAAACATATATATATATATATATATATATATATATATATATATATATATATATATATATATTTCCCCTATGACCTTTTCTTAGAACATGCATTCAGTGGATGAGACATCTAGTTATCAGACTCAATTAACTGTAGTGTTTGGGGCAACATAGATTTCCTATCAATCTTGAACCACTAAGATCTCATTTTCATGCTGAAATAAACTTAGCTATATCACTCCTCCATTGCTTGGTTTTCAAGAATAAAGGAGGTCCAGTTCAGGCCTCTGACTAATGGTTTAATAGCCTTTGGTGGGAATTGTTCTTGGCACTGAGAGCTGATTTAAAATTTGTGTTCTGGGTTGTTATTCAACAGAACTGTGGCCTAATGGTGCAAGACCAAATCTCAGCTTTGTGGTTTTTACAAGAATGTCTGATATCCACAGGCATGTCACACTGCTGTTGCCTCCTATCAGATAGCAACATCACGGCATGGATTTATCTTGGCTAGGTTGCTTTGACTTATCTCAGCAACACTGCCAAGCTTGGAGCCTTGGAAGTCTTAGATTTCTAAGCAAATGAGTGCCTTTGTCTTCTACAGCCAATAATGCTTCATTAATGCTACTTGTGAGGAGAATATGCACACACACATGCGCACACGTATATTATATATACAGATATTTAAAATACATACACAACACTAATATGTGTCCTAGAATCACAGAACCTATTTTTATGATTAAAATGAGTCTACCGGTGACATTCTGCCCTGATGGAATGCTGGTGGCCTTGGGTTCTAAAAAGCCTCTGCTAGCATTTTGGAATCCCTGCAAGATGCTACCAAGCTAAGAGGTCCCAGACAGGATGGAAAACGTGCCTGTCATCTGAAGACGGGAGAAGCTTTTCACAGGGAAGGGTACAGGCAATCTTTGGCCATGGCATTAAACTGTCTGCCTCCTGTGTGGAAGGACTGTGATCCATCTCAATGAAGGAAGAACCCGGAAAAATTAAAAGTACAGAAATAAAGTTACTTCACATCAGAAACTAGACTAAAATGGAGATGATAATATCTGTACCACCTACATCACAGAGTTTGTGTGAGGAAAGAGATTATGGGCCAATCGATGTGGCAGACTAGCTCAGGATCTACAAGTTTGTGTTTCTTGGGCAGAGTAGATCAGAACTCCCACACTACCTTGTATTTATCTCTTCCCTTGGCAGTTAAATAATCAGGTGGAGAGCATCAGCAGCTCTTCCAGGAGAATCTTTCCTCTCTTGGGAACGGAGCCAAAAGTTTTCTCCAGGTGGTGTTATAGGGAATCGCTCCTGTTTCTAAAGCTACATGTATATGTTCACAATATTTCCAAAGCATTTATACACGGTGTATGTTGGGGTGTAGAAACCTGATAAAGTAGCAATGGTCATTCCTTGCGTTTAACCGGGTCCTTGCTGGCCATGCCAGCATAAGGCCCTCAAGCTTCTCCTCACAAAGGGAAAATAAAAATTGGATTTATAATTATGTATACAAAATGAAACCCAAAAAAATACAGTTAATTCTGCTATTTATTTTGCTCAGGAATGGAGGAAAGAATGGTACCACCCTTTAAACCAAAATTAGCATAAACACAACGTAAGCATAAATAATTTCAGTTCCTTCTGTTCTTTGGATGGGAGAGTAGCCCCCAAACATTGTATAGGAGAAAACCAAATTTAGATGAAAAATTTGGTACAAATAATCAGACTAAATAATCTGCCTGCAAGTTACAAAGAATTGACTCGTACGTGTGTGTGCATGTGCGTGTGTATACATGTGTGTGTACGTGTGTGTGCGTGTATGTGCATGTGTGCGTGTATGTGCTTGTGTGCGTGCATGTGTGCGTGTGTGCGCACGTGTGTGTGTGTGTACATGCATGTGTGTGTGTGTAAATGTAAAAGGTGTTTATAACGGCTGGCTTTTACTTCATAAAGTTTATTTTATTCTATAATCATTTAGCTTATGTATTACTGGACTAATCTTCCTTATTCATTGTTCAGGTCATTTCTTTCTGCTTAAAAACTTCAGGTGTTCATTACACTCCACTCAGTTATCCGATTCTTTTGCCAGGCTTCCCAAGACTTCCACAATCTTACACAAACGCCCCCTTTCCCGCCTTGTCTCGCTGCCACTTGCTTTAGCTTACAGCCAAACTAAATTCTGTACTATCCTCCCAAACATACTCTGTGCTTTCTCACTTCTGTGCCAGAAAATAAGGCATAGCTCTGACCACATCCTTTCCCTGCTCAAAAGAACTTCACCACTCCCCATTGCCTCTAGGACAATGTAAAACCTCCTTGGCCTGACATTTGAGGACTTCCACTCACCTTTCCTATTTGACCTCCCATTACTTTTCTGCATTCCAGTCAAGCTAGCATAGCAACTGCCCCTTCCCCAGTCCCTCATGCCATCTCTAGCTTTCACAGGCCATTCTCATGCTGGAAGTCATTCCCTCCTTATACTCATGGAATCATCCAAGGCTTAGGTCAGGCACCAACACGGTCTGTAAAACCAGTCACAGTACCCATCAGCACCATCTTTCCCCTTGAATACTCTGCTTAACTAATTCTTCTTGACTGATACATCTTCCCTTCTCTTCCCCACTGAACTCTTATCCGTCCTTTTAAGTCCAACTCAAGTAACACCTCTTTCACAAAGCCTTCCCTGATCCCTCCATCTACTCTGGTGAGTCATAATCTTCCCTCAGACCTCAAATGTCATTTTTTTTCTGTATCTCTTTAACATGCATATCATATATCACCTACCCACTCCATTCGACTATAAATTCCATGAGGAAAAGGACTGTGTGTTATCTAAACTTTGAGTCTCCTCCAGTGCCTAGCACAGTGACCTGTACAGTGTAAGTTATAAATCCTCACTAAACTACATTCAATTTAAGTAGAAAATATTTTATTTATTTATGTAGGAGTAGAAGTTTATCAGTATAGGGAAATTTTCTCTATTCTGGCTCATCTGTAGTTTGTAGCCTTAGAGAATTCCCTAGGGCACTAAGAGGTTAAATGACTTTTCTATAATCCTACAGTTAGTGCATGGAAGAAGTAGGACTTGAACCCAGGTCCTCTAACTTCAAACATAGTCCTCTATCAACTATATTCTTGTACCTCTGCAAAAAATATACTGTATCCCCAAAAGATGATTATCTCAGCTACATTGGTTTCAGTCACTATTCGTTTCCACCACTCTGCTCCCTCACCACGTCCATCCAAAAAGATCAGATTGCCAAATCCATAAAGGGATCCAAGAAACACTGGCTCAAGTCCAGTAACTCTGCTATATAGTTATAACTTCATGTGAATTCTCCCTGTCTCTATAAACCAGGGAAATTATTACTGATTTTTTTTCTGAAAAACTCAAACCAGACTCAAGCTAGCTATCATCAAAGCTAGTCTTAAACTTGACAAATGTTTATACTCTCTTATTCCACAGGACCTGTTCTTTGCTTCAAAGAAAACAAAAAAATAATACGCTTGAGTTTTCCATTAACATAAAAGGCAACAATAATCAAGAAGGTCCATCCACTAGAGAAAGTATTTTTGTACCGAATAACATTGTTCAAGGGATACTTCGAAGAGAACTCTTCTCTGAGAAAGGAGATCTGATGCCAAGAAAAACATATATAACCATCATAAGAGAGGTGATGGCTAGTTCTTCTCACGCAGAAGTTCCCTCTCTAATAAAGAATACTTCTACTTCTCCTTAAGAGTGTCTTCATGCAATCAATATGGGAGCTCTACTCCCAGAGGTAATGAGTAACCTCCTAAGCCACACTGTGTTTGGATTCTATCAAGGTGAATGTATGCTTGCTCAGCCTCCCAGATAGCTGTTATCATTCTGTTACTAGTCATCCTTTTATCTCTGAAATACACTCCAAGTGGACTATTGTGATAAATGGCCAGGATTTTAAAATTCCAACATAGTCAAAAAACAACCTGTGGGGTGAACTCCAACCAAACAGATTGAAGTTGAAAAGAGAAGTTAATCAGGTGACCTTTTCATTGGGCAAAGCCTATGGCTCTACTATTAAGAAAGAGAAACAGCCCACCAGGAATAAGATTAGTAGCCAGTCTTAATTTTTTTACTTAAAAGCTTACTGAAAGAAGGTCATTTAGCAAAAGCATCAAACATTTTCTGTTAATGGAAGACTATAGGAAAATAATATTCATTTTTGGCCTTTCTAAATGTAAGTCACTATGAAAACCCACTTGCCCAGAGAATCCCATATATAATGCAGCTATGTGGGAAATGGGGCAGCTGGGTGGTGTCAGGCCTGGAGGCAGGAAGACTCATCTCCCTGAGTTCAAAGTGTGGTGAAGGGATGGAATCGCTGCCACATCAATTAAATAAACATGTTTAGAGTTCCCGTGAGTAGAGTCCACCACTGTCCAGAGGCAGAAGATATTTCTAAGGCCCAGCTGACTAAATGAACTTGAACAAACAACGGGTCACTCCCCAAAAGTAATTAATTAATTGATGAACAGACAAACAAATAAATAAAATGGTAAATGAGAAAACTGATGGACTGGCCATACAGGAGCACTAATGTGGATATTTGGTGCATCCGTGTTCTTTGTGCAAAGTATTTCAAGTGGATTGGAATGAGACGGAGATTTGAATTCTGGCAAAATAATCTTTGTGGGATTTTTTGGTTTGTTTTTTAAAGAAAGCTATAGTGCAAATCATATGTATACATTAACATGGCATTTTCCTTGAATGGCTAGCTAAGCTCTATATATTTTAGAATTGAGAAAAAGAAATTTAGAATTGAGAAAAGAAATTATGCATAAGTGCATAAGTCTAGAACTTGAAGGGGCTATGGAAGCAATCTAGAACAAGATGCTAATTTTGCAAATGAGAAAACTGAGTCCCTGGTGTGACTTCCTGATATCATATAGGTAGTTAGTACATGCATCTAGTGAAATAAGCATATTGCATATGCTATTAATAATATTTATATAGACAGCTAGGTGGTGAAGTGGACAGAGTCTTGGACTTGGAGTCAGGAAGACTTGACACTAAAAATCTGTGTGACCCTAGGCAGGTCACTTAATCTCTCCTAAACAGAGTCAGTTTCCACATTTCTAAAATCAGGTTAATATAAGCCTTTATTTCCTAGCTTTGTTAGATTATCAAATGAGATAATATGTGCAAAGCTCCTGACAATCCTAGCCATTATTATAGTTAGCTAAAGTTTTGAGTCATAGCTTAAATTCTCTCTATTGTTTTATTTTGAACAGAATGGCCCAGTTACTGATGCTTGTTCCTGCCACCGCGCCATAGCTCTGCTCATTTGTAATACTTGGAACAACCTTCACGATAAAACCACCAAGCCCTATTGGCTCACCTAGGTTAGAGTTTCTCAAGGAATCCGGCCAAGAAAGACTTTTCACTGTATCCTATTACAGTGTCTGAGTTCAAGGGATAAGAAAGTTGTCACTTAAATTTTCCTTAATTGCTGAGGTTTTGCCAAACCATTGACAACACTCATTGGTTTCAACACATATTTGATAAATCTTCTGACTTCCTACTGAATATTTAGGTTTGTAATGATGTAGAGAATCCACATTGAGATTTCATAACCTGATTCAAAAGCAGATTAACTCATGAGAAATTTCCCCAGAACAATATGAACCAGACAGAATTAGGCAGCAAAAAAGTAGTATAATAAGCTGTTAAAATTTGCAAACACGGTAAATTATAGTATGACCACTAGGTGGTGATGTCCATCCATCATTAGGATCAAGTTACCACCCAGCCTTGATCACCTTGTTGGTTACCAAGAAATTAGGACAAAGAGAAAAAATTAAGATATTGATCCATGCCCACGGCCAAAGTGGATGAACAAAAGATGTCCATATTACCTATAATATGGAGCCTTCAACTGGTGACTAATAGAGCGTGAGGAAGTATTGGGAGTGAATCTCTAGTTCTATCATTTAAACCTTCCAACCTTGACAGATGGATTGTAAGCAAAACAATTTGGCAAAAGTTTTGGTCACATGAAACGTAGTGCATGGAGTCATGGTGTAATTCTCCTCTATTTCTGATTAAAATATTAGTGAATTTCCTCAACAACTTACTTCCTTATTTCCATCTTGTTAAAAAGTCAAACATTTGGAAGTAAAGCCATATTCTTAAGTCTAACTTGTGGCTAGTTGTTTTTTTTTTTTAATGTAAATTTTGATCAGTTTGGTCAAGAAACTATTCAAAATGATACATAAGTAAAAGACAGGAACCCTCAATTTCAAAATCACAGCTTTCAATGCTGTCATCTACTCCCAATTTTGTCATTTTTATGTGATGGGTACTTGAGTCTAAATCCAAACAGAACAAGACCCCAAAGTAATGAGACAGCTGCCACAATGGAAAAGTAAAGTATAAGGGGAATGGTTTTTTTTTCTTTTTTCTAAGAACACTTCTTTCTAGCTTGAAACATCCTGTGATAAAACCATACCTCTACCATCAAATGAGGTAGTTTGAATAATAACTCTGGGCTACCTCCAGGATTCTGAATGTAATGCAGGTCAAATGGTTATCTTCAAGGGGGTTATAATGACTACTTATTGCTGAAATCAAAATATTTGGTGAGTTGGAAATCCCTTTCTCC
Source organism: Pseudochirops cupreus (assembly GCA_028627135.1). Lineage (NCBI taxonomy): Eukaryota > Metazoa > Chordata > Mammalia > Diprotodontia > Pseudocheiridae > Pseudochirops > Pseudochirops cupreus. Next base: position 228,677,276 of record CM053580.1, on the reverse strand, counting down.
CAAGAGGGGTGTAACCATTGCACAATAGGCATGTTGTCTGCAGTCTGCCTAGGGTACTGTTTTGTTTGTTTTATTTAACTTACGCAGACAACTGACCTCCCCATGAGGCAGCTATAGTCTCTTCTGATCCTGTGTTCATTGAAAAAGATTATTTTTTTTCCTTTAAGGCAAGTCATAGTTTTTCTGTTGTCTTTTAGTTGAACACTCTAATTCACTAACAACCGAAGGGAAAAAGAGAGCACTTTATTTGAAAGGAGAAAGAAACTTTTGTTTGGAGGTCACCACCTAACACTAGCAACTCAAAGTCCAGTATTACAAACATGAAGCATAACAGCTCCAAGCTGAAAGGAAGAAAAACTATCTTGGGGTCTCCTGACGGTTGTTAAAGTGGCAATATGCCATTATTTTCCTAGCTGGCAGCCCCCTGTGCAGGACAGACAATCTGGCCACAGACACTAGCCAGCTCTTTAGTACAGCACTAATCTTGTGTAATAGAGTGAGCTCACTGCCATACAAAGCACTAATTATCAACAGCATTTTCCAAAGGATATGAATAACTCCCACAGTGAGATGGAGGCCTCAGGCACAGCCCGAAGTAGCTGTATGCACTTAATCTATAACATGAAGGGTTCCAGCGGACCCCTTTACTGCTGGGCTTGTTTGCACAAGTCAGAATGGTGAAATGCTAGTGGGCCAAAAACAATGAAAACCTGCCAAGAGCAACACCACATTTTCGGGCCTTTCCCAAGGTTATGCTTTACACCAAACTAATTGCTGTATTTCAATCCTGTGATAATTCAAAGTCCATAGATCAGTCTTGGAAAGCCATCGTGGTACCCATAGTTGGTTCAAGATGACTTTTTGAAGGTATCTCGATTACAAAACGGCCGTTTCCTAGATTAGTTCTTAACAGCTGCCCTACTAGTCACTGGCCAAACTATAATAAAAGGCCCTTCCAGATAGAGCCCCTTAGAAAATCATATTTGGAACCTTTGGGGATATAAGATCATTTGTTATGCCTTTAAAAAAAATTTGTTAGCTAACCCCTGCAACATCTTTACATATTTGGAGAGAGACAGAGAGACAGAGACCGACAGAGTTGGAGGGAGAGGGAAGGGGGAGAGAGAGAGGGAGGAAGAAGAAAGGGGAGAGAAGGGAGGAGAAAGAGTATGAGAGAGAAGGAAGAAGGGAGAGGAAGAAGGAGGGAGGGGAGGAAAGATAGGGACAGAGGGGGGAAGAGAGAGAGAGGTATATATACAGGCATCCATGTATACATGTAAGATAGATGTTAGACAAGTCCTATAACATCTGTATAAGTATATCTATGTATGTATACGGGTTTGTATTGTTGTATGCATGAACTCATCCTTCACACCTCAGACAGTATAGTTGACATCAGTACAGAAAGGAAGACCTGGGTCAAGTTCTGCTCCTAGTGTTTCCTGCAACTCAGGCAAGGCTAGTTTATCTTTTGGAGCCTCAGTCTCCTCCTTTATAAAATGAAAGAATGAGGCAAGATTACATATATGAGCTCCTCAAACTCAAAAATGTTTTTCATTTTATTGGACTTGATTAGAAAGGAACCAACAAGAATTCTATTATTATGTTTTGTCAATTCTTACTAAATACCTATTCCCCCTTAGTATGATTATTAGATCACAGTGTCTTATAACCACATTAGCTTTCATTTGCAGTGAAATTAATTTACAGAGACTAGGACAGAGTTTGAGGAGGACTAGAACCACATGGTGCAACATCTAACAGTCTGTATCACCTGATTGTAAAAAAAATTGGAAAAGTTGGAAGCTGAACATCATAATTTTTTTTTGGCCAGATAATATGAAATTACACCATTCTTTCAAAATAACAGAAGCTGATGGGTGTGGTGACCCACACCTGTAATCTTTGCTACTGAGTAGGCTGAGGTTGACCCATCTCTTGAGTTCTGTGCTGTTGTTGGTTAAGCTGGGTGTCCACACTAAGTTTGACATTAAGATGGTGAGCCCTCTCGAGTGAGGTCATCAGGTCTCCTAAGGAGGGTCAATCTGGCCCAGATGGAAAACAGAGTAGATCAAAGCTCCCAGGCTAGAAATGGACATATGACTGAATCCTGCACTGTTGGCCTAGATGAGATGGTGAGATTCAATCTTTAATAACAATGATAATAATAATAATAATCGTAGCCTGCCTAAAGAGAACCATAACTTCAGGAACTTGACTCAAATATAAAATATTTCACAACCTATTATCAAGAACTAGAATGAATAGTGCTTCTGTTTGTCTTATTAGATATATTTAAAAATTTAAAAATTAGGCATTACTTAAAACAAGAGATCATGGAGGGATGAGGTGAGGAGTAGAAGGTGAGGTCAGAACCTTTGGGTGTTTTTTTTTTATAGAAAGGGAATGATAATACATTCTTGAACAAAGAATATTTTTGGAGTGTTTCATTCCTTCCCTTTCTACTATCTTCATCCTGTAACAGATTATTTCTTCACTGCCTCTAATAAAGCTGTTTTTTCTCACTAAACTTTCTTTGGCAAACAAATCAGTTTATCTCAGGAACAGTAAATGGAGTCTTTGGGTGACAGTATCCTGTTTCCCCATATGCCTACCAGACCCTGAGCAAAGAAAGCGTTTCTCTGACTTTGATTTGTGTAAGATCACCAGTGCCAAATAATTTTTACTGAAGAACAAAACTCCTGTCATCTTCCAAGAATGTTACTTTAACTCTAGCGTTGATCATTCCTTATCTACATGATTGCTATGAAGTAACAGAAATAGGACTCCATTAGCGTCACAAAGGAAGATATTCATTGATGCTGATTTCTAGCACTTTGAGTCTTCTACTAACAGCAAGAATAGCAATAGTAGTAGTAGTAGAGTAGGAGGAGTAGAGTAGGAGGAGTAGGAATGGAGGAGTAGAGTAGGAGGAGTAGAGTAGGAGGAGTAGGAATGGAGGAGTAGAGTAGGAGGAGTAGAGTAGGAGGAGTAGAGTAGGAGGAGTAGGAATGGAGGAGTAGAGTAGGAGGAATAGAGTAGGAGGAGTAGAGTAGGAGGAGTAGGAATGGAGGAGTAAGGGTATTAGTAGTAGCAGAGTTGTAACAGTAGTGGTAGAACGGAGGAGTAGTAGAGGAGAGGAAGAAGAGGAGTAATAGCTCACTTTTATGCCAAGTTTTAAGTTTCAACAAGTGTTTCACTCACAAAAATCCTGAGCAACCACTAGTACAAATGAAACTATCTGTAGTTTACCAAAGAGAATAATGAGGTCCAGAGAGGTCGAGACATTTGTTGTCCATAGTCACATAACTAGTTAGTAACAACGCTGATGTTGGAATCCAGGTCTGTGATTATATTTCAGTGCCTTTCCTAGTACTGACTTCATAACACATTACTAAAAGACTTTTTTTTTTGCTTTTTTGATTATAAGAAACTAGGAGCATCATGTGGTCCGCTGGGAAGAAGCACAGGCTTCTGTCTATCTACTGCCACGTTTCCTGTAGTACTTGAATGACCAAAGTCAATGTGGGTTGGCTAAGACCACTTTCTGAGGGAGCACACAGAGTAACTGCCCAGCAGAGGGGCGGCATCAAGTTCTTAGACAATTAAGGAGGCTCTTATGAATAGTTACTGTTGAAGGAGAAAAAAATCAGTTAAGGATAAAATTCTTTATTTGCCCAACACACCAAACCTTCTAATGGCCTCTTTAATCTTAAAACTTAGGCTCTCAATTAAATTACTGAGCCTGAGTCTTTCTGTGTGTAGCAAGGCTTCCTGATCTGCTTCTGATCTCCCTAAAGTTTATGATTGTGCCATGAGGAGTAAGTATAAAGATTTTAGGGAAACATGGAAAAACAGCATAGACAGAGAATAAAGAAAGTCAGACAAAGAGAACAATATAATGATGATGATGACGATGATGACAGTTACAACTAGCATTTACATGGTGCTTCAAGGTTTACAAAGGGTAGCGAGGTGGCACAAAGGATGGAATGGCCTCAGACACTTACTAACCTGAGCAAGTCACTTCACCCTGTTGGCCTCAGTTTCCTCATCTGTAAAATGAGCTGGAGAAGGAAATGGCAAACCACTCTAGCATCTTTGTCAAGAAAACGTCAAACAAGGTCACAGAGAGTCAGATACAACTGAAAAGTGACTAAACAACAACAGTAAACACTCCCCATGTATCAACTCACTTTATCCTCAACAAATTTGGGAGGCAGGTGCTATTACTATACCCACTTTATAAGTAAGAAGACTGAGGCACACCGAGGTTAAGTGACTTTTGGAGGCAGTCCTTCAGACTCGGCTCCAGCACTCTATCCAACACCAGACACCATCATTTAGATTCATTGAAATGACCAATCATTTCTCCAAAGAACTAAAGATGAAACATGTTTCTCTGCTGCTGGTAGAGAGGTGGTGGGCTATGAATGCCAAATGTTGCACTGTATGTATTCTCCAGACAATCGATTGGTTTTTTTAGCTATTTTTCTTTGTTACAAGGAAGAATTCTTTCTTTAGGACATTGGGAAATTAACTGAGAACTTAGGATGTTGGGAAATTAGGTTGACAATTTTTTTTTAAGTTTCAGTGAAACTTTTTAAAAAAGAAAGCTTCATGATTATTTTAGAGTGGGACTGTTGTTGTCTGTTCTTTATTCTCTAAGAGGACCGATAACATCACAAGGGTGATATCTTGACTTCCAAGTGAATTAAGTGCTACACAAAGTCATCAGCCTCACTCTCTGCTCCAGTCATCAGAATCCAGTGGCAAGGCATAAATCAAGATGACTGGCAATGACCCAGGATGCAGTGGGAAACCCTGGCCTTTTTAAGCTAAGGTCTTTCCCAGGTCTCAGTTTGTCTGAGGCAACATCCATTCAGTGATTAAAGGCTAAGTTAGAACTGAGACAAAAGATGACCTCGTTTGCCATCAGAAAAGAGTGAGGGGGAAATACTGACAGCAAACTCTCTTGAGTTATGATGAAATTACCAGTTATCAACAGGGAAAATGACCGGATCTGGCTGAGAGATTGCCAAGGAAAGACTTTGAAAACTACTGGTGGCTTGTGATTGAGTTTTTGGCAGACCTGACTTATACAGTAACGTGATATGAGGACCCCAGTACTTACAGGTCTCTGCTTATCATGGCATTATGTAGAACAGGCTTTCCTTATAACAAAGAAAAATAGTAAAGCAAAACGAGCAAACAGTTTGAAAATCCATTTGATCAAAATTGTTAGCATGATTCTGCCATCAAACTAACCCACATGGGCTTAAAGATGGCGCTGTTGGAAAAATCCAGAAAGACTTACATGAACCAATGCTAAGGGAAGTGAGCAGAACTGGGAGAACCTTGTACCCAGTAACAACAACATTGTTCAATGATAAACTATGTAAGTCTTAACTCTTCTCAGCAATACAATAATCCAAGACAATTTCAAAAGACTCATGATGGAAAATGGCATTCACATCCAGAGAAAGAGCTATGGAGTCTGAATGGAGATCAAAGCACCCTATTTTCACTTTTTTGTGTAGGTTTTTTTTTTCTTTCTTGTAGTTTTTCTCTTTTGTTCTGATTTTTCTTTCACAACATGACTAATGTGTAAGCATGTTTAATGTGATGATATATGTATAACTTATATCAGAGTACTTGCTGTCTTGGAGAGGAGGGAGAAGAAGGAGAGAAAAAAAATTGAACTCAAAAATCTTATGAAAGTGAATGCTAAAAACTATCTGTCTATGTAATTAGAACAAAAAATAAAATAGTATTAAGTGGAGGGAATGGCCCTGTTGATACTTTTGCTGCCTGGTTAACTCTGTCAATGGAAGAAGAAGCACGGGAACAAATATAGCAAGTAGTCAGCAGCCCACAGCTCTATCTTAGCTGGCATTCAAAAAGGAAACCATCTACGGGTGAACAATCGAGAAAGAAAACAAAGAACTGGAAACATTTAGAAATGACTGTTCTCTTTAGTTCACTCTGTTTGGGACACAAATGGAAAAAAAAAGTCTGATTGCTCACAGAGTATGTGACTGCTCTTGATAAAATTGCCAAAAGGGAAAAATCTTCCTTCAGCAGTTAAATGTTTCCTACATTCACCCAAAAATTGCACCCAAGTAACCCAAACACAGAGACAAATAAGGTTTAACATTTTCTATCTTCTGTTTTTTTCCTGCTGGAAATAAAAGTACAGTTGAGGATAGACTCATAATAATGTGGTCCACATGGTTGCTAACAGTGGTGCCCCTGGGACAGTTATTGATAAAACTGGCATCACTTCCGTGCTGACTACTTTTTGCTGGTGGAGGAGTGGGAGAGGCTGTTAAAAGCTTCCGAGGTAAACATTAATGCTGAGCAGTAGCATTCTGTTTCAAGGAGTACATTTTCATTCTTTCCAATAAATTTGAATTTTTTTTTTTTACATTTAAGGTTACTTTGTAATGGAATTTACCTTTGGAAATTTTGGAATCCCAGTATTTTCCCTATAATTAAAAAACAACAACGAATCCTTCATTGTGACGAACAAAAGATGTCAGGAAGAAAATTGACCAAAGGATGACTTTTAACTAGAAGAATATCAGTAAGCTAAATAATTCTATGAAAGTTAAATGATCAAAAATATATTTAACTATCAAAGATATTCTATCAAAGTTCCAAACTCTCAGAAAAGTGGTTCCTTCCTTACAAAGGTGATAGATAGATTATCTCTCTTACCACTCCAGTGGTAATGGTCAAAGCAAAACATGCATGTGTTTTTCAAAACTACCAGGAGTTATGTTAACTTTGCTAACTATTGAACATGAAGAACACAAGGAATAACCCACATCTGGCGCCATGCCTCAACTTGCATCACCTCCTTAAGTTGGAAACACATCTACAAAAAGTACTTAGTTCTGTGCCACTAAACAATAAAAAAGAATCCATGGCAGAGACAAAGGAATATTAATATGAGATAATTCCAATTTGCTACTTTCATTGCAAAGCATTTCCATCTAATTTGTGCTATTTTTTTAATCTGAATGACACCGTAATCTCTTATAGATTAAAAAAAATTAAAAGCAAGGGAAGTTGCTGCCTTACTCGTTAGTCAGAAGCAAAAAGAGAATAAGGATTAGAAGGAA
>CM053580.1:228649285-228669649 GCA_028627135.1 Pseudochirops cupreus | reverse complement strand
TAAAAAAACGCAAGTGGAGAAATCATGAGAAAATAATTAAAGTTAGGTCTTTCTCATCTAGGTAAAAACAACAACAAAACCAGCAACAAAACAGAACTTCTGAATGTTCTTGGCCAGAGAGTTGGAGATGAAGGACATTGCTGTAAAGCAAGTGTTATGCAGAAATGTGGCATGATCCCTTATTGAGTAGGGGGTTAAGGGAAGAAGAGGAAGCACCCATCATAGACAATTGACCTTCACAGCCAGAGCAAGGGTTCAAGAAGACTTGGCTAGAAAAGCTTAAACATATAACAGCCCTATCAAACTAAATCTGCCGAGACAAAAGAAATAAAATATTTGGCACTATTTTACCAGGAAGAAACATTCAACCCAAGAAGAGTAGGCTGGATGATGGCAGAAGGTATTTGTCAGAAAGGAAGAGGAAATTTAGGAATCAAGTTTTCTTTTTTTTTGAGGGGGGAAACGCAAGGCAATTGGGGTTAAGTGACTTGCCCAAGGTCACACACCTAGTTAATTTTTTAAGTGTCTGAGGTCACATTTGAACTCAGGTCCTCCTGATTCCAGGGCTGGTGCTCTATTTACTGTGCCACCTCGTGTAATAGTAAGTTTTATTTTTTAAGTGCTTTTTATTTTAAGTGCTATTTTATTAAGTAGCTACTACATTCCAGGCACTGTGCTGAGCACTAGGGGTACAAAAGAGACGACTGTCCCTGCCCTCAAGGAACCCCCAATCCAATGAGAAGAAACATGCAAACAAATCTATATAAAGCAAGCTATATTCAGGGTAAACAGGAAATGATTAACAGGGGGAAGGCACAACAATTAGGAAATATTAGGAAAGGCTTCTAGTGAATGATGGGATTTCATTTGGGACTTACAGGAAGCCAGAAAGGTCAGTAGACAGAACAGAGGAGAGAGAGCATTTTGGGTGTGGGGGAGAGGCAGAGCAAGTGCTTGGAGCCAAGAGATGGAGTGTCCTGTTCATGGAACAGCCAGGAGGCCAATGTCACTGGATTGAAGAGTCATGTCTCTACATGTCAAGGAGTAAGGGTAAGAAGACCAGAAAGGTGGGAGAGTAGCAGGTAATGAAGGGCTCTGAGCCCCAAACAAAACATTTTATATTTGGTCCTAGAAGCAAGAGGGAGCTATTGAAGTTTATTGAGTATAGGGGCTGACACAAGGGGCTTGCTTTCTGTAGTTTATTTACATAGAGACTCAAAATTAATCAATAAGATCTTTGGGACTTATAAATTCCTCTCTCCATGCTATAAAAATGATCATAACCCCTCTGTATGTTTTTGCGTAGTGTATACTTTACTGAAAATCTTTAAAATACTTGAAAAGAGATTATATATTACTTACAGTGAGTAAGATAAGGGAGGAAGGAAAATGTCTCTATCCTGTCTCATAGGCTCACAGGGGCACTGGTAGGGAATATAGTTGATAAATGAGAAGTGAGAGCAGCAAAAAACCAATGGGATTGACAGAGCACTAACATCTGGGGTTTGCTGATGGAAGAAAAGAATTTGCCGTGCCTGACACATAGTAGGTGCTTAATAAATATTGATTGATTATTGATTAATATAGGTCATATGGTTAACACAGCAAGTGAGGAAACTGAGGTATTCAGATGACCTGTGATTTTATTATTGAAAAGAGTATGTGAAATAAGGGCAATAATGTTGAAAATACTCATTTTCTCCTAATAAAACATAACAAAACTTTAAAATGTAATAATGAAAATGATGATTATTAAAACACTCTAGTAGGACTTACCTTGTTCACAAAGAGCGCCAACATAGCTGGGAAGGCAGAGACATGTGAACGTATTAAAACCATCTACACAGGTGGCTCCATTCCGGCAGGGGTTGGACTGGCACTCATCAAAATCTACAGGAAAATCACATAAGCTCTCAAGAACCCATTTACAAAATGGAGTGCCTGGTGGGGGGGGGGGGGGGCTGATGACAATCATTCCTATTTAGTTAGAAGGGAAATCATTAAATACCAGAGAGGAGGGTCCACTTCTTCCCTGGGGGGGGGGGGGTCACCTGAGCTGTAACTGACGTGCAGCCTAGTTCTTAACTGAGAATCAGTCACCATGCAGAACCTGCATCGTAGGGAGCCCGTGGATGTATGGAGGCCCCTCTCTGGTGGAGAATCTCTTTATCTAGCAAGCAACAAAGGTTCCAGGTGTGTTTTCTGAAATACTTACTTAAGGATCCTGAGTAAAATATGCCATCTATTCAAAGTATAGCATATCCTTAGCTCTAACCTCCATGGGATATGTAACGAGATGATAGATGGATAGATGGATAAATAGATAGATAGATAGATAGATAGATAGATAGATAGATAGATAGATAGATAGATAGATGGATTGATGGATGGATGGATAGATGGGTGGATGGATGGATACATCTCCAAGGAACCTATTCACTACCTTTCAATGGATAGCAAAAGTAAGATGTCAGTGATTTAATCACAATTCTATACTGACTTCCTAATCATTCTGCTGCTCTCTTCAAAACTAACTTTAGGTCTTTCTCTTTATTCTCAAACTGCTCCTTCTCTCAACATACATGACTTATCACTAGTGTCCATTTTTATTTTTGATAGACTATCATTATTGACTTCATGAATATTATCATGGCTGTTTCTTAATGAATATATGCTAAGTATTCCAGATTTTAAGTGGGGGCTTTATCTAGATGGATTGATAGAATCAACACATCTCAAATCAATTTATCTTTATACTAGATTTGTTTGGTTTGCTAATTACTGCATGTGGATATTACAGGGTCAAATTCATGTAGTGTTTTAAGATGCCTAAAATAACGACAAAAACCTTCATACATTTTTTTAAAAAATTACCTGAGTTTCAGTAATGAATATAAATAAATATGACAGCCAAAAGTTAAAAAAAATTCTGTTGAAATGTTAAATTTCTCTTGAGATAACTTCAAATTAAACCTGTCAATATGCTTGTTTCCATATATGTCTGTTTATCTTAATACAAGCATTGATTGATTTCTTTTACAAAATGTAACACATCTTTCAATAAAAATGAATGAGAACAGTGGTTCTCAACCTTCCTAATGCTTTAATACTCGTATGTGGGTGTATCTGCATGTGGCCAGATCCACCTGGAGACAAATAGAGGAACAGTGTCTCGGTTCCTAAGACCATCGGAAATATGTGTTTTCCGATGGTCTTAGGCGACCCCTGTGAAAGGGTCGTTTGACCCCCAAAGGGGTCGTGACCCACAGGTTGAGAACCGTTGAATTAGAATGAGACTATCTCTTTCTTGAGAGACATTATATTTTATAGACATTTCAAAATACAAAAGAATCACATATTTTAACTACATACTACATGATAATAGAATATAATCTCAGCATTCTTTTAATATGCAGCTAAAAGATTCTTCCTAACAATTCTCCAGAATTTTATAGGTTATAAATTGAATTTCTTTTTAACCCTATAAAAATAATTCAACTGTGATTTCACTTAAAATAATATCTTTTCAATCCCCATCATAATCTTGTTCTCAATGGTCCCCAAACAAAGTTGGGGGCTGCATTGAGTAATGTAGGGTATCACTGAGAACAATTGAGAATGAAGCATCCAACAAAATTAAAATTACTTTGCAGTGACACAAGCTGAATAATATACTGTGAGATAATTCTTAGAAGGGCTAGAGGAGCAATGTAGTATTGCCAAACTCCACAGGTCCCTGAACTCTTTAAAGAGAAAATGAGGAGGGACAGAGAGAGGGAATATCTCTTGGAATTTGTATACCCAGGACAAAAGTTCCGGAGAAAACCAAGTGGTTTTTTTATTTGTATAAATCAGTCAGGACCTCAGGAAAGAGTAAGAGTCTCCTCTACCCTCCTTTACAAGTCTGAAACATATACGCCTGCTGAAAGTGTCATTTGAATATGGTATTTTGAGGGGGGGAAAATATCCATTATTTGCTGATATATAAATGAATCAGAAATATATATATGTATATGTGTAAAATACACATAAAAAGATTTTATTTAATCAACACCATGGTTGAATCTTCACCAGCAAAGTGAAACACTTGAACAATTGTACTGTAATTCAAGTAAATAAACATAAAACTGATGTTGTACCAGTTACTGAATTATGGTCCAACTTCTGTACTTTGCTTTGCTAGTATAAATATGACCTCTCTACATATTAGGATATCTCTGGTTCTCAGAAATGCTAATACTAAATGCTGACTACTGTTTGGCTTTAGGAAAATACTTTTGGCCAATGGCGGCTTACCAAATTCACACTGGTCTCCACTGTATCCTGGTACACAGGTGCATACATAAGTAGTATCTCTGGTATAACAGGTACCTCCATTAAGGCATGGGTTAGTTTTGCAGAGGTCACGTCCTATGATGTTCAGGGGAGGAAGACAAATAATTAGTCTCATCCTTGAGATATTTACATTTTTTAGCATTCAAATATCACAATGGTCCTAAAATAATATAAATTTTGTGATAGCAATTAGGAGATACTGCACAAGTAATGTTACTTTCTGGAGTGTTTTTTTGAAATTTTGCATTTATTCTAAATAATAATAAATTTTCTGAATAATTTTTCCACTATTATTTTAAAATTAAATTTTGCACCATCTCTGGCAACTGAAGTAGTCTATGGCAGATTTAGTTGGCATGATATGGCAATTGATTTTAGTCAAAAACAATTAAACATGTGCACAGTGAATGGAAATGTATTCTTTTAAACAGGGTTAGTTCATGTGGAATGGCTGGGTACACAGAACATGCATTCTTTTTAGCAGATTGGCTGGTTACCATCATTTGAATTATTATGGCCTTTTACCACTTAATGCCCAGAAACTGTATTTCTTCGAAAGTGTGCACTGAAGTGTCTTCTGCTACATTAATATGCTTTTCCCAAAACACGTTCCAAATGTATTCCTTTAAACTATACTTGAAGAAAAGCAACATATGGATTAAACTCTAATGCAGGTGATTAAACCGAAATACAAAAACCTCACCTAAAAGTGAAACCTCAACTTTTCAAATTATAAATACAATACCTTCCTCATTTAAAAGCAAAACAAAACAAAATATGATTGACATATGTTGCCCAAAATTCAACCTTTAGCATATAAATGAAATGCAGAACCAGACATGTACTTACGAAGAGACATCTTTTCTAAAGACCATCAGTTTTTACTACACTTTCAACATGCATTTTATCCAGTGAAGATAATTGGGCAAAGAGTTTATTTTACTAACTTGTATTTATTATTAGTGTATACTTGTATGTACTTCACCACAGCTGTTCAAGTTCAAAGTGTTCATATGTCTAGGCAGGAGATACAATAGTTGCTGAAAATATTTAAATAATAAGTCAATAAATATGAAAGAGAAATATAATCCAAGTATTTCTCAATTGGAAAATACTGGAGTAATTGCACCTGAAAAGAAAAGGTTAAAATATTTGTAAAGCTGTAAAGAAAACAAACACTTTAGGGTTGCAAAAGCACCCCTGTCAATGACATCAAGCCATATCCACAGAGAAAAACTGGCCAAAACTAAACTCAAACTTTCTGAGTGTTAATTACATTCAGAAGCGCAGAGGAAAATTATTAGAGATGTTGCATTATCAGGAGGCCATTAAGTTTATTGAGAGGCACACTAGAACTTTTCCTAAATTCTCCTAATTTTACTGAGATTCTTTGTCTTCCATTCCCTACAACTATTTTAAATCCTGTTTAGACCTTGCCTGTTCCATTTAACTCGGCAGATAGTAAGGGGGAAACCAGGGCCATAAAGGCCATGCTCCCAGTTTGGGGCTGGGTAACGGAACGTACAATCTAGGGTTCGGCAGGGATGAGCACCTTTCTTCAAAGTTCATGAAGCAGATGAGGCTTAGGTCAAGGACAAAAGTTTGTCATAAGAAATATTAGCCTAAAAAGTCTATTTGGCATGAGTTCAGCTGGCCAATTCAGTCTAAGAACCAATGAAATCTATTTTTTTTAAAACTCGATAGATCAAGGTGATAAGTTGTCTGGTGCCACATAGACTTAGTCTCTAATTCTTGGTGAATGTTGTGAAATGAATAACTTAACCTATTTGTAAAGCAAACATTACTTTTTCATCACATCAAGCATAATTATTTGTAAAGCTCTGCTCCTCTTGCTTACCTCTTGATCTTTTTATCTACCTTAAATTCTAATTTTAGTCAAGTAGAACAGAAGCAATACTGATCAACTGAATTATGTGATTGCATATTATTAGTCATAACCAAAAGACGATAAAATGGAACGTTCAACTACCTTTGATCTAATTTATTAGCAGAATATTGTAAGCAGTTTTTAGGCTTCTGTGTTTGCTCTTGGACCTGTGATTTCATTGGTGTAAGGAATTCCCAGAGAGTAAACTCCCTCTACCGATGCAAATAGCAAGTGTTTTAAAATTTGCAGTCCTGGTAAACTCCCTGGGGCATTGAGGAGTATGATTTGTCCAAGGTCACACAACCAGCAAGTCTTAGGGGTTGAACTTGAAAACAGCTCTTCCTGACTCCAAAGTCAGCTTTCTATTCATTATGCCACACTGCCTATAAAACTATTTTGATTAAAAAAAAAGTTTCCCTCTGAATGAAGCAAATAATAAATCTAATTTTCAAGGTCATACTCAAAAGGCAGTATGATGTATTGGAACAATAAAAATAATACAAAAGATAATATAACACTACTGAAAAATCATCGGATGAGGAAATATGACCAGAGCAAGCAGCATAACATTCATTTCAAAGGAACACTGTGTTTACAGGTGTTACTCTGGAAGAATATGAGATTGTTCTTCTAGTATTCCAATTACAACTGGAGATAATAGTCTGTTCTGCCATCATTATTATTTAAATAACTATCCTCACTAATAAATATTGGTAATATATATATCGCCACATAAACATATATATATATATATATATATATATATACATATACATATACATATATTTACTCAAAATGCAAATCACCTGACCATGTGAATAGGTTTTTGTTGTTGTTGTTTTACTAAAGTGAACTACTGCCACTTATGAGGAACTAAATTTGACATTGTGGACACCATGACTATCTACGGTTTAATATGTGTTAAGTCTTCTTTAAAAACAGTAATGGGTGGTACTTATTGTTTCAGTGATTTTTTTTATATGTAACTCTGAGGAAAAACACAACCCAGAATTTTCTAACAAGCAACTTCATATTACAGCTATAAAGCAGAGCCCATAAAAGCCAGAGTCTGCAAAGAGAAAATTGTGAATGATTTCCCATGGCATCTAGGTAGCCATTGCACAAAACACAATTTTGTTCAAGATTTGATGGTGCCATAGTAGTATCTACAATAAGAAATAAAATGACAGGAAATATTTCTCTACCTTTAAAATGAATGTGTAATTACAATAGATAAAATAAAAGGGGATTTAGTTGAGAATGAAAACCAGTTGAATTTCATGAATTACTGTTATTATGGCATTCTCATCTATGTTTTATAGTCTTTTATCTTTATTGCCCAAATTTAGGTAATACCATCACTTTCATTTATGAATCATGACCTGAACTAGTATAAGAAACACATCCTTTGTCTTTAAAAATACAGTATTTCTATGTTATGAGGAAAATATACGTATAGACACATCTACGTATGTTATTGGATCAAAATGAATGTTCCTAGTTTCTTGGAACAAGTCTACAAGTGTTGTGATCTTACCTGATAAATATACGGCTGTGCCTTCTACTGAATCTTCATTATTGCCAATCAGGAAATCCGTTCCATTAGAACTTTCCAGGAGGAGAAATGATGAGGTTATATGCTCAGTATTTAATTCCTCAGTGCTTATCATTGCCTGATCATCAGAATCAGGAATTCTCGCAGGTGTTTGGTTGTTTGCTACGCCATTGTCAACTGATTGTGTTTCAGTGTTTATTTCTATGGATGTGAAGGGTGTAGTTGGGTTTTCAGTGGCCTGTGGCTCAGATTGAAATAGAACACCTCCTACAATACCATAACTGGCAGAAGTGGGAATAGAAAACAGCCCCTGCAAAGGCTCTTCTAAATTACTTTCACCTGTAGCTTCTAGAGCTGTACCACCTTTGGGTAGGTCTATCCCAGGAGGTGCCTTGGTTGTTTCTCCAGAAAATATCACATCAGTAAAAATTTGAGAATATTCAGGAGCCTTCATTTCTTCTTCAGCAATTAAAACCTCTGTGGCAGACGTTTCTGTCCCCTCTATTGCTAATCCACTACCAGGGGAAGTCAGAAATGGAAAATCAATTCTGTGAGATGATACTTCGACTGGTGGCTTGAAAGTTGCTTCAGCATTTGATTTAACTTCTTTAAAAGTCTGTCCGAGTGAATTTTGGTATGCATCTGAATCTGTAACTGAAGCAGAACTTGGGATGATTACTTTAGGATATTCAGAGGCACTATTAACTAAGCGGACAATTGCTCCAGATGAAGGAGTTTGAGAATACAGTTCTGCAGATGCTGAATCTGATGTCGTTTCAATGTACTCTGTGGGATTTGATCCTTCAATCACCTCTGGAGTTTCAGTCAAACTCTGAGCAATAAATTTGATGGTAGCAATATTTACATCCACTGTGTCATTGAGCAATTCCTCTTCTGCCCCAGAAGATAACTCCGGCTTGAAAGAAGGACTTATGAATTTCTTCCCATCATCCTCAGACTGTGTCCCTTCCAAATAACTCAAAGTGGAGATTTCTTCACTTTGATCAGCTATTGGTTGTCCATCTGACAATGTGCTTGATTCAAAGAGATCTTCCAGGGTACTTTCAGTAGCAACATATTTTGTTTCAAATTTTGGTTCTTTCATGTCTTGACTGATCGTAGGAGACATACTAGGATTGGCCAAAGATGATGCCATGGGGAGTAAAACGCCTAATTCAGTTGCCATACTAGGAATGGGGATTCCAGTTGTGAAGTGTACATTATTCCTTGAGATGTAGTCCTGACCTAATCCAATTCCATCCTCAGAAGCTGCTGACTTATTGCTTATTGTCTGAGTGAGGCCAACCAAAAGATTATCACCAGATCCCTCTGTTTTTTCTTCAGCAAAAGAAAGATTAAATGCTGCATCTTCTTTTTCTTCAACTTGCATATTTTCTTCATTAGTGCCATACGGGACTGATTGTAGCTCCGGATCTGTTTCTGTTTGTACTCTTAATATGTCTTCATATACTATTTTAGTGTGATCTATATCTATGATAGTGTTTTTATCAGGTGTAATTTCAGGTAGTACTTCAAAAGCTGTGCTCCTGGTAGTGGGCAATATTAAATCACTGTCTTCTTTGTCAAGATCTAAAATAATGTTTTCTGTAAATTTTCTTGTTTCAGGGGTCAAAGTGGTGTCTTCAAACTCCTTGGAACCATGTGGGGAGTCACTTGTGGAACTCTCAAATGTCATTAGATTAGGCTGAGTGCCTGGGAAGTTTTGTGAACTTTTATTTTGCTCCGTATGAGTTGGTAACACCCTTGTGGGCAATTCATTTGTAGCCAAAGCTTCCATACTTGGAAACTCAGGGTATTTTCCCTCATGGCTATTTGGAATTGCTGTGGTGATTGCTACCACTGTCTGAGCAATTCTGCTAGCATGAACTGAGTCTGCCCCATCTAATGCCCCAGATCCTTCCCCAGAATTTTCATAAGACTGATCAGGAATTTGGGGTGCTGCAGTTACAAACATGCTAGCCATTTCAAGACTTGAGGGTTTAGTGAAAAGTGTAGTAGAAGAAGTTACTCCTCTGGTTTCTGACTGGGAAGAGTTCTCTTGAGATAATTTTTCAGTGATGGTTTGTTGCTTACTGGTCTGAGTTTCTTCAACCCCATTAAAAGTTTGGCCTTCAGAATCTTCCATTTTTAAGGAGTGGGTGACTGGTGACAAGGTAGATTCTTCATCATCATTGTCCCTAGAACTTTCAAATAATAATGTATTGGCTACTGTGTGACTTATTTCTGAGGCATTATTTCTTTGAGAACCATGGTATCTAACTTCTTCATTTGTTCCATCCAGTTCTTTCTCACGCTTTTCAATTTTTTCAGGTGCTAAACTTGGTTCTGAACTTTCAGGCTGATGTGTGTCAGGAGTCAAAATACCGGTGTTTTCTTCTATCCCACTTAAACTGAATGGAAGTGTAGACTGACTAGGGAAAACTTCATCCCCTGACCCCTCTCCAGAAAATACTGCCTCGGTATGGAATTCTTGAACAGTTGGCTTCATGTCTTCAGGACCATTGTTTTCTATATGATCATTTTCAGCAAAGAAAATACTTTGCCTCGTATTTTCTTCCTCTTTGTTTGCTGGCTCTCTACCTGTATTTTCAGATAGTTGGGATTCAGTCACTGAGATGCCATCAAAGGAAGAAGGTGATTCTTTTGTAGCCTCTGTGCGAGGAACAAACATACCCAAAGCCTTTTCTTCTAAATCTGGAATAATTGTGCTAACAAAGGAAATGTCTCCTTCTGTGGGCCTTGGTTCCTTGCTTCCAATTAAAGTGTCCTTTGTTATTAGAATGGAGTAGTCTGTGGTTTGGGGTTCACTGTCAGCAAATATTTCTGTTTCAGAAATTACCCTTGTTGAAACAGTGTTTTTTTCTGATTCAAAAGGTTTGTGGTCTGCCATCTTTTCTTCTATGAATACTTTACTTTCAGTTCCTAAGCCAGCTGTGTTGACGTCATGCCCAGCACTTTCTGCTAAACTGACAGGTGGTACCGTGAGAGAATAAGTCATAGAAATTGTACTGTTAATCTCTTCTTCCATTTTCTTTACTGGTGCTTCAGTACCTTCGGGAAGTAACCGTGGTGAGGGGCTATGTCTTACTTCAGATTGAGTGATAAAGTCCACATCTCCAGAACCCGAGTAAGCAAATGGGGAATCAGTACTGAATGTTTGTTCTGTGGTGCTTTGTATGTGGTCAATAGAATTGTTTATTTTAGTTGGTTCTTCTCCTGAACCCTCAGTAATAAATGGGAATTTTCCTGGAAGATGGGCTGGAAAGCTGACCATTGTGCTTCCAGGCCCTTCAGAATCAATTGCTGCCTGTGGACTAGCTAAAGAAGCTGTTGCAAAAGGTATTATTATTTCAGACTCCATAAATGTTTTATCCCCAGAACCCTCTACCACTCCTGTTTCCTCTTCAGTTATAAAATGAGCTCCTGTGGAATAGTTTCTAGATTCAGGAGTCACAACTTCTTTTAAAGGAAAGTCTGTAGAAATGCCACTTACTTCTGTGCCGTAATCTGGTTCCTGTGACTTCTCTGTGCTTAAATTTTCCCTGGCCATCTGACTCACAGTTCTGACATCTGATACATCCATGACAGAATCCAGAACTGAACCCGTTGGCTCAAAAGGCACAGCATGTCCTACATGAGATGGTAGAGTGGCAGCCATTTCCTTTGCTTCATATTCAGTTTGCACTTCATTACTTTTAGTCACCTTCAAAATTAATGAAGCTAAAGGCTCAGTTGTAGGTCCCATGGCAGACCCAAAGTCTCCAGAACCTTCCTCAAGAAGGAAGGAACCAGAGCTAACTCCCATGGGAGTAGGACTTTCTGGAATTTCATGTCGAATGGTGCTTCTCTTATCTGTATAGTCTTCTTCCAACTTCTTTGAGAATAGAGATTCTGTGGGGATAGGGTCAGATTTAACTACATCCCTCTCAGACTGTATGGATCTGTTTTCAATGGTGGTGGCAGGATTTGTCGATTTAGCTTCAGCAGAGCTGCTTGATTCAGAAGTGAAGATTAAGTGCTCCACTGTGGGCTGTGTGGGTGACACTTTCATAGGTGTAGCCAGTATACTTGTGGTCTCTCTTTCATCATTTAGAGTCTTTTCATCAGCAGATGTGCTCATCCTGTTTGTTGATGTTGATTTGGGAACCTCAGTTGGAGTTTCAAATTTGGTAGTCAGTATTTCTACAGAACTTTCTTCCCAAACTGCATAATTTGCACTTGTAGAAACACCAAAAATACTTTCTGTGGGGATGGCCTTGCTGGCTTCTAAGGGAACACCTTCTAATGGCATCCCAACTGTGGGTGTATGCGGTAAAAGGCTGGCTACCACTGTGGAAGTTTTATTACTATCTTCTTCTACAAATCCAGAACCTTCTGGAATGGGACCCAAAGGACCATTTCCTAAAAACTCAACAGTGTGTCTAGAGGTTGTTTCTTCCCAGCTTTCTACTGTGGAGATCGGTTCAGCCTGATGATTTTCTATAAGAACAGATAATCTCTTTTCTGATAAGGTATCTACTGATACTGAATCAGGAACAATCATTGGAGCAGATGTGACCATAGAATCATGTCCAGACACTTCTTTTAAAGCCACTTCTGTAGTCCTTATAAAATCTGCTCCCTGAGTCTCCTGGTGAACAAGAGCATCGCCTGAAGACTCTTCAGGAAACAAAGGTGTTGTTTCATTGTTTTCATGTGAGCGGTTAAGAGGTTCAGGACCATTCTGCATCACTGACTCAGCCACTTCCAATGACCCTCTCCTCCGTAAAGCAGTTGCCCCACTCTGTTGGTCTGTAGGGAAAACATCTGCCTCACCACCTGAAAAAGGTTCTGATGTTTCAGGATATATGTCTGGCTTCCATGTAATTTCAAAAGACTCAAGGGTTTCTTTGGATTCACTTGGTTGCAATATAGTAGAAGACTCCATTTCAGACAATTCAAAATGGTTAGTTTCACTGCTGTGAGGAAAATTTGGAGAGGGTGCAACGCTTTCAAACTGACCCCGCCTGGCTTCTGCCGTTTCTGGGTCTTTGGGAACAGTAGTGACAAGATGTTTTCCATTTAAATACTTCACAGGTGGGGTCGTTGTCACCTCTGTAGAATTTTCACAGTCTTCATCTTCCTCATCTACAAAATATGGTTCTATTTCAAAGATGTCAGGTAAAAGTGAAAGAAAGTCAGATTGATCATCAGTTTCTTCACTGCAAGGTTCATCTTCTTTTGAGTTTGAATCTATTGGATTTACACTCAAATCACTCATTCGACCTGAAAAAAACAAAGAGTTTTTCACAATACTTACATAGAAGAGATGGTAGTGCACTACAGTGAATATGGCTAGCATTGATCACAAAAAAAGAAAAGAAAGAATTCAAAACCAAATAATTTCAGATCAAGTCTAGTTACCATTGAACATATGTTGGTCTTGGTCTTCAAAAGTTTTCCTTTTGTGTCAGCCAGAAGAAAAACAAGTTCAGTTCTAGTTTGATAATAACAGCTTCTAGATCATGGCAACTATTAATAGACAACATTTTCAATGGACCAATCTATGTTTTACTAGCATAATTAATTCTTTAGAAACAAAATTTGAAGTCAGGTATAACATAACCTAAACTAAAAACACGCAACAATCAACTCTACCTTCTCATTAGAAAACAATCACAAGTACGACTATTTTCTAGAGAGAAATTAAATAGCTTTCTTAATCTCTTTTTAAATTGGGCAACACCAGGAGCACACACATAGAAAGCAGATGACTTACTCTAAGAAAGTCAAGCACCCAACAACTAGAAGCCAGCAGAGAGAGAAATTTGGACAGCAACAACTTCTACCAGTGAATGGTACACGTCTGGCAGAACCGCTTATCCATGAGCCATTCCTTATGGACTAAAACCATACCACCTGTGCAGGAACATCCCAGTGATGAGAGAGGGGACAGGTGTGGGAATCTCTCCGTGTATTTACGGCATTGACGCCTACTCTGCCTTGTGAGGGACGGAGCAAGGCTGAGCCAAGATCATAATTGTAGTTCTTATCAGGATGTTTACTGACTTTATTTATCTAACATGTTTCACAAAGCTCAGGAATTACAGCCAAATGATTTTGCAGGAATATTTCAAAGAGTAAATGTTACCCAAAGATTTCTGAGATTATTAAAGTATTATGTGACACGGAACATGGGGTGCAAGGGTCCTTCTTGTCATCAGAATTGTTCGGGCAGTACACTCCCTCACTGGCTAGTGCTCTGCTCTTCTGCTTCCCCCTCTGTTGACCCAGAGAACACTCTCTCCTCTCCCCTCAGGCTGAAGCTGCCCTTCCAGTTACACATTAGTAAAAGGGGATGGGGAGAGTCTATTTATGTGCATATGTGGACAGAAAAATACTCGAACTGGAAAATAAGATAGCAGCTCTGATGGTATAATGGCCACAATACTGTCTACACTGAAGAACCGTAACTACCATGAGACTTCTAGGGCTTTGCACCAGGCATCGAGAGTATTGAATTTAGTGAGTTTGTGTCAAATCCTCCCACTCTTTGAGAGCATAGAGGATCACAGGATTGTAGATTTAGAGCTAAAATGACCCCTATAAGCTACTATGTCCAACTTCTTAATTTTACATCTAAGGAAAGTAAAGCACAGGGAGATGAACAGATTTATCTAGTAGATTTCTAGTAAAAATATGATTTGAACTGCCTCTTCCTGACTTCAAACTCAGTGCCTCATTCTCTATCCCATGCTGCCTTTATTAGGGGTATCAGCAAAGGGTCCAGAAGTGATGGCACAGGGAAAAGCCTGCCAACACTGATTGTTCACCCTCCATAAGTCTGACTCTGCCACAAGACATCACTACCTCTCTACCAGGACCTGTTGAAGTCGGGGCCAGGCATCTTCTCTTCTTCATGGCTACCCTGGCTCTAATACTGTGACTGGCACCCATATCAATTTCATGGCTAGAAGATGGAGTTTGGAGATGTCAATAGCAGAGGATCCCTAATTTTTAAACCCCATATGAGATACACTAGGTACATGAGTGGGAGGAAAGGACAGGCTTTACTCATTCCCAAGTAGTAAGCTTGAGCAGATAGATCCTAGCCCACCTAGGATCTTTCCCATCTTTCCCATTCTGGTTCCTGGCCACAGTCCCATCAGAAAGATGGAAGACAGGTCTGGACTACCCTGTTGGGGAGTGAAACTAGAAGACTCTACACTACACACTCCTAACCCTTACTTCCCTCCTTTGAACCAGTGTCTCAGGTTCTGTGTGCCCCTCTACTTTCTGAGGGATTTCACTGCTTCTTGCTCCAGAAATAAATGAATAGAGCGGCAAATAGAACACTGGACTTGGTGTCAGGAAGAACTAAGTTCAAATCCTGCCTCAGATAGTTACTTCCTATGTGAAAGTTAATCACCAGGGGAAGTTACTTAATTGTTCCCAGTCTCATTTTTCTTATCTGTAAAAAAGTAATAAAAATGGTAGCTCCCCTAGTTAACTCTAAACCAGTGTTTCCTTCCTTCCTAATGCTGCAACCCTTTGATACTCCTATGTGGGTGTGTCTGCATATGGGCAGACCCGCCTAGAGACAGATAGAGGAGCAGTGTCTTGGTTCCTAAGATCATCAGAAATATGTGTTTTCCTATGGTCTTAGGCGACCCCTGTGATCCCTGTGAAAGCGTCATTCGACCCCCAAAGAGATTGCGATCCATGGGTTGAGAACCGCTGCTCTAAACGGTAGTATCTAATTCTTTTGCCTGATAGACTCACCCAATTAAAACATCCAAAAACTAGAACCTAGTTGAATCTATCAAATTCTATTACAAGGAATCCACAATTTAAAACAGGGCTGATCTTCTAAAAGTCTAAAGACCTCTGAATAGATTTCTCTTTTTAAAAACTTTGAGTTCGATTAGACATTGTCAACAACATCCAATTTATTGAAGGGAGAAGCAAGGTCATTTTCGTAGATAATAAAGACAAGACTTTGAGGAAAGATCATGAAGAGGGAAACTAGCCTACCGCTGTGGCAGTCAGGTATGTACAACAGCTGGTTGCCTAAGGAAAAAAAAATAAACTAACAGTGGTTGGCTTCTGCTCAACCAATGTGGCAAGTCAAACACAAGCCCCTGATTAAAAACTGTCATTTTCCTATGTGTAGCCTAATGCTTACATTAGAAAAGAAACTTTATGATTCCCATTTTGGGTCACTAGATATGGGCCTATGAAATAGTAAATTGTTCTTACATTTTTCACAACTGGTTGTAGTTAAATGGTAGTTGAAAATATTTTTATATCTATATTTAACTTAACCAAAATAATTGGATGTTGACATCATTTTCCCTTTGTATATTTGTGTGTGACAAATAGGCTAAAAGCTTTTTTCCATTAAATACTATAAAAATAAGTATCTTTTCTACCATGCAAAATTATATGTAGCATGGACAAATTTTAAAATCATCACATTCTGGTTTTGGCTCACAAATAAAGAAGCTAAGAATAATCACAGCTAAAGTATGGATCAAGTTTTAAAGTATGAAAAGCTATTTACACAAACTACCACAGTCGATCCTCATACCAACCATGTAAACTAGGCATCAAAGCCATTTTTACTGACATTTCACAGATAAGGACACTGAGTTATAGAGCTTTAATGACTTGACTATGGTCCATAGGCACAAGTGTGATTCCAACCAAGTCTCTCCTGACTTTAGGTTCCATACTCTTTCTACTAAATAATTTTGAATCTGTGGAAGTGCATTTTCTTAGGCTTAAATAAAAAATACATAACTCTTCTTTTCCCTGAACTCCAAACAAGGATCCAATAGGCAATAGGCGAGTCTAAGTCAAAACATATAGCTGAGAAGATGACCGTGGGGTTGGGACTGAAATAAAAGGTATGAAAGGGAATTGGGCTCTGTTTCTCAGTTACAGAAAGGAATCATTCTTTTTTTTCCTTTTATTTAATATTCCACGTAAAGCAGCATGGATGGGTAGAAAAAGAAAAACTGACCTTATGAATCATGCCAAAATTTCCTTTCATTTAAAAAAAAGTTATGATTTCCCAGGTTTGGAGTTCAGAATTGGCAGGCACGCAGAGGCTGCCTAATCCAATCCAAACTTGCAGAAGGATTTCCACCATGAGATACCTTCTAAGGGAGCAGTTCTCAACCTGTGGGTTACATTCAATTTGTAACAATGTATCCTGCCTATCAGATATTTACATTACGATTTATAACAGTAGCAAAATTACAGTTATGAAGTAGCAATGAAAATAATTTTATGGTTGGGGGTCACCACAACATGAGAAACTGTATTAAAGGGTCACAGAATTAAGAAGGTTGAGAACCACTGTTCTAACGGGTCATTTTAATCTTTACTTGATACCCCCTGGGTGGTGGTGGTGCGGGGGCCAGGAAAGGAAGATCTACTATATCCCTGAGCAATTCCTTGCATCAGGCCCAAATTTGCCATTTGGCAACTTCCACCCTTTGCTTTGCTAGCTCTGTCCTCTGGGACCGAGCAAAACAAGCACAATCCCTCTTCCATGAGGTAGCCCTTCAAATATTTGAAGACAGCTATCCTGGAAGAGATTTGTGCACACCAAATACTTGCCAGTACTTTTTGTCAATTGCTCCCCTGACTACATAAAGATATTTATGCTAATGAGAAAGAACTTAACTATGCAATTGTGTCTAAAATCAACCATCATGCCTAAAAATATGTTTCATTCAATTAAAATTGTAATGTAAAAACAAATAAACAAAATGCTAATGACTTTCAAACCACACATGATTATACTAGACTGTTTCATGTACTCTTTGGTCAGGTCTACACAAGTATGTCCAAGAACAAGTCCGAACAAAATCTTTTGAATCATTATACCCCTCAATGAGTTTTGCAACCTATGCTGATCTTGAGTATTTCTGCATCTTCTCACTCTAGAGGATTTTTGCAGTGTTACCATCTGTAGATAGATAACTAATAAAGTAGATATGCTTTTGTTTCTCCTAAAAATCATTTTAAAGGCATTAAATTCATTATTTGCCAAGACTAAGACCAAGAATCTGTCTTTGATTACTCACTCTAAATATCATCAATTTACTTCAGCATAGAGATACATAATGAGACAAAATTTTTACTCACTTCTATTGCAGGTCTAATTCCATATTTGCAAGTGATATATCATGATCTATTTATTCATCTGAAGTTCATTGGGGACAGTTTCAACCAGAGTATGGAATGACTTAACCACAGACCCTATTGAGAAAACCAACAGCATAATCTTTCCAATTCCCCTGTTCTAGTTTAGAAGGGTGTTAGTACACTTTTAACAGCCAAATAATGCAGACAATTATCATTTTTTCTATTCCTCACAGGAAAAAAATTAATCCTATGCATAAAAATCACAGAATTCAGAGTGGGAGGGATCTTTGAGGTTATCTGGTCTAGCCTCCTTATTTTAGAGATAAAGAAACTAATTCTTCAAAGTACCTATAAAGAGAAGTGCCCAAGGTCACACAACAGAGAATTCACCAAATTGTTACTAGAACCCAGATCTTTCCAGGATGATGCTATTAGGACAACATCATGTCGCATCAAACAGATGTATGAGAACTTCTTCTCTGCAGTTTTTTTATTAGTAGAATTTTTTATTCACATTCCAATATAAGTTTCCAGAAAAAAAATTTTTTTCAAAAAAAAAATCTTCCTAACTATACACAGGAAGGAGGTTCAAAAGGAAAGGAGGGAGGGGGCGCCTGTCCATCCAACCTGGGCCCCCCCCCCCAGGTGCTGCAGTTTTATGCTATCTGGAGGAGCTACTTCGCCAAAAAAACGAAATTGTCAAATTCTAGTTGTTGAACCTGTTTTCTAACTTGCATAAATATTAAGGTGCTGCAATCACAGTAATGTCATACCTGAAGAAAAAGACCTTTTTTTCATAATCCCTTTTCAATGCATTCATTAGTTGTTCCCCTGTCTGCATTTTTTTTTAACACAAGGTAAAAGAAATAGTTATGGGTGCTATTCTAACATCATATCCCTTCCTCCACACCCCACAGAATGAGGTTAGCAGCTCTATTTTAATTTAGGAAATTGATATTCATGATCCCTTAAGTATATATCGATGCCTATACCTGACATACAGATTTGAGAATTGGACTCAGGAGCTTCATTCTGCCATTATTTTAAAGAATCTATAAATTCAGCTTTGCTGATTTGTACAACAAAAAGTCTGAACAACAGAGGGATTTTTGGACCTGTTTAATTTTATGGAACAGTAGGAATGGCCTCTCATTCTTGGTCAGCCAATCATTAGGAGGCCTCCTCCAGTCTATGAAACCTGGTCAGTACTGCCTCAGTGCCTGTGTCCACTCCATGCGACATGCTCTTATATGTTACTAGATAAAGAGTTAGCTGTGAGCTTAATTGTGATATTCATCAAATCCACCAGTGACTCAGAGATCACTTCCCCACCCGTGTCCCTAGCTCCCTACTCCATCTATCTTCCTTTCCACCCTCACCCACCCACCCACAGACAATTCTGGCTTATGTACCACTACGCCTAACTAATCATCCTGATCATCAGACTATGAACTCTTTGGGGGCAGGGAGCTTGCTTTTGCCTGTCTTTATATTCCCAGCCCTCAGCACAGAACCTGGCACAGACTAAGCACCTTAAAAATTTTTATTGCCTTGACTGCAGAACAATAGGAGAATTATCAATCAGTCAATAGGGTTTCCTTAAGCACTGACTACAGGCCAGACATTCAGCTGAACACTGGGATCTCTCGCCTCCTGTGTAATCTTAACTCAGACCACATTCATTTACTAGCATTTACACTTTCAAAAGGACAAACCTAGAAACTGTGACAATGCTGCTAATAAGCAGCGAGGAAGGCCGGTGACTCACCAGTAATGCCTAGGAAGGAAACAGAGGGCAAAGGAACAGGTTAATTGGGGAAAAGCATATTTCTTGAGGCTGCTGGTGGAATTGTGTCCTCTGCCCCCACCAAACTGTGCTCCTTTGTCTTCTTTGCTCAGACCAACCTCCAGGACTTCCATTTGTGCCACACCCCACCCACCCGACTCTGGCTATTGTTATGGGAATCTGAAGATCTTCCCTGCCCCTACGCCCTTTGCTAACGTGGCTACGTGACTCTGAGGACCCTTGGATATTTGCAAGTACACTCTGTTCCCTAATAGGCTGAATGTGGTCACGTGGAGCCTGTGGCGCCAGGCTTGTTTTCCAGGAATGCCCGTGCCTTGTAGCTTTGTGATTGGGCAGTGGGTCTAGAGGGCTGTGACATTCTCCAAGCCAGAAGAAGGCTATATATACGCCCTGATGTGAGGTTTTGGTTTGGGGCTCACTTTGAGAAGAGTTTGTGATTTGGCCAGATGAGACTCTGGGCAGCCGTTGAGACCCCCCGGCTGTGAAAAACCCAGATGTTGGTGCTTCCCGCTCTGGTAACTGACTAGGTAACTGATGTAATGGTCAGGCGCTGGAAGCCGTCTGCTGATCTGTTTTTCTGTTTGTTTGTAACTTCTGTTTGTATTCTCTGAAGTTCAGGGT
>CM053580.1:228615553-228648785 GCA_028627135.1 Pseudochirops cupreus | reverse complement strand
AAAAAAAATACTTGTATGTGGGCATATCTGCAAGCGGACCCGCCTGGAAACGGATAGAGGAGCGATATCTCAGTTCCTAAGACCATCGGAAATATGTGTTTTCTGATGGTCTTAGGTGACCCCTGTACCCCTGTGAAAGGGTTGTTCAACCCCCAAAGGGGTTGCAACCCACAGGTTGAGAGCCACGGCCATAGCAGATCAGCATCTTCTCTATAATTTTCTAACTGAGAGAATTGTTTAAAGCATTGAGGTTAAGTGACTTGCTTAGGGTCACACAGTCTGTGTCAGAGGCAAGACCTAATTGGCTTAGCGGATAGAGTTCTGAACCCAGTGCTAGGAAGATTGGAATTAAAATCAGACATTTGATGCCTATCAGCTTTGTGACCAAATAATCCCTTAACCTCATTTAGTATCAGTTTCCTCATCTATAAAATGGAGATAATAATAGCAGTTATCTCACAGGGTCATTGTGAGGATCAAATGAGCTAATATATGAAAAGCCCTATATAAATGTTCACTGAATTATGATTATTTTTATTATTATTACTAATCCTGATATAATTTGACTTGATTTTGACTTGACTCTCTCACAGGATTGTGCTACTCTTCTTCATTGATGTTTCTATGCTGAAATCACAGGGAAAACTCTATGCCCTGGGAGGCCATGCAAAATTGTGGAAGAACACTTGCACTAGAGAGGATCTGAGTTCAGCTATGGTCTCTGCCATATTTGTATGACGTGAGAAAGGGTAAATCACTTAATCTTCTCTGAGGATCAGTTTCTTCATCTACAAAATGAGAGAGTTGGAAAAATTATTCCTGGGTCCTTCTACCTCTAAATCTGTGATCCTATCATACTTTTCCCCAGCCTCAAAGATTCATGCTCCTGCAATGGACAAGGGACTCCAGAAGACTTGGAGGAGAGAAAGATTGCTCTGTCAACTGGTGTGGGAAAACCCAGAAGGCTCCTCCTACACCATCCTTACCCTCCCACACTGATACACTTCAAATAATCAAGACAAATGGGGACCATGTCCCTCCCTCCTACTTCCATCCTTTTATAAAGTCTTTTTTTCTTTTAAGGCAGATCTCACCTAGAGTGGAGTTGGGATGAACACACAATGTGCTTTGCCCCTAGCCTTCCAACACAAAGGGACAGCTTTGGTGTGAGTTCTCTGTGAGATGTGGAGGGGCAGCCATCCTACTGAGTTGTTTAGGAACTCATATAATTAGAGTCATTATACCCGTTTTAGAAGCAACATTTCTGACAGAGAAATTAAGAACTGGCTGAGACCACCCTGCAAATAAATGAGAAGACAAAACTCCAGATTGGCCTGTTCCTACAAAGCCATGGGGGTTTTGTTTTTGTTTGCCTTAAGATATAATTAAGCTTTGAGAGGATTGTTAAGTGTAAGGACCCTATGAAGAAGTTCTAGGTCAGCTACTTCATTAGTGCAAAATTATGAACTGGAATAATAGATGTGAGAGTACTTTGAAAAGTTAAAAGCTCTTAACAAGTATAAAATGGCAGTATTCATAGCGGAGGAGAAAATTAAGCTCAAGTCACTTGTAGACTGATAGCAGAAGGAAGCATGGCTCCATAGAGACAATGTCAAGACTGGTTGGTTGGACTTGTTTAATTCCTTTGTGATGGCTAATTAGGTTAAAAGGGAAGGGAAAGTTGTTCCTTTAGTGTATAAGACTTGCTGGTTCATTTAAGGGCTGCACTTGAGGACCTAGAAGGCTACATGTGCCCTCCAGGTTACAGGTTCCCTACCCCTGGCTAGAAGTATGTCTCTCTGACTCTATCGGCCTCTCAATCAATGAGCATTTATTAAGCACTTTCAATGGAAAAGGCAAAACTACAGCCCTTGCTCTCAATATTCTAATGAGGATAATATTCTAACGTTCTCTCATATTCTCATGAGGACACAACATTAAATAGTTATCTACACATACGTGGATGTATACACCCTCTACATGGAGGGTGATCTCAGAGGAAAGGCACTGGAGAGGGGTAAAGGGAAGCCAGAATGGCCTCTTTATGAAGGTGGGATTTGAACGAAGTCTTGAAGAGATTCACAGAAGCTAAGGGGTAGACATGAGGGTGCAGAGCACCCCAATCAGAATAGTAAGTATAAAAGCATAAGATTGGGAGATAGAATGTAGTGTGTGAAGAAGAGCAAGAAGATTAGCGTCCCTGGATTTTAGAGTATGCAGTGGGGGAGTAAAGTATAACATGATTGGAAGAGTGAGAGGTGCCAAGTTGTGATGATTTAAAAGTCAAAAAGAAGACTTCCGATTTGAACCTAGAGATAAGAGAGAGACACAGTTCCTGGGAAAGAAATGCAAGGAGGCTCAGGAAATAATGAGCTTAAGGCCACTTGTTCTTCCTTTTCCCATCACCACCCAGGAGAGCAGTTGGTAAGAGATAAGTCTCCTCTTGCCCCATCTGACAGCTAGGCTTGAGAAGAACCAGAGATATATTTGTGGATCTAGACTTAGGGAGCAAACTACCAAAGATTTCCTCCTCTTTAGTTAAATGCCTATGCATTTTACAAAGGCCAATTTTAAGTCAGTGAAGTTGTTCCTACCCATACTGCTATCTCCTACCTCTGAATGCCTATAGATCTCCCAGCCCCACAATTTGCACTAAAGTCGACAGCCTTGTATTTCTCTGTTTGTCCTCTGCATTGTTCTCTGTCCTCTCCCTTTAATTCTAAGGTTTTCGCAGAGGTATTTTATACATCTTTTCTGCCCTACCCTCATCCTGGAACAGTCTCGAATTTGCAGTTCATGCTCAAACATGTTCAGATGAATTGATCATATTTAATGGAGGAAGATTTTGCATCATTGTTTAGGAAGTTGGCTAGGGAACCTCTTCTTGCTAACATTTCTGTTTTATTCTCCCTCTCAGGGAATTCCCCCACCACTGATAATTAAAAAGAATGGTGAATTTTATTACACTTTCAAGTCATGGCTTAGCAGATGTAAAGAATCAAGCAAAGTCAGTTGCAGGGAGGAGAGATCTGCCTTTGAGGCAAGAAAAGAGGACAGTTATATCTCTCTCAATACTAGGGGGCAGAGTCACATTTCACTTGTCACTTGTCTCCTCAAACTCCAATCCCATAGTGTCAAAACTTGATCTTCTCTCTTCTAATTACAGTCTTTTTCTAACAATTCTCTCTTTAACCTTCCTTCATAGGTTCTATTTAATCACTAAAGTCACTCCTCCATGTATGTTGTGAAGATTACTGAGGTAATAACTGGAGTTTTTTTTTTTCAAAAGAATAGTACAATAAAAAATAATGGATACTCATTTAGAAGTGTTTCACAAAAGAGCTGATAAACTTTCTGACAGAGTGACAAATTCAGGAAGACAGAGAGAAAATCTAGGGACCTAAGTTCTAGTACCAGCTTAACTACTAAGGAGCCGTTCAGTCTTGGGCATTTTGACTCAGTTTCTTTACATGTCAAATGAAAAGGGTGGGCAATTTAAGGCATGAGCTTAATTTATTCACTTATTCTAGAGCAGGGGTTCTTAACCAGTGGTGCATGTACCTCCTAAAGTTGAATTTCAGGAGACTGGTAATCTTGGGTGAGAAAAAAATTATATCTTTATTTTTACTAATCTATGACTGAAATTTAACATTTCCTTCAATTATAAATTTTTTAAAAGTATTATTCTGAGAAGGAGTCCATAGTCTTTACCAGAATGCCAAAGGTTCTCTGACACAAAAAAGATTTAAAAACCCCTGCTCTGGATAACCTGCACCCACATATGGAACTTCTCACTCCCACACCAACATTATTCTCCTATTTTACCAGATTTATGACTAACAGAAGGGAAATCTCTCCACAGTTGTAAGTTACTATAAGTAAAAAGAGAGACAAAGAGAGACAAATAGAGACAGTGGCAGAGGGAGGGACTGAGACAGAGAAAATGAAAGAAAGAAGAAAGAAAGAAAGAAAGAAAGAAAGAAAGAAAGAAAGAAAGAAAGAGAGAGAAAGAGAGAAGGAAGGGAGGAAGGGAAGAAGGGAGGAAGGGAGGAAAGGAGGAAGGGAAGAAGGAAGGAAGGAGGGAGGAGGGAGAAAGTAAAAATGGAAGGAAACCACCCCAAAACAAACCGCTAAGGACTTCATTGGGT
This sequence comes from Pseudochirops cupreus, assembly GCA_028627135.1. Taxonomy (NCBI): domain Eukaryota; kingdom Metazoa; phylum Chordata; class Mammalia; order Diprotodontia; family Pseudocheiridae; genus Pseudochirops; species Pseudochirops cupreus. The sequence goes on along the minus strand of CM053580.1, from coordinate 228,644,637 downwards.
CTCCTTTCCCAAAGGGTAAGAAAAAAACCTTTCTCAGAGAATGAAGCCACAGTTGCTGCTGTTGCTGTTCTTGTTGATAATGATGTTGTCAGAGGCAGGATTGGGACCCAAGTCTTCCTGATTCCAAGTCTAGGATTCTATCTAATACGTCACTCTGCCTCTTCACTTCATTCGTATATGTAAACATGGTCTTCATGATTACAAAATATGCTATAGCAATTCCAAAGGCATGGTCATCATTGGAGTCCTACAAAGCTAGCTCATGTAAATATTGCTTTTGAAAAAATTAGACTACACAACACAATGTTTAAATATTGGTACAAACCCAAACATTTCCTGTTTTTTCTCCAAAAATGAAACCTTCAGTTAATGTTACTTTCTATTCCTGAACCACTTCCCAAAAGCCACAATATAAAAAAAAACAAAACCTTAACTGTTATGCATTGCTGGAGTACAGGACCAGAATACAGAAGAAACTAGTCAGAGAGAAATTATTCCTGACTCTTGTAAGCAATTATACCAATAAGCAATGTGAGAAAAGTTTTAACACGTGCAATTATCTATCCAAAATGTATACTAACAGGACAGGTAAGATTACCTTGAAATATCACCACTATTGAACAACTTGTGGTTAATTTTATTTAAAAATCTTTATATCTCCTGTCTCTCAGTTCCTTGTGAAAAGTTTCATACCTACAGTGAATGCAATAAAGCCGCCACTCCAAATCTAGCCTCCATTGGATATGAAATTGCTTGCCAAATCCTTATTCTTTGATAAAGTCATACTCCGTTGAGTAGTCATTAGACCACAGAACAACACTGAGCCTGTCATCCTTCAAGGAAACAATTAGCAGGCAATACAATTTACAAGATAATATTAGCCAAATGAAACAGGGAAAACCACTTTTAAAACTATCACTCTTCCAAGAAAAAAAGCCAAGGAAGATAGGCCAGGTAAGCAAGACCATCACCTGTGATGGAAATACCTACTTCAAAAGCACAAGTCACTAGATGATTTCCGGTAGAATCAGACTGTGTCTGTAAAATTCATCTGACAATTTTGACTGTGCTTACAAATGATTAATCAATCACTGACAAACTTCTGAAGAATAATGACCAATTCAACTGGACAAATTACTCAAAACTGTTGAACAAATTGTGTGTACAAATATCTTCTCTCGTCCTGCGTGACTTCATGGAGACCAGTCTCATTTCTGATGGAATTTTTCTGAGCAAAAGAACGTGAGCGTCAAGAGATTACCAAGACCAAACCAGAGTGTTCATCTACATACCTACATACTCTGTTATAAAATGTGTATGCCAGTAAATTCACATATACAAATAGCCTGTATATTTTCATATACACACGTATGTGTGAATACATAAATACATACATAAATTCTCTTGTGATCTTGGTAATCTTGTTACGTCTCATTTCTTACTAAGCAAAATTCCAGTGGAGGTCAGATTATTGGTAAATAACACATATATCCCCAATTCTGAGCTTGTCTCAGAATTCTGTTATCCTGGCTATTTTTACATTTGCAACTAATCTCTATCTAATATGATTCTAATGTTATATGTTTTATATCTGTACATTTAAACACATTGTGATCTCCAACAATACATAATAGTTGTATGCATGTGTGTGTGTGAATTTCTGTGCTGACTTGCAATATAAAGATGCCTGCTTACAAAAACCCTTCCCCAAAGAATGAGCTGACCCCAGAAACAGGCTGCAGTTACCTTTATATGTTCACAAAGAAAACCTTTCAATACTTTCTCAGAATGCAGGTGTGCAAATTACTCTTGCACTAGACAGAAGTCATGTTTTCAGTAACCCCTGGACCTCTGTTAAACACCCCCTGCAGCATTTTTCAGCTCATAAAAGTTTTATGAGCTGAAAAGTTCCCTCAGTCTTGTGAGCTGCTAACCACAGTACCCTCCAGCCCCAGCCCCAGCCCCCAACTTGTTATTATGATCCATCAGAGTAAGGGTAACATAAAAGTGTCACAAGTAGCATGTTTTCTTTCATGGCAGTGAAAAAACAAGATTGGTAGAACTAAGAATAGTGAAAAGTGACAAGTTCTATAGCGCAGTATCACATAAAGGTCAGTATATCACTGCCTATTTAGATTGCATAGAATGTTTAGAGGTTGATTATATTAAGACTGTCTGGATTTCTACAAAGATGAATGAAATTCATAGTCCTATCATGTGATTTTACAGTCTGGAAAATGATTTTTTTCTTTAATTTTTCTATTAAATAGGTTTTCCTATTTTCCTATTCCTGTCATCCCCCCAATGAATGTCACATCTACCTTAGACTATTTTTTTCTGTCTAAAAATAATTAATGTTTTGTAATACCATTAATTTTATTTATTCTTTAGAGTTATTCATATGTCAAAGGTTGGTATGGCTGAACAATTATCTCAGAAAAAAAACCCTGAATTTCATAAAAACAGCACAACATATCTCAATAAACCTTTTCTTCTTAACAAAGGATCCCTGCTGGGTATTAAGGAGAAGAGCAGATTTGGGGAAAAAAAAACAAACTGGTCAATACGAGATACTTCTCCCGGTCGAGGTAGCCAGGTGCTCCTGGGCTTTTCTGACTTTTTGTCTCAATGCCATTTTCAGAAAAAACTTTCTATCCTTTTTGAAAGGGTGGGCATGAGAGGAAATGACTATTCTTCTTTTACTGGGGCTGAATCCTTCAGGATGCTCAGCTGGCTAACTATTCAATTATAAATCCTCACCTTTTGTTGTGACCTGCCTCAGGGATGGCTGGGAAGCTCAAATGAGCTGTTCTGCCTCCCCTTTTATCTCAAGCCTTAAAATCCTTCTACTTTAGGAAATTGCTTTTTTTTCCCCACCTCCTTTTTTAATCTGGTCTTCCATCACAAGTTTAAGAGCTGTCAAATGGGACAGACACATTTTTATCTTACTTTTTTTTTTCAGTCACCTTAATGGGACTTTTGTTTGTTTTGGTCCAATCTTGTAATTTCATCATGATAGGGAAATCCACTTTTCAATGCAGGTTAGCACCCGTTTTGAAATTTATGGTCTTGGAGAGTGGCCTGGGGATACTGAGATGTTAAGTGACTTGCCTAGAGTCACATGGTAATCATGTGTTTGAGGCAGAATTTGGGCGTATGTCTTCCAGATTCTGATCCCATCTCTTCATGGCACCTACCTGACAGTCAGACTTAAAGTATATGCTTGCAAATTAGTCATATATATTAAGTAGGAGGAATCTACTTATGCTTCTAGGCCATAAATTAGATGATAAGGATTAGTTTCCCACCCCCTTCCCTATCCCAACAGCATGGCCAGATTCTTTCTTTCTTATATGGCATCCCTTTCTTCATTCTGAATAATGAAGAGGCAGGCAAAAGGTAGGAAGTGTAATCTTGTTCTTGAGAGAGCTCAGTCAAGGGGAACAGGAATTAAAATGATCCCTAACAAAATCGTATTTCTTATTCTTGTTCCTTCTAAATTATCATTCATCAAAGAAAAATCAAAGCATTAGCAGTAATGGCAGAGCCCTCTGTAAAAAATGTCCATTAAGAAATTATTGTTGGGCAGCTAGGTGGCGCAGTGAATAGAGCAACGGCCTTGGAGTCAGGAGGACCTGAGTTCAAATGAAGCTTCAGACATTTAACACAAAAATAGCCATGTGACCTTGGGCAAGTCACTGAACTGCAAAGAAAGAAGGAAAGAAAGAAAGAAAGAAAAAGAAAGAAGGAAATTACTGTCATACGATTTCTGTCTAGACTGAAATATTCTCTGCCCTGTGGCCTCTCCTAATTTACTAGTTCCTCCCCAAACCTTTAAGGCAGAAGGCCAGGCCAGCCATGTCTTCTTTCCTCTCCAGTCTGGACTCAACATCCTTTGAACTTTTTCTACCATGGTCCAAGTCAAGTACCTTCTTTTCCCTCATTCCCACCCATCAACACACTTTTTAACTTGCTTTTATATGTTGTCTTTCTCCTGTAGAATGTAAGCTCTTCAAGGTCAGGGACTTTATATCTCTATTCTTCACACTTAATCCAGTGCCTGCCACAGAATAAATTCTTAATAAATGCTTATTGACTTAACTGTACTTAAGAGCACAAAGACAAGTAGAAAGAAAGAAAATTCAGATTAATGCCATTCTAAAAATAGTTATTAATTCCAATGCATTTTCTCTATCTCTCTTTCTCCAGATAAAGTTATAGATGTAATACATACACATATATGTGTATGCACACATGTGTACACATATATATGTACCCACACACATGGTGGGGGTGGCGGGAGGAGTAAGAGAGAGAGAAAAAAATTCCACAAGTTTCATTTCGGATTAGGAGGATTTATATTTACATATTCTTTTCTCATATAGAAGGAGTATAGAGACAACTGGACAATTGGCAAGGATTTCGAAATATTTCTGCTTGAGGTTTCTATTACCACCTATGTAAACAAGCAGCTGGTCCACTGCTTCAGTTACCATTCCCACAGCTGGGAATCTTAGACACTTTGTGAGGAAGACTTTATTACTAAAAAACCAACAATAATGATCAGCGTTTCCAAGCAGCAACCAATTAAGCAATGCCTCCTAAGCATGATATTCTTCCAATTTGGCAAAAATCTTCCAGGCCAATGTAGAAGCGCTAATAATTATCTTAGTTCTTTGCCAGAATTTTTATCTATAACCTGATAATTTCCCTGATCTAAAGCAACCTGGACTAATACATTAAGCCATATGTGTAGTACACTCACAATTCCGTTATTGAATAGAAATGGTATGGCGCACTCTTCTTTTTGTGAGAACGTCACTTTCAGTAATTGGACTTATAGATGCTAATCAATAGAAGGGCCTTTAAAGAATTATTTCTGAGAAAGGAAAAAAATGTATGTGTATATACATACATATATATATATATATATATATACACACACACATATATTTATATATATGTGTATATATATATATATATATATTCAAGTAGGCTTAAAAGTGTTGCAAATATACAAAGAAAGAAGACAAAGTTTAAAATGTTCTGTGTTGCCATTTGAATACCAGGTTATTTAGGAATCCAAAGAAGCATTAAAATCACCACCAGACTATCTAGTTGAGGTTATTTGTTACTAGTAATAAATAAAAATTATAATATTGTAAAAGGTCAGTAATGTATCCATTTCTGTTCTGTATACCCATTGAATAAAAAGCTACATACACAAACACAAGGACATCAGCTAAAAAAATGTGTTGAACTAGCATTAAAAATCACTTTTCAAACCACAATTTCTATGTAGTACTTAGTGATATGACCCCAAACTGATTACAGTGAACCTGCAAAATTCCCCCCAAAGAATGCTCTGAAATGAGCTCCAGATTCTCTCTTTGTATGTGTGTGCTCCATGAAGATCCAACACTTTTTTAGCTGTCCAAACTGTAAGTGCTGATGTTAATAATTACAGACTAATGGGATGTTAACACAGTCTGAATGCTACACTTAAGTAGTAATGATGGAAGGACACTGAAATTAAAACACTTGATTCCACATGTTCTGAAATGATGTATAATAGATGATTTGGTTATATTAGATGACAAAGCGATTTTCTTACAGCTTTCAAAATCAAATTTTATCAAATATTCTTCCAATATACTAGCACCATCTTCCAACATACCACTTAGTGCAACTATATGTAACTAAAATATCAGGTTCACGACATTTTTCACACTCCAGTTATCTTCTAATGGCAGCATCTGATATGTTTGTGTTTCAAAAAATAACCACCATGGTAAAAATGTGGGTTGCCTTGAACGGCATGTGTAGGAAGGATAGACTTACCTGTCTCGTTGCCTGTGACTGTAATAATATATACATTTATATCAGGATGGATTGTTTCCCTTGCCTGAGGCTCTGAAGTAGAAACTTCCTGAGATCCTAATGCATCTTTGCCTTCCTCAGTTGTGGGCTGTCTTGTTGTCTGTGCAATGGAAGAAGCACTTGAGGTTGTAAAATATTCTCTATCAATATCTGTTTCTAATTCTTTAGTTACCACATCATCAGGAGGAGTGGGTGTAACATGATACGTGGATTCACCAATTATTACCATGTCACTGGTTGTTTCCTCACCAGGTTCCCTATCAATTATCAGTGGTTTTTCTTTAGTGACAAACGCCTTAGAGGTTGATGTGGAATGAATTGTGTCTAGTGAACTAAAGAGAGTAGTTACATCACGTGGCATGGCAGTTTTCACTGTGGCAACTGCAGTGAGCACAGCTGCTTCAGTGCCTTTGGGCTCTTCCAATAATCCTGAGCCAACCTCTGTATAATCTTGGGAGGTTTCCTCTTTTTTCCCAAAAGTCGTTTCCTCTGTGCCCCAAGGTGCTCCTTCTGTAATGAATGGGCTTGAAGGTGATCTGGAGTCCCAAGTGGAAGGACTGCTGGTCCTTTTTTCAGGTCCTTGCTCAGCTCCAGGACTCAAGCGCCCTTCCAGTGTAGTACCGAGGGTCACCGTTTCCACTTCAGTCTTCACTTTGCGCTCAGTCACAGAAACATAATGTGGATAAGATGTACTATGCTCTGTTGCTCCAATGGTAGTTCCAAAGACTAGAACTTGCTTAGAGTCTGTGACCAATCCATCTTCAGAGGTTGGATATGCCGATCCATCAAGATCATGTTCATCAATGTCCTTTGCTCGTGGAGTCATCAGTACCTCCGAAGAAGTGGTGGACACAGAATCAATGGCAAACACTGGATGCTCAGTAGGTCGTTCTTTAATGGGAGTTTCTTGTGTACTCTTACTTATTGTTTGAATGGTCTCTAGAGAATGAGTTGCTTCAAAAGGAATCTGATCAACCAAGTGCACATCTTGGGTGGCTTTACCTTCTGATGAAAGAGAAGGAATTAAAGACACTGTTTGTGTGGCTTCTACATGAGTGGGAGGCTCCTGGGTGCTGCTACTATAATTAACAAACTCCAGCCCTTCCCCATATACAGTTTGTGCAAATTGATGGAGAGTAGTTACTGATTTTGGTCTGTCCAAATCTAGCCCTTCATCGATAGCACTCCCTTCCATGGTTGTATCAACAACTCCTTCTGTGGGAGAATATTTAATAATTGGTTCTTCTTTAATGCCTGTTTTAGGAGTTGAAGGAGAACTCACTGTGAACGGCTCTTTGTCTTTCCAGGATTCTTCTGTGAACTCCATCGTTGGTCTTTGAGCAGTATCTGTTGTAAGAGGAAAAGTTCTTCCAGTTTCAAAATGCTTTTCAGTTGCTCCTGCAGTTGTAAATAAGGCAGTGGGCAATACTATAGTGTCTAGGTGTTCTGTTGATGCCAAAGGCTTAGATGTCATGCTATCTTCATCCAGTGGCCATTTGGATACTGTGATAACCTCCAGATTTAAAGTGCTGCTTGTGGAATGAACTTTAGTTGTATCTTCTTCCTTCTTTGTTGTATCAGGAGGGCCATCTGTTTCTAAGCTGACTGGTGTACTTAAAAACTTGTCTTCAATATCTTTTTCTTCTATCGGCTCTAAAGTCATCTTTGTTGTGATTGTTGCTACAGAAACATCAAAATACTTGGTTGTTTCATCAGTGTATTCTGTGACATCGGTTTTCTCAAGAGAAGGTTTCATTCCAGAGTATTCTTCTTCCTCTATTCTCCCATAAAGTGGATCTTTTGTTGTGTCTTTCTCTGTTTCTTCAGTAGTGTGATGGACTGTAGTTACTTCTGGCTTAGGTGTTTGCTCCCTTTCTCTGCTTTCTGTTTGCTGATCGGGATAAATAAATGTGGGTGTTCCCTCAACTAAACCCTGTGGTGAAGTAAGATCTTGGGAGGAAGCAAAAAGTTTGACTTCTGTGTGATTTTCCAATGGCAAAGATGTGATCCCACGTTGACCAGAAAAGTCTTCTGTCATCTTGTCACTGGTTTGTGTCTCTTCCCAACTGTCTATGGAGGAGCCTTCCTTGGTAGGCATGGTTACAGGCAAGGCTACCGTGACTGGTGTTGTAGAATCAGTGTGCTCCATCAGTGTGAGGTTACTCTCTTCTGAGATCTTTGACACCGTAATGACTTCTGGAATTTGGCTAATAGCAAAGATGTTCTGATCAGGTTGAATAGTATGTGCTTCTTCTTCATCTTCTCTTGGAGTGAATTCATAGTGATCTGTAGGCCCTAATCCAGAAATAATAACATTTGTGGGCTCCTTCTCTGTTTTATTTCCCACTTTTGTGGATATAACCAGAGTCCCAAGTGTAAAGGACTCCCCCGGAGGATGTTCTGAAGCTTCTGGATATGTTACGAAGGGCCCCACCTCAATTTCTTCTGTTTGGGTAATCACTTCTTGTGTTTGAGTATCTTCTATGTTCCTTTCCCACAAGTCAGTGGCACGATGAGAAGTGACATTCTGTTGAAGCACTCTATTCTCCGCGGAAGTGGGTAGCAGTAAAGAGACTCCTTCTTCAATTTCAGGTGTATCTGGTTTCTCAAGTGGTCCTGATGCAGATGGTGTATATTCCATATCCCACAGCCTTTCTGTACTCCCAGCTGTTGAGCTGCCTATGGCAGCCTCAGGTTGAATGGTGACCTTTTCAAACTTCTCCTCAATCACTCCTGGTGGAAGAAATGCGACTTTCTGTTCACTATTCACGATTTCCCCTACAGGAGGGATATTTGATTGAGTGACAGGTAATTCGGTGATTAAAGGGATGCTGGGTGTAGGTTGGATTGGTATCATTTGTGGTTCCTTGGACAATTTGGGTGGTGCAGTTTCCACAGGGATATTCAATTGGATGGTTGTAGCCTCTGATATGTTCTGTTTAGCTAGAAAGATAATTTCAAAGAGTAAATTAGATAAGCCACTGATTTTTTTAACAGGGTTTATGTTTGCCCGGCCGGTGTTTGGGAGAAGGGAGACTAAAAACTACGCCCCAGGTAATCCAAAGACAAATAATCATGCAGATGAATATTCAGTGTTCATAAATCAATCCATTATTTTATTTGGCAAAGGATGATTTTTTTATGGTCTCTGAAGTATGGGTCAGTTAAGAAAAATTAATAATTTTATGACTTTAAGTATTTGGGAGATCACAAAAAAAATTGCAGGTATAAATGTTTGACTGCACGGAGGGAAAAAAACACATATTGGTAGCAACAACAGTAACTGAAAATCTAGTTAGAGGATTTTATGCTCTCTTGCCAGAGTTGGTTAAGTTATTGGGCCCAGGCTTTGTACAACCCCCCACCCTGTGGCCCAAGCTGAGAGAACTGTTCAGGCAGCATGGAGCCTCCTGGGAGAGGGAGTGTCTGAGATTACTGAAAAACAAAAAGCCACATCAAATGTAATTGAGTTACTAATAAACAGCTAGATTGTCCATAATCTGGAGATTTTGATAAAAACAGGATATGAAGTTGTTATTTTTTTTAAATAGACTCTTTACTGTATTCCAGGTGTTTAAACATTTATCTTCATCTTCCTGTGAACCGAAGCATGGCCTTGTAAATGGTCTTCTTGAACGTTAGTAAAATGTCTCTGGAACATTTTGCCTGACATCTCTGCCTTTGGTCTGCACTCGGTCTTAGTCACACTCAGGGGGCTATTTCCAGGCTAACTTTAGCATAAAACACAAATGTAGAACAGGAAGTAAAATACCTACATGGTATATTTTCAGCCTATAATTACAAATCACCAAAAGAAATCTTGAGCAGCAGTAGGAATGCGTTTAAGCAATAGAGAGTAACTCATCATCATACAATGCTATAGTGCAAGGCCTCAAGTTTTACCAGCAATTGACTGAACTTTCCAAAGGAAGGCAGTGGACGAATGCGGAAGTAGTATTTTACACAGGACTCCATAGTGTTTTGGTGAACAAAGAGGTTTGAATTTGGAAAAATTGGACCTTTGACAATCAATGACTCATCATGCCAAGGGAAGGCTACGATCAGGAAGTCAATGGTACTCTAGAAGACTCCTGTAGAATTAAGGTCTAATGAGGGTTTCAGAGAATACCTCTCTCAGTGACAATAGCTGTAATATTATTGGATTGCTTTATGCTAGTCCGAAGACCATTTTACTGAAATAAATATATGTTGCTATTGTCTATCAAACCTCAGCAATGAACATAGCCTATCTACTGTGCCATAGACTGAAACTGTAAGGGATTTTTCTTTACTGATGGGCTATTCACGGACTGATTTTCTCCTGTGCATTCTAAAACTATGGGTTCATCATTTTTGTAATTTAAAAAATCTTTAAAATCTATTTAAACAAATCTCTGTTGAAACATTCTTGGATCCGCAATATTTGTGTAAATATTAAGACATGAAAAAGATTAGTTTTTTTAAAAAAAGACAACAAATAAGTTAAAAACGAATTGCTATTTTGTTTTCTTAGATTTTTTTTGTTTTTTAAAAAAATTATCACATTAATTTCTGAGAGACTTTTATACAACTTCAGGGTTATATTTTTCATTTAGTTCTATCTGGATTTGTCTTACCAGTTTTCGTATGTCAAAACACATTTTGGTTTCGAATCTCAAATTTATCTTTTTTACTACTTTTGGAGGGAAAGGCAAAAAAATAATCATGGTAAGTTCCTATGATAACATCATGAAAACATTTAGCAACTTGCCGCAGGACATATTTTAAATGCTTAATGGTATTTTAAATTAATGAATTATTAATAAGTCAATGGCATTCTTCCCCTCCCTACTGACTTTTTTTTCCCCCCTTTGCTACTGAAATTAATTTAAGGGGCAGTAAATGTGGGTTTAGAGTCAATTCAGAGGTCAGGGAGTCAGATACTTCTGAATTCTAACTTTGACTGCTATCAGTTCTCTTTAGCAACATGGAGATGTCTTTATGTTGCCTTGAAAACAAATAGCTCTCTCAGAAATAAATATTGTTCTAGGCTTTGTGGCCTTTCCTACTTCTATTGAATTTTGAAGTAAAATCATCCCTTCCAACGTTCCTCATTGCCACATTCAGCTTTAAGTGAATTCTTTTCTCTTCCAAAACAAGAGGTATCCATTGATTTTTCAAGGCTATTTCAGAGGGAAAACCCTTCATCTAATTGTGTGTGTGTGTGTCTGTGTGTCTGTGTGTCTGTGTGTCTGTGTGTCTGTGTGAGAGAGAGAGAGAGAAAGAGAGAAAGAGAGAAAGAGAGGGAATGTGTGTGTGTGTGTGTGTGTGTGTGTGTGTGTGTGTGTGTGTGTGTGTGTGTGTGTTTGGGGGGTGTCAACAGCTGAGTCAGATCACAGCACAGTTTATCTGATCCATTGTACAACCTAAGACAACCGAGAAACTAAATGAATTATATTTTAAAAGTCAGCATAAATAACCCCATAAAGACATGGCGTAAGAAGAGATCCTTCATACCTGAGCTGATGCAAAATGTGCAAAGATAGAAAAACAGTGACATATAATTGTATACATTTTCTTTCAAAGGGGGAGTTCTGATGGAAATGGGTTCTTTTGGATAGCTACTTAGCCTCTCAATTTCTTTACCAATGAAGCTCAAAAAAGGCAGCTTGTTTTTTGCTGAAGGCTCCCTTCCAAACTCTAAACCCAGCCTTCCACACAGATGTTTTGCATTACTGTACTTGCTCTCTGTGTCCACCAGGCTATCTTGTTTTGTGCTTCTGATGGGAGACATGAAGCAGTCTTTCCTAGTAAAATGTAAAACTCTATCAGCAGTATGAGAGTAAATTAGCTCACCAGCAGCTGCCTCACATCAAAGGCAAATCTGCATTTTAAAAAATGAATTGTTTGTACTACTGACAAAGAGAAGGGATGGTTGTCTGTTTCTAATGAAGTTTCTCAATTTTTAGAGACGCCTTCTTATCCTCGGTGATTATATTAGGCTATGGATCAATCTCTTCCTTATTGCACAATGTTATTTAAATACTCTTATTAAAAGTGGTTGTGAAAGAGGAGATACATACAAGGGGTTGTGTAGAAATGCATTTAGACCTATTACAGGTGAAGGCAGGAGTCAGAATAAACTTTGAATGTACAAATTATATAAGTCATTTAAAGTTACTTGGCAATTGATAGAAATTGTTAGAAAGAATCAATTCCAAAGGACAAATATAAAGGAGAACTCTTGGAGTGGAAAAACAAACTCCCCACATAATAAATGAGGAAAGACTGATTCCTCATGCAGAAAAACAGCAGAAAAAGATATGGGGGACATAGTGGAAAATTAATTCACCGTGAGTAAAAATTTAACACCATAGTTTAAAAAAACAAACCCAGCAGGCAGATTATCAGGATACCTACAGAGGCAATCTTTCTATTATGCACAGAACAGATTAGCGTTTTACTAGAGCACCCTGCTCACATCCTAAGGAGGCTGTGAAAAAATTGGAGATAGTTCAAAGAAAGATCAAAAAGATGATTAAAGACTTACAAAAGAAGACATCAAAATAAAGGAACTTTTTCAGCCAAAAGGCTGGAGGACAATTTAGGGAGGAACTTCAAATGTATGTAAGTTGGTCACCAATTATTCTCTATCCTGAGAATAAAACAAGAAAAATGGACTTAAACTACAGCATGAGAGTTTTAGATTAGATCAATGAAAACCTTTTCTGTTCATGATGGGACTTAAAGAACATTAGAATGGATTACCAGAGAAAGAATGTTATCTGCTTCTCTGGAGGTCTTCAATGACTTTAATGATGTGACTCCTGTGTGTCAGGAATAGGCTAAGGGTTAATATGAAGTTAGAGATATGTGCTGGAGGATTTTTAAAGATCATTTGTAACACCTGAGTTTTATTTTTCTTATTAAGACCTAATCACCTTATCGTAAAGAACTAGATTGACTTGGGAACAACTTGCTAGACAGTGAGGTTTATTTTATTTTATTTTATTATTTTTTAATGGACATCTAAGTTTACTCATGGAAGAAAAACATTTAGGACATTCTGTTTTATAAAGATAACATGTTTCCAAAATCCATTCAGGTTTTAGAGAGCAAGCGAGGTTTTCAAGTCCATTTATCATTAGTCATTCTGGGGGTTTTGTTCCATTTTTTCACAGGGAGAAAGCAGGTAGAAAAGTCACGCCTATCATTTTACAATTATCAGAGATATAGCTTACCACATATTCTCAATGAAGTGTATAGTACCAAGGGAGACAAGGACAACATGGATTGTTTTGCTTGACAGTTAGCAGTAAAAATCTCTGATCACTCTACCTAAAGTTACTCTTGGCTAAAACATATTTTAACTGTGTCTAAGGATCACCACCCAAACGATATCCCTAGTTATTTTTACCGCTCACATTTGAGATTATGATCTTTCACATTTCACACAACAGACTCTCTCTCTGGTGGTAGCATGACTATAGGGAAAGTCGACATCACTAAGGATTTGAGACAAATTCCCTGAATCTTTGAAATATATCAGAAATCACTTCAAAAAACTCATATGAAATGGGGAAAAATAATTGATATTATATAACGTCCAAGGACAAGTTTTTCACTTCTATCTATATACTTAGTCTAGTCTTCACAGAAAATAATGTTTGAAGATCACAGGAGTCTTTTCTGTGAAGGGGGTAGAAATAAAAGCAGAGCTAGCCTCCACGTTAGCTGAGTAGACCACAAAATGAACTCAGTGCTCCAGCAGCAAATCATGAATATATTCCACTTACCATATTACATGAACTTGGGAGATGCTTCAAATGAAAACTGGTCTTAATATGTTAAAGTTCATTAGATTTTAGATTTGATGGGAGTGGTTCTATCTGAAGGGAAGACCATGTCTTGTTATGTCCCACCTTCCCTAGGGATTGCTCATATAAATTACTTAGAAAATAGGGGTTTGCTTTTAAACTGTATTTATTCACAAATAAGGGCAGGAAATTGTTTTGATTTTAATTCACTTTGGGGGGGGGGAGAGAAAGGAAGTTTGCCCTGAAGAACAAGTCCTAGTCATTAAAAAAAAGAGCTAATGCCAGGTCTAAATGGTACAAACTGTATTCAAGCATTAAAGCCAGGCTGTCTGGGTGACTCTGCCCCTTCACCACTCTTCTCCCCCCCCCCCCCCAACTCCCTCTGCCTTCCACCAACCCCAATCTGTTTTTTCCTTAATCATATGAGTAATTCAATCTAAAGCAGGCTTTAGAGCCCAAAGTACTTTGATAATTGTTGTTGTGTGAACCTAGTCTGAAGAAAGGAATGTCTCTCTCCTTTTGTAAATACAGGGTTTGTTTTGAAAATGATTAAGAGCGACACCTTCCCTGGCAGAGCTCAGTTGCTTGAGTGCCTGTGAAAAATCTAGTCTTCCCATTGGCTCCTTGCTGATTGGCTCTGTTGCTTCAAGCTAAATATACAACATGTGGCTTTAACACTCAGAAAGTTTAGTCAGTGGGAACTGAACCAGCCTTTTGGCAAGAGGTGGAGGCAACTTAGCTGGGATATAGCAGCATGTGACATCACTCCTTTCCACTACATGAACATCTGTTCTGCAGACCTTAGATGCTGGGGCTACCTAGTTATCTCAACTTGGTTTCTTCCTAGTCACTGAGTAATGTCAATATGTTTCCAATTTAAAAAATCACTGGTGTCTTCAATTAATGTGTTCCATACGTCTTTATTTTTATTTCATTTCACTGCAGCAAGATACACTGGAGCCTCATTATAATAAAACAATGAAATTCAAGCAGAATGAGGTTCTGCCTTTTTTGTCCTCTACAAAGCAGGCATAAGCTCTGAGGTCAGCATTATACTGAGGTGCCAATGTATTAATTTGTTCAAATAGGTCTTCATTTGCTTACTATGGGATTTATTCTGGTAAGAATAGACTCAGAACATCTGAACTAAGAGTCAATGAGAGGTTTTAGAAGATCTAAGAAATTTGAATAATTATCTAATTAATGTTGAAAATATATATTTGTAACTAGTTTTAACAGAGTAGGAAAAATATAAGGATTAGATTTAGCCTGTTTACCTAAGACTTCACACACACACACACACACACAAAAATGTTCCAATGACATGTGTAACTATAAAATCGTTTATTGGGAGTTATCCTGATTTTTATTAGTCATATTCTATTTTTAAGAGAGATAAAGAGGGGTTTATCTGCTCAATGTTTGTGAACTATAACAGCATTTTATTTCAGAAAATTCTAGTTACTCACCTGAAAATTACTTCCATTAAAATTCTGCATCATTTGAGATAAATAATCAGTCCAGGAAATGACATAAACAAACAAAATGGAACAGTTTTAACTCGGCTATATGTTGCCTCATGTATCATAAGAGCACCAACAATTTCCCAGCTCTAAGGAATGCCACCAACCTGGAGAGTTAGCCAGAAACATGGGCTGGGATTCTAAGGCATGACAGAGCACAGTTAGGACTGCAAGTTGGCATTTTCTCTTCCTAACTGTAACTTTTCTGTCCATCTATGTTTTTATTTTTACTCAGTTACCGCAGTTGAATTATTTCCCTTCCAAAAGAACCATAATGAACCTTTTTCCTGAGCAGGACACATTAAATGGAATCTACTACCATGGAGAAAAAGCTGTCTTCAATTCATAACTTTGACGCACTCTTCAAATTCGTGATTCAAAAAAAGAAATAAGAAAAGACTTACGTTTAAAGCAGTAGGCATCAAATTTGCTATCAGGTAAAGGGAAGCCTGTCTGGTTCTCAAAACGATACAGGGTTCTCACCCCAAGTAAGCCACCTCCACACTGGGCCCTGGCCACAGTCACGGGGTGGCGCACACTGGCATCGGACAGCCAGCCATAATCACATTTGTCATATCCACTTCTCCACGCAGCATGTAACTCCCCCACGGTAGCAAGTCTGGCATCCCGGTTGGCACACTCTTCTTCAGCTTCTTCAAAGGTGAGTTTGTTGGGACCCGTGATATGGAACACATCCCCTGGGAAAAAGTTCAAAGAAGAAAATTAAAAGCTAAATTTTCACTCCTCTCTTTCCTATGTTAAGAATATTGTAGGAAAAGATTAATTCTAAGGCATGGGTCACATTGTTAAAGAAGAAGAAGAAGAAGAAGGAGAAGAAGAAGAAGAAGAAGAAGAAGAAGAAGAAGAAGAAGAAGAAGAAGAAGAAGAAATTATATGACCAGACATGAAAAATATTGCAGTATTTTCAAATATAACAATGAGTTGACATCACATCATTAGGGATAGGGACAGAGTTGGGGTAAGGATAGGGGTAGGAGTAAGAGTAGGGATAGAACTAGAGATAACAGTGGACCAGTAGCTTCACTTGTATAGGGAACTCCACAGTGCTTCCTCTATCAATTCAGATTAGCACCTTCCCTGTAACTTATAATATTAGAGAGTTTCCTAGGACACTAAGATCTTAAGTGACTTGCTGGGGTTATACAATCAGCATGTGTCAGAGTCAAGACTGGAATCCATATCTCTCTGGCTTTGAAACTAACTCTAGCCACAATGCCATACTACCTCTCATTATTATAGAAATGTATTATTATCATCATCATCATCATCATTATTATTATTATTATTATTATTATTATACCTCCACAAAAGTCCTGATTCTGGACTGCAGCATGATCTCTACAAGTCTTTTCCAACTTTCCAAACTCTAACAGGTTCTATTAAGCTGGAAGGGCTTTAGGCTCAGCCCATATCAGAAGACACATCTAACACTTGACACATTTAGCAGCTGTGTGACCTTGAGCAAGTCACTTAGCCCCAATTGCCTTGCCTTCCCCCCTCCAAAAAAAAAAAAAGACACATCTATCCCCTGAGGTTCAAATTAGCTATTTTCTGCAAGGTTCCTCCTCAGAGACTAACCACCCAAGGATGAATGTGTTTGGTCACAGTAACTCATGCGACTGTCTACTAGAGCATGGAGAATTGCAGTCTGTGTGAGTGAAGAAGGTACTCACATATCTGATAACATGGATATCTGGAGTATTACTAATAACATGCACTGGTAATTTAGAACAATTAAACAAGAACACTTTTTGTTCATACAAAAATCCACTATGAAAACTGTATTTGTATGTAAAGCTATTTCCATAGCCATAGAAAAAGCAAATTATCCATTTGGTTATAAGAAATTGAGTCCAGTAAATAATATTCTACATGTGCTCTCTCTGACTCCTGTTCATGTACGTTATTGCCTTAATGGAAGAACTTAATTATATACTGTCAGCATTATAGGAAGGCAAAGGGGTGCTGACTTCAAATGCAGCTTATATTTTTACACTTCTTTTTTCTGTTCTGCTATCAAATAGTAATTATTTGTCAATTCCTCATTTCAAGACTCCCCACTGCATTTCTGACATGTCAAACATCCCGACCACTCAAACCAAATGGACTGAAACTCCCAGACCTCAAGGCAAAACAAAACAGTGCAAGAAATTATCCTAAAATTTGGAAAAGGAAAAGGAAGAAGGTGGGAGTTAATGACAGCTTCCTTCTTTCTCTATGAAGTGAATGCAGTGGTTTTCATTTTTTGATTCATTAAAGGGAAACTTGAAGTTGGCCTGATTTCATCTTCAACTCTTATAGAATATGATTTCTAACAACAATAACAGCAAATGACATTATGGAGAACTTTGAAGTTTGCAAAGTGCCTGGCAGGCATCATTTCATATAAACAACATAAACATAATTACTATAAAATAATTTGGAAACTTTCTAGAGTTTATGATGGAAGTTAATCTACAGTATAGAAAACAGATATTTAATCATAATTCAAATGAAAAGTATATATCTCATAAAAGAATATGCACGGCTGAAATATTGAATTAGACAGAATTAGGGGTGATAGAAAAATTAAAGTAGAAGGGATGGAAAAGCAACCTTCAAATAATGGATAATAAGGAAGAGAAAATATGAGCCTCCCTGTTCTCCTGCCTCATCTCCATATCCTTGCTTCCCTGCCTCCCTTCAAGTCCCTGCTACAATCCATAAGAACCATTTACTAATCTCTCTTATTTCAACTTCCCCCTTCTGATGATTATTTCCAGTTTATCCTGGGCATAGTTTATTTATACATAGTTTTTTTCATGTTTTCTCCCCAATTAGACCGTGAGTTCCTTAAGAACAAGGACTGTCATTTAACTTTGATTGTATCCGTAGCTCTTAACACAAAGTACCAGACTCAGTCGTTAACGATTGAATGTCAGTATAGCAGGTGGTCTTCAGGCGAGCACTTCAGGGATCTTTGCTGGACTCTGTGTTAGATGGCATTTTAATTAGTCTCTTCAATAAAGGCATAGGTAGTGTGCTTGTTGAACCTGAAGGTGACACAAAGCTAGGAGGATTTTGGTAACACTGGATGACAGAGTCAGGATCCAAAAGAAACTTGACTGGCTAGAGTACTGGGCTAAATCCAACAAGATGAAATTCAATCAAGGTAAATATACAGTTGTGATTAGGTACAAAAATAAATCAGTTTAAAGGTAATAGTGTAGGATGGGGGAGACAAATTGAAAATAAAAATTTTGAAATATATCTAGATGTTTTTATAGGCTTAATATGAGTCCAAAATGTCAGACAGACAGAAAAGTTAATGCAATTTTCTGTTTCATCACGACGGGCATTTCTTCCAAAGAACAGGGAAGTAATAGTCCCACTGTGCCCTACTCTCATCAGCCTCATCTGAGGTACTGAGTATTCAAAAGTGGGGGCCAGGATCTAAGAAGAGCAATCTGTAGAGTGTCAAGAAGAGGGAAACTAAAGTGGACGAAGCACCTTGAGTCTATGACACGAAAACTGGTTAAAGGAAGTGGCAATGTTTGTCCTGAAAGAAGAGTCAAGTGGGACGTGCTGCCTTCAAGTGTTTGACAAGTTGTCACGTGGAAGAGGGCACTGTTCTTTCTGGCCCCAAAGAGCAGATCCAGGAACAATGGGGAGAAGTTGCAAAGAAACAAATTTAAGCTTATTGATAGGAAAAACTCTCCAACAATTAAAGCTGTTTGAAAGAGGAATGAGTAATGGTGATCTGCCCCTCCTGAGAACTCTTAAAGTAGAGGCTAGAAGGCCACCTGGATATGTTAGAGTGGAGATTCCTTTTGTTTACAGATTAGAAATCCCTCCCAACTGTCAGATTCTTCGATTCTGCCAATTAAAAATGACATTGAAATTTCTAGTCTTTGTAGCTGGAAAGGATCATAGAGGCCTTGATAGAATTAGGGGAATTTGGAAGGTAAGCAGGTTCAAAGGGGGAAAATAATGGGTTCTGATTTAGATATGTTGAGTTTGAGATGTCTCCTAGATGCCAAGTTCAAAATGCCTTCAGTTGGGCTAAGCCCAAATATGAATCAAAGCAAAATGCCACTACACAGGCCAAGGTCTTTTATTAAGAAGTGAGCAACTCTTTTTCTTCTCTCCTTCCTCAACGGAAAACAAAAGCTAGTGTTGCTATGAGGCTCTGGCCGGCTCTCCGGGACATGTGATCCATTTCGCCAAATAGACCTTGTCTCAAGACTACATGGCAGACAGAGAGACGGCATTACCTTGAACAGTTCCATTCATATCAATATTACACTTGTTTTAGGTCTGAAAGGAATGCAAGTGTGAAAATGGGCAGTGTGCCAGTGTTTTTCCCTCCTAGGTAGAACATTTGGGTTTGTTATTACAGCTGGATATCAATTTCACTGCCTTCATTTCCTTCATCGTAGGGAGTTTCTACTTTGTGGAAAAACTACTATACTTCCTAAATGCTAAGAGCATTCAACACACTCAAGTACGGGAGAAAAATACAATTAGGGAGCAAGTTCTACTTCACCAGACAACACGGTTATTCTATATGCTGGGGAATAAATAACATTTGCCTCTTGGTAGTTTGCTTAAAACCGGCCTCCATGCTGAGCCAGACCAAAGAATTGACTCAGTCAAATAACCTAGTGGGATTTACTGTGTAACCAACCTCAAAGTTTTATACAACAAACATTTTGTATGAGACTCTGGCAGGTGCTTGTAAGGTATGAAAAGGAATATGAAATAGGTTGCTAGATGAATACAAAACCATTTATATTACGTTGAAAGACTTCCTATACTTTTTCTTCCTCAAAAAACATCAATCATTTCATTCATTTGTATGATGGGTCATGTTCCCATTTATCCATTCAATCTGATTAATGAAAAAAAGCTCACAGAGTAGTTATTGGCTTTAAGTCTTTCTCTGTTGTACAAAAGCCATCTATGCCTAATTCCAAATTTATGAGCAGAGAACATTTCAAAGCCCACAAACCAAAATAGAAAATATAGGAAAGGGAAAACACTAAGAGGTTAATGGTCGTGCAAATGCAAAGAAGTGGACATTATTTTACTGCCCCCTCTCTAGTATTGCCTGAGCCTTTTTTTTCTTTTAGGGAAAAGATTAAGAGAATGCAAAATGAAGTCCTCAAATCCTATAAAGGTATTTTATTGTCATTCCATCACATATTGTATGATGCCTTGTGGGACACCTATAGTGAATGGAACAGGGAAGGGGAATGTGGAGGAAGAGACTGTGGAATGGCTAAACATAGAGTAGAACCAAGAGTCATAAAAATCTCAAGAAAATAGTAAAATATTACATAGCAGTAAAGATGGATTATGACAGAAATGAAGCCCTTAGTCTGATGTATCACTTTGTATTCATCAGATTGGCTAACATGCCAGAAAAGGAAAATAACAAATGCTGAACAGCATGTGGGAAAATAGATACATTAGTGTGCTGTTGGTGGAGTTGTGAACTGGTCCAACCATTCTGGAGACCAATTTGGAACTACACGCAAAGGGCGATAAAATTGTGCTTACCCTTTGACTCAACAATACTGCTAGTAGGTCTATATCCCAAAGAGATCAAAGCAAAAATAAAAGGACCCATGTATACAAAAATATTCATAGCAGCTCTTTTTTGTGGTGACAAAGAATTGGAAATTGAGGAAATGCCCATCAATTGGAGAATGGTTGAACAATTATAGTGATTGTGATGGAATATTGTGAGAAATAATGAAGAGAAAAACCTGAGAAGACATGTATGAGCTTATACAAAGTGAAATGAGAAGAACTAGAACATTGTCCACAGCTCCAGCAGTATTGTATGGCAATGAACTGTGAAAGACTTAGCCACTCTCATCAATGCAGCGATCTACAACAGTTCCAAAGGACTCATCATGAAAAATGCCGTCCACCACCAGAGAACGATCAGAGGAATTCCGAGCACAGATTGAAGATTATTTTCTTTCATTTTCTTTTCCTTTCTTTTTGTTTCTTTCACAGTACAGCTAATGGGGAAACACGTTTTGCAGGATTTCATGTGTATAATGGGTATTGTATTCTTTTCCATCTTAATGAGTTGGGGAGGGGGAGGTGGGAGGCAATGAATTCAAAACTGAATTTTTTAAAAGCCGTTATATTTGGTAATTGAGAGAGCATTGATCACTTTAGAGAGAGCAATTTCAGTAGAATATGAAGTTAGAAACCAGATTGCAGGGGTGGCTAGGTGGCACAGTGAATAGAGCACAAGACCTGAATTCAAATCTGACCTCAGACACTTAACACTTGCTAGCCATGTGACCTTGGGCAGGTCACTTGACCCCAACTGCTCTGCCTTTCCCTCTCCAAAAAGCAAAATAAATAAATAAATAAATAAAGAGGAACCAGATTGAACTTAATGAAGATGAATTTCTTAATCATAGCTAGGAATGGGAGGGGAGATATTGTATTTTACCTAGCAAAGATGTAAGAATCTCATGAGAATTCCGTTTTGTTTTGTTTTGTTTTGTTTTTAAGGCTGGGGGTGCCTTGGGTATACTTGTAGGCTGCAGGGAAGCAATCACTAGATAGGGGATAATAAAGATTGCGGGAAGGGGAGGGGAGAGAAGTGATGACAGTAAGTAAGGGACTGAATGAATGAATATAGGAAAAATCATTTATTTGGCCAAGCACTGTGCCAATTCCTAAGGACACAAAGAGAAAACATAAAGTTCCTGCTTTCAAGAAGACCACGTTCTAATCAGAGGAGACAACATATGTAAGCAAGCTGGATGGAAAATACCTACCTATCTGTCCCAAATATTCATCAATAGTACGTTGGCAAGGTGTAGGGGTCTTTTAAAGGACATTTGCAGTGAGGATGTGCACAGAATGGCAGAGCCAAGGGATTTGGAAGACATAGTGGTAAGGAACCTGCTATGGTTTAGAGGACCTTAGTATGCCAGGGGCAGGGCAGATGGTGAGGTCTTCCTTATTACTGGAAAGACTGCATAGTTGGTGTCAGACTGGTGGAGAAGATGGGAGGCAATCACACACTCTTAAAGCGGTTGGCCTTGGCCTCATTATCAAAGACAAAAGTAGAGTTTCTGAATGATGGTGTCAAAGGAATGTGAATGTCCTCATTTTGGACTGGGTGGGGACAAGGAGTGCCCTGAGAGACTTGAGGACGGAAGAGGTGTGAAACAGCAGCTGGGGTTAGTAGGATAAAGGATATGTTAGGGAGGAGCAGGAGGATTGCCTGGCTGCAGTGAGGAGGGATCAGGTGAGATTAGAAAGCATGAATTTAATGTTGAAAACTAAAACTAAAATGAAAAGAAAGGAAAAATGAATTTATAATGGATCCAGTTAGCAGCCTCATGACTTCCTCTAGCTCCATTCAGCAGCACATGAGTAGAAAAAAAAGACAGACAGCCTACTCGTAAGTAACCCAGGGTTCGAGTTTCGTAAAACATGAATGGCAAGAGGACAAGAGGGTAAGAAATAAAGTAATAGAGAACAGTGTAGAGTTGAGCTAGTTAACCAAAGGGTCAAGACTGGGAAGCAAGGAGATGATTTCCAGCCCAGGAATCCTCACATCAAGCCAGTGGTATAAGCAGAACAGGTGGTAACTTTCCCATCTGACACATTAGGAAACTGAGGCTCAGAGAGGTTGACTTGCCTAGTCACACAGCAAGTAAATTGCAGAGATGAGATTCAAACCCTGATCCAGCTCTCTTCCCACTGTACTACAGGAGGTAATACAGAGAGCAAATCAAAAAAATTCCAAAGAGACGGGAATTTCAGAATGGGATTATCTAGTTCAGTCTTGTCATTTCATGTCTGAGTAAATCTAGTCCCCTTCTGACGAAGCAATCAACCAACCAACTAATAACAGATCCCAAATTGGAGTATAGGTCTTCTGACTTCCAAATCAATCCTCTGTTTTTTAATCACCCCCCAAACAGCCCTATTGGGCTTGGTCATGTCTTGAAACCGATAGTGTTCATCCAAGAATAATTCACCAAAACGATTCAGAAAAATAAGGGGTGGAAAGAGAATCCAAGACCCCTATTTTCCCAATACAGTGCTTCTCTGTCTCTGTCTGTCTGTCTGTCTCTCTGTCTTTCGCTCCCTCCCTTCCTCCCCCCCCCCCCCCCCCATGGATCTTTACCTTATTTTCTTTTTTTCTTTTTCTTTTTTTTGGAGAGGGGAAAGTAGGGTAATTGGGGTTAAGTGACTTGCCCAAGGTCAGATGGCTAATTTTTTTGTGTTCAGTATCTGAGGTCAAATTTGAACTCGGGTCCTCCCGACTCCAGGGCCGGTGCTCTATTCACTGCGCCACCTAGCTGCCCCAATCTTTACCTTATTTTCGCTTTTTGGAATTCAACACAACTACTTTCACTAGGAAGAATTGCACGTTTTTGTCACAATTATATTTAAATGTGTGTATATTCACAGAATTGTGCCCAAGTAGATGTGAATCGCACGTTGTTCATAGTTTAAATGAAATGGCATAGATAGATCATCATGACATGAAATCATCTGGTGTACAGTTGTGTGTGAATGATTTATATGCGTTCTGCGGGGATATATACAAATAGATTGCTTTATATTCCATACATGTCGTGCTATAGATCTTCATGTTTTTTACGTAAACTCTATATCTTCTATCAGTTGGTTTTATACTTATATGTGCACACAAATACAAGTGTATCTCCAAGTAATACAGCGATTCTCAACCTATGGGTTGTGTTCAATTTGTAACAATGTATCCTGCATGTCAGATATTGACATTACGATTCATAACAGTAGTAAAATTATAGTTACGAAGTAGCAATGAAAATAATTTTATGGTTCGGGGTCACCACAACATGAGGAACTATTAAAGGGTTGTGGCATTAAGAAGGTTGAGAACCACTGAAATAATATGATAGATAGATAGATGAGAGACATATAGAGAATAGCTTATACACATACACTTTTATGTGAATATGTCTGTGCATGTCCGCTATCTGAATGGCATGATCTATAATAGCATATTCTCTATGACTGTGTATGTATATATGATATGTACTACATGTATCTGTAGTATTTGGGACATCTCTAAGTAATGTAAAGACAGAATGAATATTAAATAGCTCTCAAATGTCAAAGTTTTCTTAAAGAACTTAGGTTTTCTCCTCTTGTTTTTAATTTGGTTTTATGCAGATGAGCAAAACCAACAACAACAGGTATTTATCTGGGCTTTTAAACTTTGCAGAGTGTTTTATGTGGGTTATCTCATTACAGCCTCAAAGCAACCCTACTACAGGCATCATGATTCTCCTTTCACAGACGAAGCCAGGGAAGCCCAGGGAGGTTAAGTTACTAGCACAGGATCACGGAGCTAAGACCAGCGACAGGATTGCAGCCTTAGGGCTTTTTGACTTCTGGTCTACCATTGTAGCCAATCCATACACTGGCCTCTCCTTTGTGAAAACAAATGCACATTCATCCTGAGGGACAATGGATCCCTCACTGGTGGGTGCTGGGTAACAGTTAACAGAGTGCTATATAACCTTTTGAGGGGAAGCTGATTTCAGTTATTCAAAAGCATGCACGTTACTCTAGTAATCTGAGCCTTTAATCCTTAGGAAAACAAACTGGTGCTGTCCAGGCAATTCCATTTCATTTCACTACTAAAGGCAGAATTTGGCTTCATATATTCTGAATTTGCAGGTAAAATAAATGAAAACTCAGGTTAGGACTTTCTAAATTTCTCATTTTTATGTTAAAGTAAGAACATGATGTAGCTTCCCTTTAAAAAAAAACCCAACAGACTTAGCATTTAAACTGAAATTAACACTCATGTGAGTAAAACAGCCTGCTGGCTCATTACATAATTTACATATATTAAATCATATTTATATGGGAATACATCAACATGCTTGTTAGTTGTTCGTGGGACTACCTATGCAAGTGTGGCCATGAAAAAGCTATTTAACGTGTGAAAGAAGAAGAGGTGCTCAGAACAAAATTGTGTTCAAGAAGTGTTACAAAGGATCTCTTATTTAGAGCTGTGACGGTTTAATCCAAGTGAACAATTTAGGAGCTGCTGATTCTTGAAAAGACTCAGGGGAGGCAGTTAAAGAATTGGACCTGGAGACACAGACCTCAAGCCTAGCTGTGTGACCCTGGGCAAGTCACTTGGTATCTGCTTACCTCAGTTTCCTCAACCTTAAAATGGGGATAAAGAATAGCACCTTCCTTCCAGGGTCGTTCTGAGGATAAAATGAGATTACATTTGTAATGTGTTTTGTAAACCTTGAAGCTCAATGTAAATGCTAGCTATCCACTGTTTCAGTCATGTTGTTTGGGGTTTTCTTGGCAAAGATACCGGAATAATTTGCCATTTCCTTCTCTAGATCATTTTACAGATGAGGAACTGAGGCAAACAGGCAAAGTGACTTGCCTAGGCTCACACAGCTAGTAAGTGTTCGAGGCTAGATTTGAACTCACAGAAATGAGTTTTCCTGACTTCAGACCTTGTGCTCTGCTGTGCCACCTGGCTGCCCCATTACTATGGGGGACAACGTACCCACAGGTCAGCCACAAAATCTTCCCTTTCCTTTTGCATCTTGATCATCCTACAAGTCCGTATATATTTTTTCCTCTACGGACTGTTTCCAGGTTTACGAACCCTTCCTTACAGAGGAAACTGGGATATTGCTTGAACCCAATGGAAAATCCAAGGAAAAGAGTCGAATGATTGCCCCCATTCTAATATTGCTAAATAGATACCTCTGCAGGTCTAGAAGCACTCACACTCTTTACACTCTTAAACGTTATTGAAGACTCCCCCCCCCCAAGATTTTTGTTTACGTGGGTTATGTCTATCAAAATTTACCATAGAAATGGAAACATTTTAGTATTACTACTAAAATAAAGTGAACCCCCTGAAAGGGTCCCTTGACACTTTTGAGTCTGGCTCCTTGTATAACAAAAAAGAGAATAAATTTATATAGAAAGGAAGTCCTGAAGGGTTCACTACTGATAACCTTGAATAAGAAAGGTGCACAGATCTCAATGATTCCTAAGATAAAATGTAATATTGGAATATCTGATATGAAGGTGGATCTTCACTGGACAGAACCTTGCACACAGTACAAACTTAGAAAATACTTGCTAATTAATGCTTTTAAAACAGGGTTCTGAAATTTCATTTTCTTAGGGGTTGAATACAGAGAAGCAGACGGAGCACTGGATGAGGAGCTGGCCTCAGTCAGCACAACATGGTTTCCAGTCCCACTTCTGACATATACCATCTCTTTACCCCTGGCCAAATCACTTTTCCTCTCAGTGACTTAAGAAACAACTTAAGACCTGAAGATGAGGAACAATTTGGTGGGGAAATTTCTTCTCAGAGTGTTGAAATGAATATGCTTATATCAATGAAAACACAGATCCAGTCAAAAAAGTGTTTTTG
Organism: Pseudochirops cupreus; assembly: GCA_028627135.1. Lineage (NCBI taxonomy): Eukaryota > Metazoa > Chordata > Mammalia > Diprotodontia > Pseudocheiridae > Pseudochirops > Pseudochirops cupreus. The sequence continues at coordinate 228,617,971 of CM053580.1, read as the reverse complement.
GTTTAACAGGGGTGGGGAACCTGTGGCCTTGAGGTCACATGTGGCCCTCTGGGTCTTCAAGTGCAGCCCTTTGACTGAATCCAAAGTTCACAGAACAAATCCCCTTAATAAAGGGTTTGTTCTGTAAAACTTGGACTCCGTCTTAAAAGCTATACCCAAAGACCTAGAAGGCCACATGTGATCTTGAGGTAGCAGCTTTCTCAGCCCTGGTCTAAGCTATTAAATGATTGCTAATATACATGGGTAGAAGTTCCCCAAACCAATAAATCACAGGTCCAGTGCATATAGAAAAAATATAGATAATTATATATATACATAAATGTAAAAGTAAACATAGAAAAGAATAGGAATTGTGATATTAAATTTTGGAAATCAGAAGTTTAGATATCAACACTATAGAAACGTATAGAGCCCTTTATATGTTACTTTTCCATTAGACTGTAATGGATATAGAGGCTGCTCTTTATGAATCTTTAGAGGCCAGTGATGAATTCCTACAGTTATGCATTATTAACTTAACAGAACCAAAGGGGCTGTCTAGAAGGGTCTACTAGGATTCCCATGAGTTGTGTCTCTTGGAGGGACTGCTTGGGTGGTAAGCTCAGAACCCTCCCCCAGCAAGCTCTTTAACAGACCTAGAAGAGTCCTGCGCTGACATACATACAACAGTCACTTTGGTTCTAAACTTGAAATACCACTCAGTCCTTATAAGGTATAAGATCTCAATCAAGTAAAGGCAATTATAGGCATCATGAGCTGTGTTTTTCTGCTAGCTCAGTGAAAAATAAATAATAGCATTGGGTTATCAGAAACCACCCTCAATAACTGTATCACAACACACACACACATATATACACACACACATACAAATATACATATTATATACATTATATATACACATATGTACACATATATGTATATATGTATATACGTATTGACCCAGTCAATGAACGTTTATTAAGAGCCTACTACGTGCTGGGCATTGAGCCAAATGCTAGGGATATAAAAAGTCTTAGAGCCATTCTAAGCTAGTAAAGCTATTTAAGCTATTCTATTAGAGCTTAAAACTGAGCTAAGATGCTTGGGACACCCTTCATTTAACCCACTTCACTCATAGTGAAATAGGTAGTATTCTGATCCAGAGGTTTAAAATCAATATTTAAATCATTGGTGGATTAGTGATGTGTAAGAAATTCTTCTAAATGATTTATGTAGGTATTTTTGTATTACATGTTAATTAATATTATATCATGTTTCCTATTATATATTATAATATAATTATAATAATTAATAAGTTAGTTATAGAATCAAATTAGCATTATCATAGTAGTCACACTAGGGAGGAATCCACTATAGCCTAGAATCCAGTTAAGTCAAAAGTCAGTCTATACAAGGGGTTGGATAATTTCAGGTTTTGATCTCTGCTTTTGACGCAACCTTAAACCTTCCATATGCTAGAGAAGCTTAAAATGGGTCTGATTGTTAGACCTGGTGTATTTATGGAAACAATGAACTATGGCCAGGGAGGGTGCTAAAGTAAAAGGTGGAAGAGACCTCCAATAAATCAGGGAAAGGGGTCAGATGAGAAAGACCCTGACCCCATTTTTCCTGTACTATACTTAATTTGCTTCCATCAATTTCCCTATTTACTTGGCAGTATCTATCAAAGGCTAAACTCATTGTAAGGTTAGAAATAGACCATGCAGAGAGTGATAGGATTGCTATATGTTGATTACAGTAAGATGAGAGCTATTGTTTTCTGATCTCTTTGACATGTTAATGTATGAAAGCTAGAGCTTTTCATTTAGACTGATAAAATAGTCACATTTATTACTACAGGGAGAAATAACTCAATCAAAACACTAAATCTCCAAAGGTTAAAGAGGTGGATGGGATGTGTGAACTCTGAAATTCTTGTGCATTCACTAGTCAAAACCAAAATGAACCAAAAATGAAAAGAAACACCCCCCAAAATCTAAGCTCAGCAATTTTCCCCCTTTGACCAAAAAAGGCTAGCCATCTATCAGTTTGTAATTAAGGATGACTGTGAAGCTTCAGGGATGCATCAGACAAGTCTTACAGGTAGTCAACTAAAGGCCTAAATTTGGCTTCAATACTTAGCATTTCACTAGGTTGCTAATGAAAAAGGAAGTGCTATGGAAGGGGAAAAAACTTCATCTATTAACAAACATTTATGAAAGCCATAATGAAACAGACCCTGATCCCAAGGAGCTTATGAAATAATAATAAACACTGACCATAGGCAAAATGACTACCAGACTTTGGGGAGGGAGTGCACTAGCCCCCTAAACTGAGAAAATCAAGAAGAGCTAAAAGTGGATGTTGAAAACTATCTTTAAATGTAATTGGAAAAAATAAAATATGAAAGAAAGAAAAAGGAAGGAAGGAAGCAAGGAA
>CM053580.1:228552426-228615053 GCA_028627135.1 Pseudochirops cupreus | reverse complement strand
AAGAAAGAAAGAAAGAAAGAAAGAAAGAAAGAAAGAAAGAAAGAAAGGAAGGAAGGAAGGAAGGAAGGAAGAAAAGCTAAAGATAGAGGGCAGAAGGTGTGAGTTGAGTTTTGAAAAAAATCAAAGATTGAAAGATGTAGAAATGAGAGAGGAGAGCAATGCAGACCAGAGGCAGCCAGGGCAGACAGTGAGAAGATAAAATGTACGTGAGGAGCAGCGAGTTAGCCAGACTTGAAGCATGTGGAGGGGAGTGATATGTGAGAAGACTGGAAAGGTAGTTAAGGGCTGGGTCAAGAAGAATATTAAATACCAGAGAGAGGATTTTATATTTGTTTCCAAAGGTAATAAGGTTATACAGTAGGAGGTAACATAGACAGATCTGCCCCTTAGGAAAATCACTTTTGTTGTTGTAAAGAAGTCTTGGAGTGGGGAGAGATGTTAGGTAAGGAGATTTAAATGAGAGGTATTGCTGTAGCCCAGGTAAGAAATAATGAGGGTCTGAATCCCCAACTGTTAGTATATCTCCTTGTAACTCTAAGCTCCCTGATAGTAAGGATTGTTTGATTCTTTGTATTGGTATATACAGGGCCTAGAACAATTCCTGGCACATCAAAAGCATTAAAGTATATAATAATAAATTAATTAATTAATACTTATTTATTGATTGAACTAGGGTGATGACAGTGTGGGTGGAAAGAAAGACATATAGCTAAGAAATGACAGACAGAAATGTCAAGATTGGGCAGTTAGCTCTATGGGATGAGTGAGAGCAGAAGACACTGAGGTTGCAAACTTGGGCCCTCCCTTCACAATATAGGGAAGGTCAGAAGAGGGGGAGCTTTGGGGAAAAGGCAACAAGTTCTGTTTGAGGCATGCTGAATTTGAGAGATGTTACAGGACATCCAAAATGTCCAATAGGCAGTTCATGATGCAGAACTAAGGTTCAGGAGAGAAACTAGAGCTAGAAATACAGATTGGAGTGCCATCTGCATAGGGAATATAGCCGAACCCATGGAAGGTTGTGAAGTTGACCAGAGAGAGAATGTGGAGTGAGAATCGATGGGAAGCACAGGACAGAATCTTGGGGGGCACTTGCAATTTGTGCGTGTGACATGGATAAGGATCCAGCAAAGGAAACTGAAAAAGCATGGGCAGACAAGTAGGAATTTACCCAAGAGAACAAAATGAGAACGAGTGTAATGAACTAGGCAGGAAGGAAGGACATCACTGGGGAGAGGGTCAGAGGGGGGGGACAGAGAGGAATGGTAAGAAGACTGAAAGAAGTTAATTAGAGAGTAAAGAAGTAGCTAGAAATAAGGGTGGAAAGGTAGAGAGAATGGTGATGGCTTACGTAGGGACTTAAAAGACAGAGAGAGGAATGTACGTTATATGAAAAGTGATAGGGAGTTACTACTATATATTCTTATGAAGGTATTTGGCATAATGAAAATCATGTTTAACAGATTAGTCTAGCAGTCATACAAAGTAGACCTTTTATTAAATACCTCATTAGTAATTAAGGATCAATCAAGCAATCAGTCATTTATTAAGCACCCACCACATGCTATGTGCACTGTGCTAGGTAACAAGAAACAAAGAGGAAAGGGAAGCAACCCTTCCCCCAAGGACTGCTTCACAGCTCTGTCATGCTGGAGTCCCATTTCTTAATCCCTCTCCACAGCTGACTTCCTGACAATGGTGCCTCATTGTTGAATCGTGGCTAATGATCTACCATAAGGGCAGATTTTTTTTTCTCAACTATATCTGCCTGCTCTTAAATAATTGCCTGAAGAGCTAACTATAATTGTTCTCCTTCTATTCTATTGTTTTTAAACTGCTACTAAGTGTTTAGTTCATAATTATAACTGTTCTCTTATATCTGTGTCTCTCCTAAGATTTTTTTAAAAGCACACATATGTTTTTTATCCTATCTGGCTGAATTCAATTTAGTCCAATTGTTTGGACTTCATGGAAGAAACCATTGTGCCAGGAGAAATACTTAACTACAACTTTATAATACAAGAATGGATGAAAAAAGAAAGTTGAAATGTTTACTAAATAAGCATCTTTCTCAATAAATAACAAAATTAAGGCTATAAATTGATTACATCTTTGAACTACAATCCTCTTTGTCCTTAGCTTTCTTGCTTTATAAAACCGTCTGGTAAAATACGACTCTGATTCAAGGTCAAGGTACTTTGGCTCTCAATGACTGTTCAAATCATTCAGTGATATACATTCTAAGGATCAGTTTCTGTAAAGATTACACCCTCCCACACACTCTTGGCTCCAAAGAATATTAGGATAACAGCAAGAAGTGTGATATAATTGAATATAACAATAAAGTTGGAAAAAATGATGGCTCGTTTTCACGAGAATCTTCTGTTATGCAGCAAATAGAAATCCTGAGTGTAATTCTATTGTCTTAGTTTTCCACATGAATTATAATTTAGTAATTGGCTTTTTCTTTCCAGGTAAGAGTTCTACTTCAGTGATGATATTATAAAATTTACATTATAAATTATCTTACATTTCTTTCTCTCTTTACCTTAATTTGACATCTGTATAAGGACTCTACAAGCTTCCTTTCCAAGCCAAGAAGGAAAAGCATTTGCCAAGTAATTTGCCAAGGTTTTCAAAGTCCAACCAACCAAAGAAGGAAGTATGGTCAGAACAATGTAACTGGGAACATTCTGCATTTTCTCTCCTTTTTCTCAAGGCCTTTCCTTGAAAACAAGCAACGGTCTCAGGCTGATTTAAGTAGTTGTTTAGTGGGAGTTGCAACATGAAGTCCAGTTCAGACAAACTCCAGCCTGTGTTTAATATCTTGTACTGTTCATAATGCCTTTGAGATGCAGGATCTTTCCTGCTTCTCCATATTTTCGATATTAAATCAGAAGTGGAAGTGTTAAACACCGATAATACTCTGCTGATTTGGTATCAATGTCCCATCTCAAACTTATTCTGTGTTCTGTACTCCAAGGCTTTCCTCATCACCTTCTGGAAGCATGATAGTGCCTAATCAAACCCTAAAAGCACATTTTCCAAGTAATCTCATCAAGAATAATAAAATGACTGATAAATGGCAAAACAAAATGTGGCTCATGAGTGTAATGGCATACACTGAAGACGAGATGAAAAAATGCACCATTGCAACCTCTTTGTAAAGGTGAGGAATTGCAGATACACAATATCACATACATATCGTTTCAGACTCGACGTGTTGGTTAGCTCTATTGAACTCCTTTTTTTTTCTTCTTTGTTATAAGGGATGACTCTCTTGATGTTCCTAGAACAATAGGAAACTGAGGAAAGGGAAGGGGCTCCAACCCTCAAGGAATTATTCTAAACATTAATAATCTATTTCATACAAAAAACGGAAGGTCTTTTATAGCCCAGCAGGAATTTAAGACTGCAAACCTCCTAAAGCAGAAACTATGTCTTACCTAAACTTCATCTCTCTCTCAGTGGCTCGCACATGGATACATAGAAAGTATTTAATAAGTGTCTATTGAATAGATGGATAAATGAAGGGATGAGCGAGTGAATGAATGGGGCAACAGGGATGGTCCTTCTTCTGTGGTCACCTCAGAATTCTCCTTGTCTATCTCAAGTAAGCCTTGACAAGTCTAAGGATACGGTCTTACTATGGTAGAACTATTTATAATTTGATCTCTGGACAAATTTGTTGATGAAATCAATACTTCATTATAAGCACAAGTTTTCAAATTCATCCCCTTTTATTGAACATGCTGCTTCAGGCCTTGAAGATGTGGACATCATTTAAGCCATGCTTTTTTTTAAAGTAACACATTAAAAACAGAAAAATGTGGTAAAATTGCAATTCTGTTCTGAATTAGAAATAATAAAACATCTTAAAGAGTTAAAAAGGTGGTTAAAGAATTGGCCATGGAGTTAGCCTTAAGTCCTGCCTCCAACACATCCTGACTGTGACTCTGAGCAACCCTGTAAGGCTAAAAGTCACAGAAAAGATGTTGACCTGCATTGGCGAAGGGTGTCTCTTCACCAAAAGTTCCCTAAATAAATAAAATCATAAGTACAGTTAAAAAACAACCATGATGACAATATAATAAATATTATAAGCTATTTATTCAATATTACACCCAAGCATGATGAAGGAGATATCAAGGAAAAGTTCTCTCGTGCTAGACTAGAGTTTTTTTGTTTCATTTTCAGTGGACAAAGCCCTGATCTGAGGGTCACAGCACCTTAGTTCAAATGCTGACTTTGCTACTTACTAGCTACATGACTTTCTGCAAGTCACTGGACCACTCCAAGTCTCAGTTTTCTCTATAAAATGAGAGGATCTATCTTCTGTAAAACTAGATGACCTGTAAGGTTTCTTCTAACTTCTATGATTCAATTATTCTGCTGAAAATCTCAGTATTGGGTCTAAAAAGTAACTGGACATCACCTAATTTTTTACCTGAAGTTGTGGGTGTGGTGGATGTCAACTTTCCTTTCCATGGCTATTATAGCCTTCTGTTTAGGACATTCTAAATGCACATTGGAAATTATCCAAGAAAAGCTTTGCAGAAAGAACTGCCCCTAAGTATAGAATTCCCAAACCTGACTGGCCATTTTTAGGTTTCTTTCCTCCAACTTCTACGTTAATTTAAGCCCATTAAACCACATAACCATAGGGTTATTTTCAGCTAGATGCTCTTCCTGGTTCTGCATAGCAAAAGAGGAGATCTGTTGGAATTCAATTGTCATACCAAGTTTTCATCAGTATTGTTAGCTTTCCCAGAGTTGCAAAAACTTGAGGATGCTTACCTTCTAAGTGATCCACATAACAATATACATCATAAGTTTCATGAGGAGCACGGAAGCCATATGTTCTAACTCCTTCTTTTCCATTCATATCTCCATAACAGCCAGCTCTGGGTGCTCTGATGGGATATCTGAAAAAAGATAATCATGGTAAGTTGAGGTAGCATGGTAGAGTGCACAGAGGTACAAACTTGGAGCTAGAGGACTTGTGAGCCTCCCATTTATTACTTGTGGTATTAGGCAAGTCACTAGCCTTTCTAGCTTTTAGTTTCCTTACATGTAAAAATGAGGTTGAAGTTTTCTTCCAGAACTTAATCTACTAGTTAATTTCTTCTTAAATGAATAAATGAGTTCTTTCAGTCATAGAATTTCAGGGTCTAGAAAGACCTCAGGGGCCATCTACTCCAATCTATTAAAAAAATATAAACTGCCTGACAAATGACCCTGAAACCCTTTCTCAAAGACTCTGAAGGGGGGGGGGAGGGGAACTCCTACCTTCTGAGGCAACCATTTCACTCTGGGAAAGCTTGAATCATTAGGAAATTTTTCTTACATCAAACTAAAATTTGCCTCTTTGCATCTTCTACCCTTTGCTCTGAGTTCTGCTTGTTTGGGCCAAAAAGAATCAGTTTAATCTTCTTCCATAAGATAATGCTTCATTACAAACGTATTTTCACTATTGAAATACTTCAGGTTCACTGGTATATCCCACCCACCCCCCTTCAAGTCTTCTCTCTTCCAAGCTGAACAACATCCCCAATCACTTTAAATCAGTGGTTCTCAACCTGTGGGGTGCGACCCCTTTGGGGGTCGAACGGGGTTGCCTAAGACCATTGGAAAACACATATTTCCGGTGGTCTTAGGAACCAAGACACCGCTCCTCTATCCGTCTCCAGGCGGGTCCACCCACATGCAGATACGCCCATATACGAGTATTAAAGGGTCCTGGCATTAGGAAGGTTGAGAACCATTGCTTTAAGTGTTCATCATATGGCTTGAGCTTGAAACCTGTACCCATCTTGGTTGCCCTCCAGCTTCTCTGGGTCTTTTCTAAACTATGGCACCCAGAACTGAAAAAAAAATATATATTCTAATTGTTTTCTAACTAGGGCAAAGTTCAGTGGGATGATTGCCCCCCCCCCCCCATTCCTTGGAGTTCATGCTTTGCTAAGTTTGCAGTAGGTTTCTTGGGTTTTATGTCACGCTGTTAACTGGTTGAGCTTGTAGCTCACCAAAAATCCATTATACTTTTTTGGCAAACTGCTATACAGCTATGTATCTTGTATTATGAAGTTGATTTTTTTGAAGCCAAGTATAAGATTTTACATTAATCACTATCAAATTTTATCTTACTCAATTCAGTCTAATATCCTAACTTATCTTTTTAAAATCTTGTCTCTCTCATATGAGCCAATATAAAGTGACTAGGAGAACAAAGAAGTAGAACAGTATCATAACAATAATCAACTGTGAAAGACTCAGCTGCTCTGATCAATGCAATGATCCATGACAGTTCCAAAGAACTCATGATGAAAAACACTATTCACCTCCAGGGAGAGGACTAATGAACTCTGAGTGCAGAGTGAAGCATATTGTTTTTCACTTTACTTTTCTTGCTTTTTTTTGCAATGTGGCTAATGTGTAAATGTTTTGTGTGACTTCAAATGTATAATAGGCACTGTGTTTCTTATTTTCTCGAGGATGGAGGAGGGGTTCAGAGGGAGAGAATTTAGAACTGAAAATTTAAAAAATTACATTTTTTGAAAAAAATAAAATAGAATATTGTCTCTGTCTTCTATTAGCTATTCCTCTCAGTTTTGTGCTATCAGTATGCTTTATAAGCATACCATCTTGACGTTTATACAACTCAATAATTTAAAACAAAACAAAATAAAACACCAGAGCAAGGCTAAGCACACATCCCTAAGACAATCAGAGAAGATCTCTTTTAGTGTTGACTCTTGTTAACTGTTAGCACTGTCCCGAATCTATCATCCCATATCACCTATCTTTTCTACAAAAATAACACGAAAGCCTGTATCTAATGCTTTGTTAAAACCAAAATAAACTATGTCAACAACATTCTCTAAATCTACCATTTTAATAACCCTGTAGAAAAAGGAAATGAGTTTCATATAGAACAGCAGTTCTCAACCTGTGGGTCGCGACCCCTTTGGGGGTCAAACGACCCTTTCACAGAGGTCACCTAAGACCATCGGAAAACATATATTTCCGATGGTCTTAAGAACCGAGACACCGCTCCTTTATCTGTCTCCAGGCGGGTCCGCCCACATGCAGCTACGCCCACATACAAGTATTAAAGGGTGGAGGCATTAGGAAGGTTGAGAACCACTGATCTAGAACAATATGTTCTTGATGAAACTATGCTTATACCTAGTGAACACTGTTTCCCATTCTAAATATTTACCTGTCATCCCTTTAAAAATATACTCTAAAATTTCACCAAAAACTAAAGTCAAGGGGAGGGGGCAGGGAGGAAGAAGAAGGAGAAAAAGCAAGAGAGAGGAAGAGCCAGCAGATGTCTGGATAATTGAAGTCTGGACTCTCTACGTTGGATTTCTCACCTCACAGTTTGGTCAGACAACCAGCCTGCATCACATTGCTCAAATCCATCTTCATATGCAGCTTTTAGCTGTTCAGGGTTTGCTATTACAGCACCATTATCCAAGCAAGCTTGCTGAGCCGTCTCAAAATTCAGAGTATACCTGCTGGTTGCAGCTCGATAATGAAAAACAACCCCTGTAACGAGAGTAGACACCATCAAGTGGTTAAGGCTGTACTAAAGTTTCTCACCATAATATGGTAAATTTCTCACTGGGGTAACATGCTTGTACCTAATTAAATAGTGATCATAATGCCATGGCCTCATCACTTTAATTCCTTGTACTTACTTAGATAAACCTAATTAAAAAACAAAGCAAGGTCAGAGATGGGCTGAGCCAGCGTCATACATTAGAAATTAGAATACATTAGAAACCTACTAATGGCATAATTTAATATTCCCAAATGCCACCATCATTGCAAGTCCACCATTAAAGATTGACTCCTTTGGTTTGAGCTCTGTTGTCTCCAGGCATCATCTTTTGAAGTGTAAACATGAGGCAAGTAGGTGGTACAATGGAGAAAGTATGGGCCTGGAGTCAGGAAGACCCAAGTTCAAATCTAGCCTCAATACTTCCTGGCTGTGTGACCTTGGCCAAGTCATTTAATCTCTGTCTGCCTCATTTTCTCTGTTTGGCTTTAAAGCCCTTCACAACCTGCCCCTCTCAACCTTTCCAGTTATCTTACATACCCCACCCCATTGTGGTCCATGGTCCAATAACATCAGTCTCCTTGCTGTTCCTCAAACAACACACTCCATTTCACAATTCTAGGCATCTTCTCTGACTCCTCCCCCATGCCTGGAATGTTCCCCTTGCTCATCTCTGCCTCCTGGCTTCCTTCAAGTCCCAGTTAAAATCCTGCCTTCTACAGGAAGCCTTTCCCAATATCTTTGCATTTTAGTGGCTTCCCTTTCCTATATCCAGTAAATGCTATGTATAGCTTGTTTGTACACAGTGATTTAAATGTTGTCTCCCACGTTAGACTGGGAACTCCTCAAGAGTAGGAATTATTTTTTGCCTACAGTAAACCTTTTCCTACTTCACAATTTTTCTAAGTGCTGACTTAGCAAGTGAGTGTGAAATGCCCATACTGAGCAGTGTCTTGAACATGTATTCCTTCTCCTTTGTGGGAATACAATATGATAGACCAGTGGTTCTCAACTTGTGGGTCACGACCCCTTTGGGGGTCAACAACCCTTTCACAGGGGTCGCCTAAGACCATCGGAAAACACATATTTCCAATGATCTTAGGGGAGACACCACTCCTCTATCCATCTCCAGGCAGGTCCGCCTACATGCAGATAAGCCCACATATGAGTATTAAAGGGTCGCGGCATTAGGAAGGTTGAGAACCACTGTGATAGCCAAAAGTGAGATACATACTCTGTGTCTGCCGCAAATGATGAATTAACCTGTACAGAAGAGCAAGTTTTCATCTGTAAAACTTTAACTTTACAACATTCTCCAAAGAAATGCAGGTTAAAAATATGACTACCATCTCACAGGATGGCCACAACACAGGCCAGATACCTTTTTTGCCCTTAACTAAAGCAAACTGTTGTTATTGCCCACATAGACTGGCACATAGTAGGGATTTAATAAATGCCAGTTGTTGAATTGGCTTAGATTTGATTTTCCCTGACTTGTCGCTTAGACCCTGTGGAGCCATTTTTCAGTGAGGTGATGTGTGGCTCTCTAAGTAGATAGTAATTATGATATGATACCTCATCATTTGAATTTCTGGTAAGCACAAGACATGAGACAGGATTAGGGATCAGACCTGAAGAAAACTCCCTCAACAATTGCAAATGGACACTTTCCTTGCAATGAATAGTCTCAGAGATTTGCCTGGGCACTGAGAGGTTAAATAATTCACCAAGGGTCTGTGTGTATGAAAGACACACATACACAGAAATCTGAACCAAAGAAAACACTTAAAAAGAAGACAAAACAAAAAACCAAGGTTGTAAAGCAGTCTCCCCAATAAGATGGGTCAACATTGCACAGTAACAGATCATTTACTAATGATCCGGAAGGGACACTGGGAAGTTGCTTAGGTGTATGTTCCCCCAGTTCAGTTCCAGAGCTATGATCTTTGTGTGACCATCCTAGGAACCCCTACTCAGAAAACAGCAGTGAATTAAAGTAGGCAACTGGGTATAGAAATGCTGATTTTTTTTTACGTTTTCTTATCCTTCTTTCCACATGACTGCTCCCTGAGCCTGAGCAATCCACAGGGCTTAGGATCTAGAATTTAAAGCAGGCAAGATTCTGTCAACAGTCACTTTGCCCTGCCAGGATTGACTTGTTCAGTTGTGTCTGATTCTTCATGACCCCATGGACCATATTGTCCATGTGGTTTTTGTGGCAAAGATACTAGAGTGGTTTTCCATGTCTTCCTCCAGTGGACTAAGGCAGACAGATGGTAAGTGACTTGTCCAGGGTCACACAGCTATCAAGTGTCTGAGGTCAGATTTGAACTCAGGTCTTCCTGGCTCCAGGCTCAGCAATCTATCTACTGAGCCATCTGGCTGCCCCTTCTGGGGTTACCACTTATTTACTAGAATGATGGGTCACTTCAAACTTTTCTCCACCAACTACCAGTTTCTAGGGATTCCCAAGGACCCGGAAGTGGACTGCTTCTGACAGCCTGGCATCCAGATATCCATTAGACAGAGGGGGCAATGATTTAGTACAAGGTGCTTGTGCTTTCTGTCTCCATTGCTTTAGTTTCCTAAGACAGTGGACACTGAGGCACTCAAATTTTACTTTCCAATCTTAGAAATTTGTCAAAGGGATCAACACTTCCTAGAGTGACCCAGGTTTGTTTCTATAGTTCTCTCTGAACCCCTTCTAACTCTAATGCTTTTTCCCTCCTTTCTCTCTTATGAAGTAGTTTGGAAGACCATGAGGTTGTCCTCTTTTAGGCCTGGTTATTTATAGTACTTTTTGCTCTTTTAATAACATCATCATTTATTCCCTACTCTAAATCTCTGGTATGTAACAGTGTGATTCTGATAAGCAGCTAACTTGATGTAACATTATCTTTCCATCGATAAGCTCCAGTGACCAGCCCCAATAGAAAAAGTCTCACATGGGCAAAAGGGAGATGTACCGCCTGACCAAAATTCACTTTCCAGTTAGACCATCTCCAATTCATGGATGCATTTGTCATTATGAACTTTTCTTCCTGCTCATGTTTCCCATCTCGTGACCTTGCATAAATTGATGCATAGAAGATGAACATCCTGTACAATCTGCCCCTCAAAAGTTCATATCGCTGTTATGTTTTTGAGAAGTTTTTGTGTTTAAGGTTTCAATACATGGTCTCCTGTCATTTTAAGGCCTCAGAAAGAATTTCTGTATTCTTCTTGCTCTGACCTAAAAATTAAGCTTTGACGTCTTTGCATTTAGAACTCATGTGCCACCGATGATTAGGTAGACAAAAAAGGGGTCTCTATGATGAATGGAGAATACATTGGTATGTTTAGGGCTCTGGAATAATTATGAGACCCCATGGGGCTAAAGAAATTAAGCACAAGATTTTCATTGTTTCAGAAGCCAAAAGACAAATCCATTGTTTGCTTTTTAACGTTCAGAAACTTCTTTTGAGATGGTTATTTGGGCAAAACAAAATAAAGCAAAAAACAACTAATTGGGACTAATTTTGGAATAATTTGCCAATAGGTTAGGAAAGGCCTCGGTTTTTCAGTGAACTTTTGGCAAACATAAAAACAGAATTCTGGAAGGAAGCAACTGGATCTCTAGGCAAAAGGATGTGCAGGAAGATGTTTCTCTGCATCTGAAATGCAAAGTATTTCCTTTCTGGCAACACAAGAAAGAGTTTTAATAAATGCCCCTTATATATTTCCGAAAGTTAAATATGTTATAGGAAAACTGATGGCAGAAAATTCATCTGCTACAACTTGCCCTGGCATTACATTTCTGAGTAGAATTCACCAAAATCTAAGAGTTTTGTCATTCAGCACAGACCCCATCAATAAAATTATTTCTATTTCTTAATTTAAATATTTCAATCATTTACAAACCATGACTGGGTAAGGGAGAAATTTCCCCTTGAGAGACACAAGAAGGAATAATTAATGAATTAACCTTTTCGGACATTTTCTTCCTTCTGCTCTGCTGCTATTTTTCTATAATTCAAGTCCAATATTGAGCTTCTGCTATGTGTGAGGCACAGTGCTAGACACTGAAGCATTTAATAAGGATCATAGTGAAAATCAAATGGAATGATACATAGAAGCAAGCACTGCAGAAAAGATCTAATGTGTTTGCACTTTAAAGTTTGCAGAGAAACATTTGATCCTCATTACAATCCTGCAAGGTCAATTCTATTATCGCTATCATTTTGCAGTAATGTATAAATGTGTGTTAAGGACCTATAATTGTTTTTTGTAGGAGAGTGAACTCCCCATCCCCAGAAATCACAACCCAGGAAAAATTTAGTCTTTGAGACTTTTATGAAATTGAATTTAGCTGCTTTGGAACAGTATCACAAAGCTAGTAAAGGTAGGGTTCAAACTTAGATCTTCCCAATTGCAAGAATAGCTCTCTATCCTTCCAGCAGTTCTCAACCTGTGGGTGGTGACCCCTTTGGGGGGTCAAACGACCCTTTCACAGGGGTTGCCTAAGACCATCAGAAAACACATATTTCCAATGGTCTTAGGAAGTGAGACACCGCTCCTCTATCCATCTCCAGGCTGGTCTGCCCACGTGCAGATACGCCCACATATGAGTATTAAAGGGTCATGGCATTAGGAAGGTTGAGAACCACTACATCAAACTGCTTCTCCATATAACACAAGATCTTAGGATCACAGGTTCAAAGTTTCAAGGATTCATCTAGAGCAGCAGTTCTCAACCTTCAGGTTATGTTCAATTTAAATACATCCTGCATATCAGATATTTACATTACGATTCATAACAGTAGCAAAATTACAGTCATGAAGTAGCAACAAAAATAATTTTATGGTTGGGGTCACCACAACATGAGGAACTATATTAAAGGGTCACGACATCAGGAAGGTTGAGAACCACTGATCTAGAGTTAGTCTAAAGGTCCTCTGACCCAATTTCCTCATTTCATAGATGAGAACTGAAGGTCTGGCCCAACGTCATATTGGGTAGTAAGTGACAGAACCACGGTTCAAATTCAGATCTGGTGACTCAAAATTCAGCATCCTGAAACACAGTGCCCTTACCCTCAGTAAATGAAAGCCATTATCATTATGCCATTATAAAGTAAGATATTGTTTTATTAATGAGCAAAAATAAATATTAATACAATTATAGTATAATCAATATTGAGACTGCTTTGTCTAGGTGAGATAAGGGTGAAATTGCTGAATTCCAAACCAAAGGTATAAAGTGATTTTGGAAGAAAAGTGAGGAGCAGAAAGAAAGAAAAAAGAAAGGAAGGAGGGAAGGAGGGAAGAAAGGAAGAAAGGGACAAAGGAAAGAAGTTAGGGAGTGAGGGGAGAAGACAGAAGAAAAGGAAGGAAGGAAGAAGAAAAGAAGAATAATTTGCCGAGTTACCCAGAATAAGTAGCATTTTATAGCTAGAGAAGAATGTTAGGTTTATTTCTTTTCTGGTTTTTACTAGAGTGACACTAGAATAAGACAGTTAATTTAAAGTACTAATTTGCAATGCTGTTAACATATACATTTCATTAAAAAATGCCTAGACATTGCGAGATAACCTTACCGTCTACTGCCAAGGACACAGTGTCTTGTGTGTCCTCAATTCCATACATGACATCGCAGCGGTAAAGACCTGCATCGCTTGCTAGCAACTTGACCATGGTAAGTGAAGCATCTCCCACATCCTCTGGATGGGTAGGCACTGACACTCTCCCTTTGTAGCCCTGACCAATCTTGATATTGCCATTTTGGGCCACAAGCACAGTAGTTTCTTTCAAATCTTTTCCACTTTTATCTTGTTCAATCTTGGACCATTTGATGCGAAGAAATTCACTTGTGGTATTGTAACTGGGCGGTAAGGTGGGCATGGTTGAAAAGTGGCAAGGTAGGCTGACTTTTCCAGAAAGGAATCCCTTTACAGGAGGACTTTTCTCCACTTTGACTAGAAGAAAGAGAGAGAACCACATTATGGATGTTAGAAATGACAATCAAATTGAATTCTACACAAATGTAGTTAAAAGCATAGAAGACTTCCCCACTAACAGAAAAGAAAAAAAAAACCACATCATTATGGGTAAAGCTATACAGTAACACTTTTAAATATAGTAAATAATAATGATGGAAGTAATATGCATGCAGAACAGGCTAGGACTTGATAATACATGGTAAGAGTAGTCACTACATTCATTTTATTGGGTATAGAAATAAGGTTTATTTTTGAAGATTTTTTAAGGACATACTTGCTATGAAAATAAATTTTTTAAGTAATAAAAAGTAAAATAATCCAAATGCAGTAAAAAATAAAGTATTCTGTTCTTGAGGCCACAAAGGACCTTGTAACTGGAGGGACCCAAGAGAGTTATGGCAAACCTAAGGTCAAGATGGGAAGGGTCAGATGAAAAGCTTAAAACAAGAGTAGTAGAGAAAGAAAAGATGTCAAGAAATGAAAAGAAATTGAAATATTTGATCATGGCAACTTTGACATGATAAAAGCACTGGGAGAAATGAGAATAAAGTAAATGAACCATGTCAGCAAGCTGGAACAAGGGGAAATGCCATGTTTGAATATCCTTTTTCGGCTTCGGCTTCTGACGTCACTGCAACTCCCACTGTAATCACTTCCCAGTAAGATACTGCCGCTCAGTTATCTTCTTGGGGGAAACTGGCTTCTGGTTATCTGACTTTTCTAAGATCATGTGGAGAATGAATTTCGGTTCAAAATTTTTAGTCTGCAAAACTTTAATTTGCATTGTATCCAGTGAGTTCTGTTATGTGTAGATTTTCTAATTTCACTCTTCTTGTGATTTGTTTTGACATAATATATGAGAATGGTAGTTTTTGTCAGTGGAATAAAAACTCCTTTAGAGTAGTCTTGTCTCTACTGTCCATTGTAGCAATTTGAGGGATGAATTCAGTCAATACATTAGAGGTAGCCTAGCAAATATTAGTCATCCAAAGTGTTTTCTAATAATATTGCTGACCAAAGGCTGGGTCAGATCCTATACATCAAAGCAAATCTGGTCTTTGGGTTCTTTCATCATTTTCTAGCGACAGGAAACCTTAGAGGTCATCTAATCCAACCTGTTGTTTTACAGATGAGGGAAGTGAAGGTCACAGAATAAATGAAAATGAATGTATTGAGTCCTTCCTATATGCTAGAGTAGACACTCTGGTAATCAGAACTTAATCACTTGTCTAAAGTCCCATGAATATAAAGTTTCAGGCTCAGCAGGTGAACTGAGGTCTTCTGACTCCAAGTCAGGGCTTTTCCTCTCTCCATACCATGCTCCCAATGACTTCATTACTCTCTTGCTTATCAGCTTATAAAGATACTACCTTCACAATGTTTCATTCTGTATAAAAAAAACTACTGGTTGAATGTAAAACCTGTACAATATAAAGTCCTTTAAGTAAGGGGCTTTGTTTGTATCCCTAGCACCTAGGACAGCCACTTTAATATACTAGGCTTTTAATTCATGTTTATTGAATTGAATTGAAAATATTGCTTCCTACCCCCAAAATTAAAATGTATCCCTAAGGAACACGTTCATGCCAAAATAAGCAGAATTTAGGGGCTCACCAATAATAAGATTCATCTGAGGAAAATCACTGACCTAACAAGAAACTTTAAAATATACATTGTTTACTGTTGGTTTGAGGAATACAGGTTGAAATGCTTGGGATTATTGAAGTGTAATCCTTTGGAAACATTTTCATTTTGAAATGGCTCATTCAATTTATGGACACTACTTTTTCTGATTTGAAGACTATTCAATTTAAACATAGACCCCCATAAGTTCATTTCAAAAGGGACTAATACATTCAACTGTTTTGTTTTGTTTTGTTTTTGTTAATGAGGACAATTTAGTCCACGGGACATTGGAGCAAGTGGTTCTCTAACTAACTGTACCTCAGTGACATCATTCTATGTGGTGCCACCGTCCATCATACTTTCTACCCAAAATCAGACATACTTTTCCAAATGACTTTTGTGCTTCAAATTTAAAACTTCGGTGTTGTTTTACTGACTACTTTACAAAAAAAAACTATTGCGATTAGAAATCATGCTTTTTAGGTTAAAAATCAGGTATTTCTTTTTAGACTTTTTTTAATCAGAGAGTGAGATCAATCATTTTTTCCCCTATGAAATCAAAATGACGTCCCTAAATTCATTATGCAAACTTAATACAAACATAGTTTCTCTTCTAAAAAGAGTAACTGTAGGACAACAATCTTTAAGACATGTCTGGGTAGTGGTCATGTCAAGAAATTGTTGACATTCTGTTTTTATTCCTTGTGTATGTGAGAATTTGGATCTATAGAAAGGACATTTACAAGAGTATAGGAGTGCTGGACAGTTTGTGGGAAAACCTAGGTTCAAGTCCCAATTCTGACACCTACTAGCTATTTGATCTGGGCAAGTCTCTTAACCCCATTAAGACTCAGTTTCCTCATCTTAAAAATGACTGTAACTATCTGTAATACCTATCTCACGGGATTATTGTTGTGTTATAAATAGGATAATGTATATAAGGCCTTGTGCAAATGAGATATGAGCTTTAATATTAAGTAAAATGACAGACCAAGTATTTTTTTCATTTCAAAATCAAAATTCTCTTTTGCTACAAATAACAACTGATGACCTGTCCATTTGTTTCTACAAATGTTAGTCCTGGAATTCTTTCTACTATAAAGTTTGATGTAGAAAGAAAACACACTAATAGGAACTTCTCAATATTTATAATTTTTATTAGAATATTTTCTGATGATCTTTCTGGTGCCCAGTGAAATTCCTTCTTTTCTAACAAAAACACACACAAGATCACAGTTCTGTACATTTCAAATAATGAGAAAATAAACATTATAGAAACTTCAGTTTGGAAAAGTGATCATGCTGATATAAACCCTTTCATTTACAGATGAAGAAACATAAGCCTAGATAGTTTAAATGACTTACCCAGGATCACAAAGTGTCTTTTTAAAATTTTTAGTAAATTCAGTCTTGAAATGCACATGTAACTTCAAGTATTTCACAGTGGATGCTTATTGTATATGGACTTAGTCTGTTTCTTAGAGGAGACGTTAATCATTAGGTAGGTAAATAGGGTTCTTTAATTTTTTTTAACTCAAGGATATTTTAGAGCTTTTTAAGTGATTTAAAAATTATTGGCTTATATTTTGAATATTAGTCTGTCTACTTACATGAAAAAGAATTTTAATTTTAATTAATTTGTTTTAAGAATTAAATATCTGCTTCTCATAAAATATAGTTTCGTTATAAACTTTATCAATGTGTAGACTACAGGACCTTTCACTTCCTACTTCCCCCAAAAAAGGTAACCCCTTACCCCAAAAGAGGGTTAAGATGAAGAGCCTTCATCCTTTAAATCTGTATCCATGCTAGCCTCTATCTGTCAGACTGATGACAGGGACCATATGTTATTTAAACTTTTTTATTATTCATAGAGCCTAGCATAGTGCTATACAAGTGGTAGGTATCTAATAAATGCTTTATTATACTTGTATTGTATACATAAACGATCAAGCATAGCTCATCCATTGTCTGGAGATAGTGTTGATTAATGAACAGAAAGCTGACCTTAGGGTCAGCAAAACCTGGGTTCAAATCCAGCCTCTGACACACACTGTTCATATGACCCTGGACAAGTCATTTATGCTTTCAGTATTCCAAGTAACTTTCTAAGGCTATAAGATACAGAGTTGGTAGCAGTCTTCACTGGTGGAGGGAATTCTTCCCCAGGTGCCCCCTATATTGATGAAAGCACAGGTCCAGTGTTTTGTTTTTTTTTTAAGCTAGTCTTTCTTTGTGTGCCAGAAAAGGGGTAGATACCAAATGACCCATGGATGTTTCTGACACTGTGGACATTGGTATGGTAGAAAACATGCTGGAGCTGAATATCGAATGAAAGCATATTTGCTAAGAAATATTTATTTTAATACTAGTTCATAGGCACAGGGCAATTAAAAGATTTTGTTGGATATGAATGTATAGTCTTCCAGAGTCCAAGTTGAACAGCAGTATTAACAAATATCTGTGTGGTCAAGCCTCTTGTGTATTAAATCTGGTGTAATGTACTGAGGCCAAAGAACTAGGTTCTCCAAATCTAAATATTTTAAGAAGGAAATTTATTTCTTTAGAATATAATGTTTATAGACAGTTTTTAAAAAAAGCTACCTGTAGGAGCTTTATGAAACTTTGACAATGAAAATAATAAAATGAATCCTAACAAAAAACTTACTGTTCTCACCAGATGGTTGTGATGGAAGTGAGTGCAGTAAAGAAAAGGGATGTAAACGAAGCTTTAAATACTGAAGGATCAATCACTTCTTATATTCTGTCAGTAAATCAAGCAGATGGAATGATGTAAATTCCATCTGCACAATGTGACCGAAGGACACCCCCCCCAAAAAAAGAGATTGTTTTTGGACATATAAGTGTCAGACAAACGAAAATTTACTGCCCTGTCCAAACATATAGGGTTTTCTCCACAGCACACTCCTCCATGTCCTCCACCAATTGACGTGAACTCTTGTTTTTATCAGCCACTAGGCCAGTTCACAACCTCATCTGGACAAACAAGTCTCCAGGAGTCAACAAAAAGTTAATGAGCAGTAGACAACGTGTTCATTAATTTTAGTCATTGATCCCTTGAGTGCCTTGGGACAAACAGACTAAAACTTAGTATGGAACTATTGGATTTGACTACACAGACTAATGTTGCCAATCTTGCTAGTGTTATACAAATACTTTTTGTATGTCTTATATTCTTTTCACTTAAAGAAACAAAATTTTCTTGAAATTAACCCAGGGGAAGAGTTGACACTTATCCATTACAATCTATCTATTACAACCCAAAGTTTGTGCCCATGTTGACCGTAAAATAATCCCTGGGTGTTACTGCTCATGTAATTTGGAGTCATTGCTTTCTGTTGTTTTTAAATGAAGGTAGCGTGCTATAGTGTCTAGTGAGGCAACCTGCAAGCCAGGAAGATCTGGGTTCAAGTTTTGCCTCTGAAACACGCTGGCTCTGTGATCCTTGGTGAGTCACTTAACCTCTGATTACACATTGCAGTGAAAGTGCCAACTGGGAGAGGAAGTTCCTTAACCCAGAAATTCCTAATACCAGTGAAACCATAAGCATAAATCCCACTCCAGATATCATTACTGAATCATAATACTTGCCTCTATTGCTTTTCTATCATACCCTTCCATCATCTAATCTTGTGACCATGTCACAAATCTCTAAGTCTTCCCTCTATATTCTTGCCTTCATTCTCTCTTTGAAATTTTCATTTGACCCGTCACAACTTACTAAACAGCTCCCAGACTGTTTGTTAATAGACGCCCAGAACGACCTAGGCTAACCTCTCAAACTTTCCCATTTCACCTTTGGCTTCACAAGTTAGCTGAAGCATCTTCGACCACAGAGAATGAATGTACAGGAGTGGGCTGCACCTGTTATCTCTGGTACAACCCTAAAGTCTAAGTTTCGACTAAGCGTATGTTCTTCAGAAAGGAAGGTCAGGCATATTCCCCTGACACCAGGCAACAGGCAGAGGGTCAAGTTGCAACTGCTTTTTCTCCCAGCTACCAAAGGCCACCAGACAGATCATTCACCTTTCCAAAAAATTCCAAATCCTGAATCCCTCTTCAGTTTTTGCAGTCACTCAGAAGTGGAAGTCAACGTAGTGAATTACGCTACCACCAGAAGCGAACAGAGTAGAACTTTTGGGTCCTGCTTTCTTTGGGGTCTAATCTCTGACCATTGACTTAAGAGTCACAATACAAAAGACTAGACAATGGGTTTACCATGGTTAGTACTGTCATTACGATAATCAGTAATGCCGCCGGTATTACTGATACTTGATAATCAGCCAGTAACAATGAAATCAGGTCACATGTTAACATTGCAGGGACAGTCTGGTCAGGGTCAATAGCTTTACAAACAGATGATAATCTGTCACTTAACTTATTGACACTGACGATCCCTATTTCTCTGAGTCTTCGTTCTCTGTCTATAAAAAGAGAATGTTGACATTCATTCTATCTTACTTTATAGGGTTCTTAGGAAGCTTGAAAGAGATCCTATAGATAAAGTGATTTGTAAACCTCAGAGTGCTACATAAATGTTGATGGAATTAATACCATAATTTCTTTACCCAAGTTAAAATGAAAGGTATGATATATATATATAGCTTATATAAAGTTCATACATATATTTAAATTATAAAACCTCTAAATTAAAGTAGAAATTTGTTTGTTGCATTCTGTTTATCTGTTTTTATTTAAAACACCTATACAACTTCTGATCTGATGATTGTTTAATGAAGGATAGGGAAAATGAGGGGTTAAGTAGGCAATAATAGTTTTCTCAAGTCAGACTTAAAAACTCTATATGATATTTCATCCTTTGCCCTTTCCTTTTTGACATGAGAATTTGTTTGGTTACATGACAATCTCTGCTTTTGAGGGGAAAACCTTTGCAGAGTTTGCTATTTTTATCTTTGAAAATGATGGAGAAAACCATTTCTAGTTCTATACCTGACTATTTGCCATGAGAGTTAAATTAGTTTATGAATTTGCTTTTCCTGGGAGGTTTCTTATCTTTTTTTAGTTAATTAATCTATTTTTAGTTTTCAACATTTACTTCCATAAGTTATAAATTTTCACCCCTTCTCCCCTCCCTCCTCAAGACAACCTGCAATCTGATATAGGCTTTACATATACATTCCTATTAAACATATTTTCACATTAGTCATGTTGTATAGAAGTATAATGAATTGGATAGACTATGAGAAAGAAAAAAACAAAACAAAGCAAAACAAAAAAAGAAAACAGTCTGCTTCCCTCTGCATTCAGACTCCATAGTTCTTTCTCTGGATGTGGATGGCATTTTCCATCATGAGTGCTTTGGAATTGTTTTAGGTCAGAAGTTTCTTTTCTTAAAAGTATGGCTATGACCCAAAGACTAAATTTATTAGCTAAAAGTTCCTAGCAGCAGAGGTATTAATAACTAATCTTTATGTTTGGCAAATCCATATTCCCATTTCGCTCCCAACCCCTCAAATTCCATACTCAGAAGTCACCTCCAGAAGTTGGCCATACTCACCTTCACGTACTGCATGTATTACAACCAACGTAGAGCACATCCATAAAATATTTCTTATACTTAATAACATCTTGACCTAGAAACAAAGTAAAATATGAAGCAAATTAAAAGAACTCAAGTTTGTGAAGAGCTGTAAGTCATTAGTAAGTCAAGAGTAATCTTCCAATAGCCCAATTCATAATGGAACTGGGTTTGTGAAAACTGGATTATCTGCATTTGGAGGCATTATCATTTGGCTCACTGTCTTGACATTTTCATGATCAGGCTGAAACTCACCCAAATCAGTAGTTACCAAATATCCTTTCCTAGACCAGTTCTGAGGATATATGACAATGTGGTTCTGTGGAACAACCACAGCTGGTCAGAGAAGCTACGTAGACCTCAGCCTGAACAATGAACAGCTGGGGAGCAGGATCAGCATGGAGACCACAAAGCTCTTTACAAGCAGGAAGTTGACCAAGGATGAAGAAAGAGGAAGAGGGGGAGGCAACAGGATGGAGATGTTGAAAAAGGGTAATTTATATCAAATGAGAGTGAAGTGGGATAGAAACTTTTCTTGGGAAAAGAAAAATTGACTCCACTCTATGTGATTCATGTCTCATGTAGATGGTATGAAATCAGAGAGTAAGACTGTGGTCTCGTTTCTTATTTAAAAAAAAAATTGTTTAATTTCTAGATGGGCCAGATGGTCAAAACCACAAGTTGTTCCTTAACAAAAGGGATTGGTATTTGCAATAAATGTACCAGAATTGTTTCAGTAGTTCTGAGGTCTAGGGGTAGGTAAAGAAAAAAATAGGTAATGGATGGAAAATACCAATTGTGACACTTACATCGGTATCTAGAGGTCAAAGAGTAACCTGCAGAACAGTGTTTGAACTCCATATTGTTAAGGTCATGCTCTGGATGCCCACCTCCCTTGCTCCTTCCTGAGAACATTGCTAAAGTATTCAGGATAGAATGCAGGCTCCTTGCTTTGTTTCTCTTTTTGTACTCCCTGCATCTAGCACAGTGCTTTATACATATTAGGAGCCTAAGAAATGCCTGTGAAATTGAACTGAATTAATATTGCCTGACGTTCTTGAAAATAAATTTAAACCCAGTTTCATAATGGATTATAGTGGCAGGGGTGGGAAACCTGTGGCCTTCTATGGCCTTGGGTGCAGCTTTTTCACTGAGTCCAAGTTTTATAGAACAAATCCTTTTATTAAGGCAATTTATTCTGGGAAGTGTAGATTCCATCAAAAGGTCATACTTGAGAACCTAGCGGGTCACATGTGACCTCAAGGCTGCAGGTTCCCCCACCCTTGATATCCTTCAGTGTGTGTGTGTGTGTGTGTGTGTGTGTGTGTTGGTCTGGACCTAAGATTCTATTGATGCTGGTGAGAGGGGTAAAATGTTGGTGAAGAAACTCCTTCTAGCAATTCTTAATAATGTAGCTGTTCTGCAACTTAAAGTCTCAGAGACTTGCTTGGGGCACATAAAATATAAACGACTTACTTAGGGTCATGTAGCCAAGCCGATACAAATCAGAGGCAGCACCTGAAAGTCATTTTTATATATTATGGATAATGTGCTGATTTCTCAGATTTTATTTAAAAATTTAAGATTAAATAGCACATAGTTCCTATTTCTATGGTTTTGTTGTGGAGTTATACCCCATTTGGGGTTTTCTTGGCAAAGATACTAGAATGGTTGACATTTCCTTCTCCAGTTCATTTTACCAATGAGGAAACTGAAGCAAACAGGGTTAAGGCACTTGTCCAGGATCACATAGCTAAGAAGTGTCTGAGGCTACATTTGAACTCAGATCTTCCTGACTCCAAGCCAAGCACCACTATGCCACCTAGACTCCTCTTTCTGTATTATCAGTTATGAATATTTCTCAATTGATTGGATTGTTACTGAATTCTGTTGAAATACTACGATACGGGCAATGGGATATAGGTCAGAGATCCAGTTTGGTTTTCTAGTTCCAGTGTTTTACCACTAACTTGACCCTCATGGGTCTCAGTTTCCCCATCTACAAAGTAATGGAATTGGACTAAATATTCTCTAAGTTTCCCCTTTTAGATCATATATCTCTGTCATGACTGGCTGTTAGTGCAAAATACTCAAAATGTCCTGGATTTATTATGAGAATATTCTGGCTGGAGGATTTGCTTGGTCCATAAATTAATCTTGTACTTTAGGCAAATAAACATTAGTTGAAGAAATGAATGAACATAATTTGGGAAATTGGGAAATAGAAAATTCAGTTCAACCTTCTGTAATCTTTAAATATGAGGTTTCTTTAAGAAGCAACAAAAAACTAGAACCTCTATCTCCCTATGTTAGATTAAGGGAGAACTCTGAACTCTGATTTCTCTCAAGCTTATCTGGGAAAACTGTGGTCTTGCTTTTTTAGGAACCTATTGTGTACTTGGTAACTAGTACTGACCTGCCTTCAGCCACAAGAGATTTGGAAAATTCCTACCAAATGCTTAAGGATATGGGGCACGGTGAAGGTGTCCTTTAAGAAGTCAATGGTAACAGAGAGACAGAGCACCACCCTGGATCTCACATAATGTTAAACTATGTGGAAGAGGCCCTCTGACATATGAACCTTTTCATGATGATCCATGGGTGGAAAGGGACAAGGGTCTCTTCATATAGAAAAGTATATTGGCTGTGATCCCCTTGGAAGGAGAAGTCATGGCTCTACTGGAGTAATGTCAGAAAATCCCTGGCAGCAGCAGGGAAAATTCCCTTGGGAAGAGATAGGGAACTTTAATTTTGAAAGCAGGAAGTACACTACGAGTGGGGTAAGTTTATAGTTACTCTATCTGCAAATAACATCAATGTCCCTCCCATGCTCTAGTCTATAGGGGACACAAACTCTGCTTCCTGGATGAGTGGTCTGCAAGCATGTAAAGGTCATTGGTTTGAAGACACTAGTCTAACACCTGGCATTGCCAGAGCTGGGCATTCAGAAGGACTCAGCTAGAGCTACCGACCAACTGAGGAACTAGGAAAGGAAATCTTGGGCTTCTCCTGCTATAGAAATTAGAAAATCTCGGGAGATTCATGGATATTACCAGAGCTGTACCTTCTGAAATACAGAGCTATGACCAGAGGGATTCTTGGACTTTTTCTACTAGAATCTAGAGGACTCTAGAGGGGGAGAACCGTGGATATCCAGAATAGCTGACTTATAGAATCATGGATTTAGAGTGAGAAGGGACCTTGGAGGTCATCTAGAGATAGGAGAAGATGCCTACTTGGGGTAGCAGATGGGACAGTGTAGAGATAATTCCAGGGGAGAGAAGGCATAGCTCAGAAAACAGGAAGAAGACTCTTAATATGGAAAGTATGAGTAACAATGGGAAATATTTATTTGGAGATCTTGGGGCCTTGGGGCACATACCCAGTAATTTAACTTTTCTTGTTGGGTCTTACAGTAGTAATAATAATAGTAGTAATGGTGGTAGTAATAGTAATAAAGATTTGCAAAGTACTTTACAAATATTGTCTCCTTTTTATCTGTTTAGTAGCCCTGGGGGGTAGGTGATAATATTATGCCCATTTTACAGATGAAGAAAGTGAGGAAGATAGCAGTTAAGTGATCCACACAAAACCACACAGCTAGCAAGTGTCTAAGACTGAATTTGGCCTTGTATCTTCCTGATTCCAGGTCTCAGACCTGTAATATCGATACCTGGTTTGGTTTTTTTTTTCTGAGGGAGTAGAAGAGTGGTGGCATGAAAATACTACATCTACCATAGCTATTTGAGTCCCCCCCAAAAAATGAAAATAATATTTTAGAAAGAGTTTTACGTATGAAAAACAGCCACATTTTAGAACTTTCTTCTCACCTCCTAAAGGGTTTCTCTTTTCTTCCCAGGCCTGCATCTGTGTCCTGAATCTACACAAAATACGCTGCCCAGACTCTAGTCTTCCAAAATGTATAGTATGAATAAAGCCCAAAGAGAAGAAAGATCATCAGCCTTTACAGTTCAGTTGTGGGAATTGGTGCATCCATGAGATTACTAAAGCTAGAATCAAAGGACCCAAGTTCAAATCCTTGCTCTGCCACTTATTTCATGAGCAAAATTCATCAAGTCATATCCCACCCCAGGCCTCAGTTTCCTCCTCTGTAAAATGAGCATGTTGGACTAAATCACCTCTACGGTCTCTTTCAGCTCTAAAATCTATGCTCACTCTATCTCTGTCTCTGTCTTTCTCTTTCTGTCCCTCTCTCTTCTTTGGTCTCTTGACTGACTTGTTCCTGAATCTTCTTTACCCATTATCATCATGCCTATTTTGTGTGCTAAAGATCATAATGAGCTTTTAAAGAAACCACTGTTTCTTGGCTATAGAAGTACCTCCTCTCTCATACTCCTTTTATATCCATTTTGAAAAATAAATAAAGTTCAACCCAAGGAAAAATGCAAGGAGATGCTCTCAGGGGGGTCTTACATCAGTCTGAGGGGAGGGTCAATCCTTGATACCTGTAAGTATGGCAGGGGAAACACTTTTTCAGACAGGGTTTTCTTAGACTTGTTGAGAAGCAGCCAAAGCTTATGTTCCTCCTTAGTCCTTCAAAATTGAAGCATTTAAAAAGAGATTGGCCTAAGATAACAATACCATAATTTCAGATCTTTGGAGTTTTTCTTTCATATAACTATTTTAGCTTCATGACACCTAGTTCATTAATTGTTTTTTAAAAATGCAACTATTCAACAGCAGAATATACTATATGAAAGGAAAAATAAGTTTAAAAATAGTAAAATAATGGAAAAACAATTGAATATAAATGAAGATTTGGAGAGAAAAATCTGAGGATAAATGTTAGCAGGAATGGGGGTGGAGGTGATAGGGGGGAAGAAATAGAGGAAGAATTTGTCTTCTAAAGCTAAGAAACACATTAGAAATCCTTTTTCTCAGACTGAAGATAGATTATACTTAAGATTGGTTCTCAAAGAGGTTTTTTTAAGTATCTATAATATGAGAATCACTCATTGGCACTTGCCTTGTTAGACATTCCCAAATTGACCAAATTGTTCAATTTCATCAAGCCAAACTGGTCCAAAAAATTGGGCAAAAAAGAAAAAAAACATCAGTTGCTCCGGGGAAATGACAGTATCGTTTAGGACCTTTCTGGAGGAGAAGGAAAAACTGAGAAGGCAACAAAGTGACCCGTCAATTAGGTCAAAATGATTAATTCAATAGAGGACATCAATTGATCTCCATAATTCATATCACAATTACTGACCCAGTGCTCCTTGGGACTACATTGTGCCCAGCTTTGGAGACAATTTTCCTTTCTACTGCCTTGTCTCTGAATTCCAGTGTCAAGAACCTCATAAAATCTCTTTTTCTTATTATCTTCCCTCCCCCAATTCTTCTGCTCTTGCTCATCATTGGGCATTTAATATAACTTCAGGTGGTGACAAGACGAGCTCCATGGAATGGACCTGGTTGATAGGAATTGAGTCTTGTTTTGAGCCAACTGCTAAGTGGAAGGGGAGAGAAGACACTGGAAGTCAACCTTTGGCTGGTCTTCTATGATGGCTGAGAAATTATACGGAGTGAGATCAATAGAATCTCAAATCTATATCCATGGGAGAATGGGAGAAAGATGCATGCCTCGAAGGATTACACAGGATTCCCATAACTAGAGCCAGGTCTAGGTGGGCAGTTGCCTCGGGTGTTATTTTGGAGGCAGAGGGAAGAAAGAAGAGACACAGAGGTCATGTTTATTCTTACTTTTTAATAGATACCAGTGGATCTGGTATCTGATCAATGCAGATATTCCCCCCTCCCCATGTATATGCATATTATAAATATGCCTATTCTGACGCCAGAAATGTCTGCTCTCCATGACCTATAGGTTTCCTTTTGTAATAAGTAGAATTGCGTATGTTTACATGAAGCCTTCAAAAGTTATGGGGAACAACAGTACAGGGAGCACAATTTTTAGACCATGCCTTGGATGTATAAATGCCTTTTCATAAGGGTGTGGCAGGGGGTGGGGGAACTTATGGCCTCAAGGCCACATGTGGTCCCTAGGTCCTCAACTGTGATCCTTTGACTGAATTCAAACCTCACAGAACAAATCCCCATTGTTTGAATCCCGAAGTTTGGATTCAGTCAAAGGGTCGGGTCACACTTGAGGACCTACACGGTCACATGTGGCCTCAAGGCCACAGGTTCCCTACCCCTGGTGAAGGTAATACCTGCAGGGGCCCCCTCTTAAGGAAAAGGGTCCTGACTCCATCAAGCTACTCTCCTCTTCCCCAGAAGTCCCAGGTACGTGCAGAGCGAATTAAAGTCAGAGACAAAGGGTTTTTTCATGTAACTTATTGAAACATTGAATTTTGAGTCAAAACTCCTACCTTCGAATTAAAATTCGGACGCTTACTAGTTGCTTGACTGTGGGCAAGTCACCTGGCATCCCAAAATTCGGTTTCCTCACTAATAAAACAGGGAAAGTAGTACTGGCAATATTGATGTCCTGGGGTTATTGGGCACTTTATAAACATGAGGGATGTTTAGTGACTCTGGAATACAAGTTGTCCCCTGATATTCTTCAGCTATAAAATGGAAATGGTACATCTCAAACTACAATGGAAGGGTCTTCTCACTGGAGGAGACAGTGTGACCGGGAGAAGAGCTTTATGATGTAACCTGAAACCACTTCCTGAGAAGAATCACTCACAGTGGAGCATCTTCCACCCACTAGTGTATTCATGGGGTCAAAAAGAGACTTACCATTTTTTTATTGCTTAGTGTTGACTTGTCTTTCACCTTGAAAGAAATATGGAAAGGCCAGGATTCATATAAAGATTACTACTATCCTTAGAGACCAAGACATGACCAAGAACAGGACATCTGGGCTCTGTTTGTTCTAAGAATACGCCTAGTATGGAACATCAATCAATCGATTAACCTTTATTAAGCACCTACTGATCTTGGCCTAGGGGCTAAGGATACTGGTTAAAAAAAAAAAAAGAGAGAGAGAGAGATAGCCCCTATCTTCAAGGTTCTTACTTTCTTGTAGAATACAAGCTTAGGTCCTAATGACAGAATTCTGGGGTGGCAAAAAATGATTTTAAAATCTCATTTTACCATCTTTCAAATGCATACATCTTTTAAGACCCATCTGTCCAATTTTTACAAAGTTTTTAGGAAAGGTATCTTTTCAGCATGACTCTCTCAGAATTTACTTAAAACACTGAAACACTGAAAAATATTCATTAAATATGTAATTCTTACATTGTTTACAAATAAGAGCATCTCATACTGTCGATACTCTTATAAATATTACAAATAAAGCAAACCTTTTATTCATTTATTTATATACACACCAGAAGATATTCTTAAAAAAAAGAATTGACCAACGCATTAAACAGAAATCACTTGCATCTACCAGTGAAATGCAGCTTCTTCTGGCACATTTGGTGATAACAGCTTAGCAGCAGTGATCAGAAAACACTAGGCTTAAAAATGAAAAAATAATTTATCCAGTCCAGACTCTAAGAGGAAACTGGCAGAAGACACCACCCAAAGTGGAATCTGTCCAGGACATTTATCTCTACTTCCCCTTGTTCTGCTTCCAAGCCAGAGAAAGAGTGCAGGCCTTGTATTTTCTGGTGTGGTGCAGTCCCATGCACCAATCAGCATGTTTTCTCCAACCAGAGCTAGTGAGCCCTAACAATACATACTTGTCAGTCTTAACCATTTCCTCTAGGTGGGTGGTGAAGTCATGGCCTCCTACAGGCCTTCATTCATTATTTTTTCTCAAAAGAAACATGTGTCTGTGAAATTCTGCTCTGAAACAGGAAAATAGTGCACTTTAAACATAATTTCTAGAGGTATGTTCTGTGCACAATAGAAAACATTAGGTTTAAATCTAACTCCGAAAGTTTCCTTGAGTTACATGATTGTGGGAGAGGGAGCGGGTTGACCTTGTGTTCTCTGTATATTACTGGGTGATCAATTAGTGTCCAGTCATTAACCATGAAGGACCAAGTAAAATCATGTGGGAAGGGGAGGAACAACAGATACAATTTCAATATTGAGATAGCCTGAAAGAGATGCGCTTTCATATCAGTTGGCGTTTATTCCTGTTTATGAGTAAAACTCTCAAGAGTCATTTAAAAACTAGCTTAAACCTGTATGTATGTATATGTATATATATATATATATATATATATATACATACACACATATATATGCCTATAGAATCAGTAGCAATCTTTTACACCTTCTTTAACAAACCAGAAAGCCTGTTTATCAACTGTTTTTAAAGATTTTTTTTTTAAAGATACTTGGAAAAACAAACCTTAGCCCATATAAAAACGCCTCTAGGTCAAGAACTTCCTCCTTAGTTTTTTTTCATCTGTTAAATGTGTAAGATAGCATCATGCCTCACAAATTTGGGGGGGAAAGTGCTTTTCAAACTTATTGCATGAGATAAATAAGTAACTGTTACCATTGTGCTACATAAATGTGAGCTGTTATGCACGGTACCTACTTTAGACTTAGAGTTTGAGGACATCCTGCTGGGGGAAGTAATTGAGCCCTATGGAGTCCACCAGTATCCTTCTGTTGGGCCAGGGGAAATTTTCACAGAGAAGTATAAAATATTGTAAAACGTTCCTGACTTCTTTTCCAAAGGAACTGAATCCAAAGCAGAGGAATAAAAGTTGGATCTTTTAAGACCGTATGCATTACTGCTGCTACACTCCCAAGTCTAGGAACACTATTTATCTTGGAAAACTGTTGGTATTAGATGTGTCTTCATGATTATGTTTTAACTAAGTCCACAGATTCCTGTTTTAGAACAAATTTATATCAATATTTTCATGATAGGCTTTGCTGACGGTTGCCAAAGGGTAGCGTGGGAGGTTGGAGTCAAAGTCTTGGATGTAGCTGCTTTAGAATAATGGGAATCACAGTGGGAAAGGCCCTTAAAGATCACACAATGGAACCTCATTTTGAATGTAAGCTAGCTGAGGTCCAGAGAGGTTGTGCAATTTACCCAAGTCACACAGCCAAGCTAATGTCAGAACTACAGCAGAGCTAGACTGCTAAACTCATCTTCTAGCTCCAAATTCTACACTCTTTCCACTACCTCTCACTGCTTTAAGAGGAATAAATCATATTTATATCACCCTTTAAAACTTTCAGAAGCGCTTTCCTCACTTTTTGATGTTATTTAGTAGGGTCTGATTTTCTGTGACCCCTTTTGGGGTTTTCTTGGCAAAGATACTGCAGTGGTTTGCCATTTCCTCCTCCAGCTCATTTGACAGATGAGGAAACCGAGGCAAACAGGGTTAAATGACTTTCCCAGGGTCACACAGCTAGTGGCTGTCTCAGGTCACACTTGAACTCGGATCTTCCTGACTCCAGGCCAGGAACTCTTTTCTACTGTGTCACCCACCTCTCCTCACAGCACCCCTTTAAAGTACAGACTGCAAGTACTCGTTAGACATATTTTACAGCTCAGGATCATGGAGATTAAGTAGCTCACCCAGAGTCACACAACTGGTAAGTATATGGGGGAGGATGGTAACTCAGGGTTCCTGACTCCATAGAAAATTCTATGTTTTGTCAGAGAGAAGAATGTCCTCAGCCTCTCTAAACAGTGGACAGAATAAACTTCATTGACTGCACTTTCTTCAAGGCCAGAAATCCTCCTTTAATCATTATATTTCTATAAAATCTGCGTAGGAATTTCTAGGTTGATTTAGAGTAAAGCTCTTACTCATTCTCCTCTAAAACACTGCATTTTAAAATGTCTCCCTACTTCTCTTAGATGACCCCGTCCTCAAAAGGAAAAAAAATTAAAAGAACCATTAACAGTTCTTAGCGCAGTCCCTTTGACAGCATCTGGATGCAAGGGAGTGAGTGTCTGAACAAGCCACACCTGTCTGACTGCTGTCTCATACCCACTCCTGGGGTCTCCTGCCTCCCTCCACCCCTCAATCCTCCTTCCAAATGCGTTCATTGGCCTGCTGCATACTGTAGCTCCATAGAAAACATATGTGTGGAGGAGGAGGGGGAGAGGAGGGGAGAAGGGGAGGAGGAGGAGAAAGGAGGGGGGAGGAGAGGGAGGAGGGGGAGGAGGAGAGGAGGAGAGGGAGGAGGGAGAGGGGAAGGAGGAGGGGGAGGAGAGGGGGGAGGGGGAAGAGGAGAGGAGGAGAGGGAGGAGGGGGAGGAGAGGGAGGAGGGGAGAAGGAGGAGGAGAAGGAAAGGAAGGAGGAGGAAAGGAAGGAGGACGAGGACGAGGACGACGACGACGAGGAAGAAGAAGAGGAGGAGAAGGAGTTAGGAGCTGGGTTGGCAGTTCGCTGCGACTGACAGCGACTGACAGCCCCAACCTGACTCCAAAACCCCAGACAAACCCAAACGGCCCAGGAACTTTCTCCCAGTCCAGCTTTACAACACATGTTCAGAAAGCAACATGAAACTTAAAAAGAGAAGCTCCAATATGTCTCTGGCACTTCTCTGGATGTGATAGACTCAGTCCACGTGGCGGCGGGTAAAGCCCAGAGATGGGAGGGAGGCCAGGCCGGCTCCCTCTCCCGGGCTTGGGTAAGAGCGTGCCCGGCTGGCTGGGCGCTGGGTGGGAGGGAGCCAGCCAGCCCTCTCAGTAATAGCTGGCCGCCTTTGTCCTTGGAGCCGGGCCACCTCCTAATGAAGATCAGTTACCTCCTCCCCCACCCATTGTGGAGCTCTCGGCCCTAGACCCGTTCCTGAAAGCAGATGGAGTTAGAGAAACTCTTAAAATAAGACGTGGCTCCTCAAACTATTCGGTGTGCCGGCATTTGTGAAACACCCCAGTCCCTCAAGGTACAGCTAGTTTCCTCGCCTTCTCCTCTGCTGCCTTTCGTGTGTCTCCTCCTCCTCCTCCTCCTCTCTCTCTTTTTCTCTCTCTCATTCTCTCTTTCCCTCTCTCATATTCTCTCTCTCATTCTCTTTCCCTCTCTCATACTCTCTCTCATTCTCTCCTTCTCTCATTACTCTCTTCCTCCCTCCCGCCCTCTCTCCTTTCTTTCCCTCCCTCCTTCTTCCCTTTCTTTTCCTCCCTTGTCCCCATCTTCTGCTCGTCTTAGTGTTGTCAAACGCGTGTCGGGAAAAGGACTATAGATATTTTTAAAGTTGCAGTTTCAGTTCACTCATGCTTGTGACAGATGCCCCAGTCTTAAGAGATTTTCTGGGGAGACAGATGCTACTCAAAAAAAAAGAAAAAGATCTTGAAGCAAAATTACACAAGATCCCTCTTCTTCCCCTAGACAATATAATAGTTCCCCAAGCCCCCACCTAATTCCTTCTTGCACCCTCCTGCCTAGCTAGAGGAATAAAAAAAACCGGAGAGCAAACTCTTCTATTAATGAATGGTTTGGAGGGCGGCTCCCTCCCTGAGGTTTAATCAATGGAAGATGGGGCTCGGCGTGGCCCGGCTTCTCCGGCAGGGGGCGCCGCGGCTCGCTGCATAGTGGGAGATGATTCCTAGACATCTCGGTTTCTTAAAGGCGATCGCGGAGGGGAGGGGCAGATCTCGGCTGCGGCCCGCCTCCTCCCTCCAGTCCTAGGAGGAAGGCAGGGATTTCACACAGCCCATTCATTTGTCAGCCGTGGGGGGAGGGCGGGAAGGAGAGGGGAGAGGCGCTGGCCAAAGAGCCCTAGGCAGAGACAGATAGAGGGGGAAGAGAAAGAGAGCGGCAGAGGGAAGAAAAAGAAAGACAAAGAGGAGAGGGAGGAGAGTCCGCGAGTATATTTAGGTGTGTGTGTGCGTGGAGGGAGAGGGGAGTGCATTGTGCGCTGGAGGGTCTAGGCGTCCTGGGCTCAGCCTCAGTTTGTCCCTCTCTAGGGGCTCACAGCGTCCCAGGGACATCTCCCTCTTCCCGGTCTCCAGAGTCCGGGTGTGCGCTGAGCAGCTGAATCCGAAAGCAAATAGTTCCAGCTATGACACGTATTTTTCTGTTGCTCTGGCCTTTGCCTATCAGTGACCACTCCACACCCTTTGATAGAGAACGAGTCCAGATTCCCCTGCGTAAGAGCCCACGAGCTAAGCTCTGGGTTTCCTCCTTCCGTGGTTTTCTGAGCAGGACAAGGAGAAACTCCTTGTTAGCTCCTGCCCCTCACCCGAGCTTCCCACTCACTCCCTCTGCGGACTCTTTGACCCAGTAAGAAAAGTTGCTCAACTTCAGTGCAAAGAAGTGGGAGGGACCAGAGAAAGAAAAGAAGGCAGAGAGAGGGATGCTTCGCAGGGGACGGGGACCGATCCCAAAGTTCTCGTTAAGATGCAGACTTTGGATTTCCGGTCCACCTTTGTCTAGGGAGCTCACACTAAGTTAGACTTCCAGTGGGTGCAGGGGGATGCAGAGGGGCAGCGCGCCTCTCACCCCTTTCAGGAAATGCTAGGGAAATTCAACTACTGCTCGTGAGACCACCAGCACCACCCCAGCCTGGGAATCAGCTTCCCCTGGGGAGAAATGATCGTTCACAACCTTAATTGATCGGTTCCAAGCTACAGCTTTTTCCCGCCGTCTTCTCGGTCTCTACAGTACTTCAAACCCACCCCCCACCCCCATCCCCAA
The DNA here is from genome assembly GCA_028627135.1 of Pseudochirops cupreus. Classification (NCBI taxonomy): domain Eukaryota; kingdom Metazoa; phylum Chordata; class Mammalia; order Diprotodontia; family Pseudocheiridae; genus Pseudochirops; species Pseudochirops cupreus. The sequence goes on along the minus strand of CM053580.1, from coordinate 228,581,756 downwards.
GTCATTTCAGGCTGCTCCCCTTGTATACCCGTAGGACAAAAGAACATAGGGGAGCAGAGGGGAAGCTTTCACCCCTACTCCTCCCAAGGGGATGGGGGTGGAAGGAAAGGAGTTTTGCTTCAGTGACCCCTTGATCTCTCTCTACCCTCACCTCCCCCTAAACACCCCAGGTGGCCAAAAGGAGATCGCCTCCTCTGAGCGTCCTGCCACTGCTGCAGCAAGAAAGGAAGGATGCAGGCTCCAGGTCACTTCCCAATCTCTCTTACAAGGGCTGCCCAGAGAACGGCTTTCCAGGAACGCAAGCAAGTAACCATAAACCAGGGGCAAAAAGACCCGGTAGCCAGCACTCACTCTGAAAGATTTCATCCACTTTTCATAGGCAACATCTGGATATCTGATTCCCCAAACAGCCTATGTATCGAAACAGATTTTTAAAAAAAATTCCGGTGTAGTCACACCTCCCTGGAGTTTCAAAATTCAATTCCTTTGAGAGTTGTCTTTCACACCCCCTTTCCCCCAATTCTTTCAATCTTCCTCTCCCTTCCCACCCTGTTTTCTTTGTCCCGCTCTTTTCAGCACCACAGTTCCATCTGTATTCCTACACTGAATTTCCCTTACAAAATGCACTTTTAAAAGTTACCTGCAATCTGTTTAAGGAAAATTGTGCTGTCCCCTAACTTAACCTAAAAGCCGCTACTTTTATTTGTCTTGGGGAAAAGACTGCCACAAATGGCTATGTCCTCCTTCTTTTTGGTTTTTTAAAGCCCGCAAGTGATTCCTAGCGGCCAATTTTCTTAAAAGAAAGGGAGTGGGGGGGGGGGGGGGAGAACAAAAGAGACATAATTACCTTAAAGGTGGCTGACTGCAGAGTTTGGGGGACAAAAAAGGAAAAAAGGAAAGAAAAAAAATCCCAGTGTAGTGCTGAGGTTATTCCAGAGTTGCTCGTGGTCACACGAACCAGTAAATCCCTTGATTAATGCTCAAAGAAGCCTTGCAGGAGATGCTGAATCCTGGAGGGTTCCTTGCTCCCAGAGCCTGCTGGAGAGCACCTGATTCCGAGCGTCTGCGCCCGAGAGGACTTCCTCCTCGAAGAGGCTCTCAGTCAGCTTCGCCTGCAAGTTCAAATGCGGGCTGTGACACCCATCATTATTATATCATTGTACCGTCAGCGCTGAGGAGGAGACTCAAGTCGAGTAGAAGGAGGAGGAGGAAGGAGAGGAGGAGGGTTCATTCACAGGCTCCAGAAGAGCTTTGCAGATACAGTCACAAGAGCTCAGGTCTTCTGGAAAGCAGGCTGAAGGGGCAGGACAGGCAGCTCCAGGCTCTTGCAGCAGGGGCCGCCTGCCTTCCCAGGCACTCCCACCTCTCCCAGTTTCTTCTTGACAAGAAGTACCAATAGGCTTGGGGAAAGAGCAGCGCTCCCCATTCAACAACTTAGTGAAACATCTTGCTTTGCACAAGAGGAAAAAGAAAAAACTGCGAGCCTCTCTCTAAAGCTTTCCCCCCACTGCTTAAGAGCCTTTCTGTTACGGAGTTAGATTGCTCTAAATCTAAAAGCTATTGTAGTATATGCAATAGAAAAGTGAACTAGTCATTTTTACTTTGGAGAAGTAAGACTGTTGCGTAGAAAAGAACTTGGTTACAGTGTGTTTACACTACAACAAAATCTGACTGCATATCCCATCTGTGGAAAGTGTCAGGATTCTGGCTCCCGCCAACCCTAAAGGAACGCTGAGAAACTGATTATATGAAAAGGAAAAAGTGGGGAGAGAGACAGAGAAAGAGAGAGAGAGACAGAGCGGGATAGAGACAGAGACAGAGAGACAGAGACAGAGACAGACAGAGACAGAGAGAGAGAGAGCAATTGTTAATGTTGCAATCTCAGAAAGTAAGGTAAACCCATATTGGTATTACTTGAAGAAAATCTCACATAGGATTCTGCTTAAACACAATTTTCCTCTTTCTCAGAAACACACAGCCCTGTTTCTGTTTACTGTGTTTTGTTTATCTATATTTTTGAGACTTAATTCATTATGATGTGACCAATGGTTTTCCTTATCTTCAAAGAATGTTCTGAAATTCAGGCAATCCCTTTACATACTGCCAATTCTGCAAAAGAAAAGATTAGTATTAAGAAACAACACACATGTAAAAAGAATCCAAACAGACCCAGTACAATCCAAAAAATGATCAAATTTCATTTGACATATTGATTTCGAGAACTTGGGAAATGTGGAGTTTGGATTTTTACCCCTTTTCTTTGAACCCAGTTCTTAATTAATATAACCCTGCAACCATAAGCTTGAGCCAAGGTATAACCAAGAATATTAGAATCAATGGCAAAAGTCCCCTTTGCATTTACATCTCTTTGTGCTGTGTGCTGCTGCATTTACTATGATACTGGAATCATTCATCCTCCATTCTGAGGCCCTAGTTAGAAAACCATATCAACAGCAAGACCTCAGCCCAGTGGTGATTAAAGAAGAAAGTTTCAGTTTTCACTCTGAATTCTCTTGCTTCTGTTGGTTTAAGCCAACACTTTAACCTTTCAGTAACATAGATTTTCTGTTTGTTCACATTTATAAGCATGCCTTTTGATTGCTTTCTAGATGCCTGACTATATATTTTAAAACCCCAAAAAACTTAAAGGACAAACCCCTACAAGATTTGACAAGAAAATCCCAAGTCTCAAGATGTACTTGTTTCATTTATTTTAAACATATCAGCTCACGAGACACCAGTATCTATCAATTGTGCATGTGTCTTTCCACCACGCGGGCTTTCCTGGTACAGCTGAGAGATGAATGAAAGCATTATACTAGTGTTCTTAATGTTTAGTTTTAATAGTATTATATGATACTTCATTACTACAGAATTCAATCAGCTTTACAAGCAAAAGAAGTGTCTCCAACTATACAAAAGCAAACTAGATGAAATAAATAGCTGGATAGAATCTGCCATTTCTAAGATGCCATTAGGAGTCATCTTCAAGGGTTGTTAAAAATCATAGATGGAGATTCTGGCTGCAAATGATTGAACGTTATCAGTCAGACGGCTTTTAGACCCTTTTCTACTTTTTTTGTGTAAACATTTCTTTAACTCTTTTGCCTCTAATTTAGCTCAAATCCCACCTTCTGCCAGTACAACCATTGCAGCCCTTGAAGGCACTGTTAGTGCCTTCCCTCTACGATTACCTTCTGTTTGTATTGTATATATCTCATACGTCGTTCATCATTGTTTACATGTTGTCTTCACCATTAGTGAACTTTTTAAGAGCAAGGACCATAGTTTTGCCTTTCTTTGATCACTAATGCTTGGCAAAGTGCCAGGCACAGAGTAGGCACTTAATAAATGCTTGCTGACTGACATGATAAGTGCTTAATAAATGCTTTTTGATAATTACCTTTATACATATGACAAATGCTGGACCACTACTACAGAACAAAGTTATTTTCTTTAATAACTATTAACAGGGAGACCAGAGATCACACCTCATTTTCCTGCATGGTGACAAAAACTGTATTTACTGGTTCTTTCCTTTTATTCAGTGTTAATTATTTAGGAGACGACACAGTTAGTCAAGGCTGCCAAACAATTAAAATAAAATGGCATCGTTTTCTTTAGCGATTTCTTAAACTTGAAGACACATTTTCTATATACAGGAAAAAAGGAAAGAAAATTACCTTCTAAATAACAGGCTTTCTACAATGCAGACACATTAAGATAGAAGCCATTTTGGAGGCCGTGTAATCCAATACTCTCATTTTACAGATGAAGAAACTGAGTCTCAGAGACCTTGAGCAATTTGCTTAATGAAGGTCACATGGATAGTAAGTGGAAAAACCCGAATTCAAACTCTTATCTCTAACTCTACATCCTTTCTATTTCCATGATCCTATGAGTCCTATTAGATTCATAGTGGAATAAAAATGCAGTATAAAAACCTATTGGCTACATGCTGTTGTTCTTTTCCATGTTTGGTTCTCTTTCTTTTTTCCCATTGTTCACTCCATCGGTTACAGCCCTTCTATACAATCAGACTAATGTCCAGTGTGAAAGCATTTGCAGATCCTATACTTGATTGTATGCTGCCATGGGGGGGGTGGGGGGCGGAAGAAGGAGGGGAGGAAATTTGAAACTCAAGGGACTGTGGAACTGAATCTTGTAAACTAAAAGTAAATAAATAAATCAATTTTAAAAAATATAAAAACCTATTGGGTACATTGTTTGTCCAAGGTCAGTTTCTTAACTCTATATGCAATGTCATCATTTCTATATGTGACTTTTGATAATGATTTTCTTAAATCAAGAGCAGTGATTACTGAGTGTCTATCTCTGGTGAAAATACTTTCCTAATTGGAAAATGGCTTTTTGCAGTTTTTGTAACAAAAGTCCCTTTTGCCTTGTCTAATCACAGGAGTGTACTTTCAACTCATCTCCTTACATTGGAGCAATCTTTTACGTAAACCACAAGGTCTCAGATGTGGACAGCTAGTGCAAGATCTTCATTCACTGAGCTAGTGTTTACATGAAACCACAAACCAGAGGCCACCCCCTTTCCTCCTTGCTTCAATCTTACTCAGAAAGTAGGTTGAGTAAAATGGACAGTCAATGATTTGGAGAAGCAGAATGTGTGCTGCAGGTGGAGCCCCATGGTACTGCATCTGATGGCTCTTTATGCTTCCTTCTTTCTGTGGTTCTTGATGATATAACACTTTAATCTCAGAACCCACCCACCCCTGCCTTTTTTTCTTGATTAAATGATCCTAAAGAACCATTCTAAGACGTAATATTGTTTCTTCTGCAGTGAGGCTGTTGGAAGAGCTGGGATTCTAAACCCATATGCATCAGGAGAAGAAAGGCACCTCATTTCAGGTATTTAACCTACTGGGGCTAGACATAATAATAGGTGTTTCATACGTTCTTGCTGAGTGATTGATAACTCCAGGGGACAATATGCTTAGAATGAGAACCTTTTTGGTCTAGATCAGTGGTTCTCAACCTTCCTAATGCTGCAACCCTTTAATACAGTTCCTCATGTTGTGGTGACCTCCAACCATAAAATTATTTTCATTGCTACTTCATAACTGAAATTTTGCTACTGTTATGAATTGTAATGTAAATATCTGACATGCAGGATGTATTTTCATTGTTACAAATTGAATATAACCCACAGGTTGGGAACCACTGGTCTAGATGGTCTTGGAATTGCACATCTAGAGCTGAATATCACGTCAGAGGAAATCTAATCCATGCCTTCATTTTACAGATGAGGAAACTGAGGTCCAGAGGGGTTAACTGACCTTACCAATGTCACACAGGTAGTCAGGTCCTCTGACTCCTGAGACAGTTCTCTTTTCTACTTTACCACAAGCCTCCACATGGGTATGTTGCTATCTGGAGAAAAAAAAATAAAGTCATTAGGAAAAAGGAAGGCATCACTCTAAGGCCTCACCATTGAATTGGCAAACTCTCCAAATCCTCCTGTTCCCTGGGATCAAGCACTCATGTATGTATCAGCAATGTACATTACACACTCATATCCATATAAATAGAAGAAGGTAATATGGATTCTTTGTTGACTTGCTTATCATGAAATAAACAAACACTACAAGAAGTACAGAGAGATACCAAGTATCTTATGGACTCAAGAATGAAATCTGTAACTTGGAAAAACAAACACAGGCAAGTTACTTTGGAAAACAATGAGGATTGTTGTACCGTAATAATAAAAGAAATGGTAGCTGGCAAGACCTGCGTGAAATGATGCTGAGTAAAGTGAGTAGAACCAGGAGAACAATTTATACAGTAACACTAACATTGTACAGACAAACAACTTTGAAAGAATGAAGAACTCTGGTCCGTGCAATGCCCAACCATAATTCCAGAGGAACGAGGATGAAGCTTGCTACCCACCTCCTGACAGAGAAGTGAAGGATGGATTTTTGAATTGGACAAATACAGGAGTCTGTTTTGCCTGACTAAGCATATTTGTTACAACGGCTTTCCCCTTCCTTTTCTTATATTGAGAGCATAGGGGCTAGGATGGTGGAGGGAGTAGAAAACAAAATTTTGCCCATTTAAAAATGAAACAATGGAACTTATTTTTTCTCAAAAATATGATTCAGATTATTAGAGCATTCAAAAAAACTGAAATCTCACACACTAAAATATTTCATCCAACAAAATCTTTTCCTGCGTCATCAAGTTTCCTTCTCCTATCTGTTCAGGGCTTTCCAGAACTTAACGGGAAGTCTGTCCACATCACAGCAGATTTGTGCTCGCAAGAGCCAAGTTAAAACATGAAGTAATGTGAAAGGCTGGGCATTGAGAAGGGGATGACTTCATCTGGGCTAAGCGAGGCAATGTGAGTTTCTCCACACAGCAGCCAGGCTCCCCACCTCATTTTGCTGCGTGGTGAGTAACGTCAGAAACCTTCCCATTTCTGATTGTGCCAAAAAAGAAAAAGAAGATAAATAAGATGAAATTGGAAGAAAAAGAATCAACCTTCATGCACTCCACTCCATTCTTCTTCCAAACTCTGACATTTTTTCCCTTTTAAGTGTAGGTGATGATCTCCAAGCTTCTGTGTGAGTGAGCTGGGCTTGTCAGTGCGGTGACTCCCTTCTGAACACAAGGAAGCAGCAGAGATCTTAAAATAGACGACAAGGAAGAGAAAGAGGTTCTAGGGAGCTCAGGGTTGGCTGTATCTGCTTATTCAAATCACTGCCATTAAAGTACAATGAGCTTTATGCAGGTCTTAAGGAAAGCAACTTCGGCACTGAGGGAAAAGAAGAGATTTGGGGATTTTTAGTTAAAAACCATGGTGTGCAAAGAGGAAAGGGGGAGTCTGAAACAAGTAACAAAACCTCTATGTAGGGTGTCATTTGTCTACAATTCTACCGTAATTCTGTACCAACCGTTGAGGAAGTTCAGGAAAGCTGTTGGATGCTAGACAGAAATTCACCTTTTAATTCATCAGCAAATGACACTTTAGCTCTACTTAGACTCAATGTTCAGGGCACAGTGTCAGAATCTCAAGAGTAGATAAAACTTTAGTCTTGCCATTCATGCAGAAGGTCATCTGTCTAGTAGAACAAGCCAAGTAAAAGGAGCCAAAAGGAGGTGTGGTTGTTTGCAAAATGTAGCAGGCGCTTCATCCAGTCCCATGTCCATTTTAGTTTATCATCTTTGTCTGTGACTTTGTGGCATCAATGATGGCATGATCTTGGCACAATCAATACAAAGCAACATATGTTTCTTAGTTGTGCTTCCTTCTTATAATTCAATAGATTTCCCACTTCCATCAGTGTGGATAAAACTTTCCCCATGGGAACAGATAAACTCTTCTGTTTAGCTTTTAATGCCCTAGACAATCTGGCCCCGATCTATCTTTCTAGCCTCACTGGATATTACTCTCCCTCCAACACTCTGTGATCCAGTGCTATGACCTTCCTCTTGTCTTTCATGACATTCCATCATTCATCTCCTGTTTATTTTCACTGGCCATTTTACATTTCTTTTCTTTTTTTCTCCCTTTTTTGGGGTCTTTTTGGAGGGGGTAGGGCAGGGCAGTTGGAGTTAAGCAACTTGCCCAAGGTCACACAGCTAGTATGTGTTAAGTGTCTGAGGCTAGATTTGAACTCAGGTCCTCCTGACTCCAGGGCCAGTGCTCTATTCACCACCTAGCCACCCCTCCACATTTCTTGAAAGTACTCACTACTTACCTCCACCTTAGATTCCCCCCTTTTTTTCCTTTAAGACAGTAGTTTCTGCATGAAGCCTTTTTTGGCTTCTTTACTCCCCCTACCCCCAAAAGAGGGCTAGTTTCCTCTCTCCCTCCACTATTTCATATTTATCTGTTTTGTATACATTTGTATTCAGTAACTTTCTGTTTATTCTGTATATATTTTCTATGTAATTGTTCCCTTCTTACACACTCACTCCCATCCACCAAAAGACACCCCCCACACACCCAGTGCCCATGGAAATTCCTTTCAAGTGGAGATTATTTCCTTCTTTGTATCACCACTGTCTAGGATAGAGTCTGATACACAGTAAGTTCTTTTAAAAATATTTTTAAAATTTATTTATTTACTTTTAGTTTACAACTTCCAGTTCCATAATCCCTTGAGTTTCAAATTTTCTCCCTTCCTCCCCCCATGGCAGCATGCAATCAAATATAGGATCTACAAATACCTTCACATTAAACATTAGCCAAGTTGTAAATGTTTATAATTAATGGAGTGAACAATGAGAAAGGAGAAACAAAACAAAACACAAAAGAGGAGAGAGAGCAAGTAGTTTGCTTCAATCTGCATTCAGACTCGGTAGTTCTTTCTCTGAATGTCCATACCATGGTAGGTTCTTAACAAATACTTGATGACTAATAGTCAATTGATTCAAGATCTCTTATCCATGTCTGGCCATGGAGGATTTATCCAATGCATTGGAGTACTTCTCTCACATTTGTAATATTTTATGGATACCACTACCTGATTCAGGTTGTCACAGAATCCTAGATCAGAATCACAGAATCTCAGAGTCAAAAGTGGATTCAGAGACCATCTTGTTCTATAACTGGCAAAGATTCGCCCCTTTAGCAGTGAGCATTCACCCTTTCCTAAAGGAAGAGTATAGAGGGGAAAAGAGAAGGCCTAGAACGGAATGTTGGGGAACAACCACAGAAAGGGATCATGATACGGATAACGTGCTGGCCAAGTATTCTGAAAAGGGAAGTCTTACAGGTACAAGAGTAATCAGGAAAGAGCAGTGTCCCCAAAACCTAAGGAGGTTTTTATAAATTAAATTGCATCTTACTAGATTTAGTCCAATATTCCAGCTTGTAAAGATCTTTTTAGAATGCTAATTCCCCCTTCTAGCTTCATGTCATCTTCAGCTTTTACAAACATGCCCCCTATAGCTTTATCCACATAATCTATATAAGTGTTGAATAGGATGGGACTATGGCCAAATCCCTGACTGGGGCACTCCTAGAGACCTCCTTCTACAGTGACATTAACCCACTAATTACCTTGGGGTTCTGCTCTTTCCGCCATTTGGAAATTCACCTGTTTGTGTTGCCATCTAGTCCATGTTGTTCCATCTTATCCACAAGGATAGCACAACAGGCTCTAGGTAACAACATCTACAACATCTTCCTGCTTGGATTACTGGTCACTGAGGCTGCTAAGCAGCTCAGTGGATAGAGCACTAGACCAGGAATCAGGAAGATTTGAGTTCCAATTCATTCTTGGACACTCCTTAGTGGTGTGACCCGGGGCAAGTCACTTAACCTCTGTCTGCCTCAGTTTCCTCAACTGTAAAATGGGGAACAGAACTGCACCCACCTCCCAGGGCCTGTTGCGAGCATCAACTGAGACAACATTTGAAAAGTGCTTATGCACTTAATAAACGCTTATTGCTTTCCTTCTGTTCCCCACCTTTGGCATTTCCTGCCAATGAATAAATTGAGATCAGTCTGGCATGGCTCATTCTTTGTAAAGCTATGTGGCCCTTTTTTGGGAAGACTTTTCTCAAAGTTTAAAAATAAAGACATTTGCCAGGAATTATAGTTAAGCTAATCACCTTATGCAATTTTCATGCTACTGTCTTCTCATTTTTAAAAGTCAGGTTTGTTTTGTTGGGGTTTTTTTTCAGCTTTCTCTGAATCTGAAATCCCTTTCTGATTCTCCACAATTTTTCAGAGGTCTTCAAAAGTGGCTCAGCAGGGGCAGCTAGGCCATGCAGTGAGTCAGGAGGATCTGAGTTCAAATGCAGCCTCAGACATTTGACAGTCCCTGGCTGTGTGACCTCGGGCAAGTCTCTTAACCCCAACTGCCTTGCTTTCCCCCTTCAAAAAAGTGACTCAGCAATGATATCGAACATTTTTTTGAGTACCCTGGAAATAGAGCTCATCTGGACCTGGTGACAGGAACATGTTTGCTGTTCAATCATTTCAGTCATGCCCAACTCTCTGTGACCCAAATTGAGGTTTTCTTGGCAAAGATACTAGAGTGGTTTGTCATTTCCTTCTCCAGCTCATGTTACAGATATAGAACAGAGGCAAACAGGGTTAATTGACTTGACCACGGTCACACAGTTAGGAAGCATCTGAGGTCAAATTTGAACTCATGAAGATGAATCTTCCTGATTCCAAGCCTAGTGCCCTATCCACTTCTCCACCCAGCTGCCCCATATAGAGGGCAAATAGGTACTTTCTTACTGGCTCCTTATTTATTTTAGTTTTCAATTTGCTAATGGTCATTTTTGTTCTCCCCTTCTAGCCTAATGATCACTCTTCTTGGCAGAGAAGATTGAAGCAAAGTAAGACCTCATGTTTTGTGATTTCCTCTTTCTCTGGCTCTCCCTCCCTCCCCTGAGCTGGATGGCATTTGTAAAGTGCTCAGCACATTCTTAATAAGGATCTGCTACCTTCTCTTCCCTTCTCCTTCCTTTCCCACCCCATCCACTCCGAGTAGCAGACCTAATCCTTTGTCCATCCTTTATCCCTCACTGCATCCACATAACCAGAACCCCAACAAATAAGAAGTATACAAATTTTAGACTATCTATAAACATAAATTTTATTGTGACTATTTTATTTTAATTTTTTGGGGTCTTTTTTGGAGGGGGAAGGCAGGGCAATTAGGCTTAAGTGACTTGCCCAAGGTCATGTGGCTAGTAACTGTGAAGTGTCTGAGGCTAGATTTGAGCTCAGGTCCTCCTGACTCCTGGGTGGTACTCTCTTCACTGCACCACCTAGATGCCCCTATTGTGACTATTTTAAATGTCAGCTCTTAGCTCAATAGCTGAGTTGACAAACTATTAGAGGAGCAAAATCACTCCCATATGTGTGTATTCTTGCAAGAGCATTTAATAATGAAACTGGGGGGTGGCTAGGTGGCACAGTGAATAGAGCACCAGCTCTGGAGTCAGGAGGACCTGAGTTCAAATGTGACCTCAGACACTTAACACTTACTAGCCATGTGATCTTGGGCAAGTCACTTAACCTGAATTGCCCAGCCTTCCCTCTGCCAAAAAAAGCAAAAAAAATAAAATAAATAAACAAATAATGAAACTGGGAAGACCACAAAAAAAGTGAATAAAATAGAGATAAGCCAGTATTTTTATCATTTATGATAATGAATCCATGACTTTAGACTCTAACACTTCAATATATATAAAACAGAAATGAGGATGTAGAAATGGTAGTCAAGAAAAATGAAGACGGGAAAATCTGAACAAATAAGTTCATTGTGAAATAAAATGATGAAGGCCATGAGTTTTAAAAGTTTAATATTCAAGATACCTTGAAAAAAAGAAAATTCCAAAAGAATAGAAAAAATTATGGATTATGAGTATCAAAAAGGCAATTAAAAATGAATTACTAACACATATGCCTCTTTTCTTTCCCTGTAAATCTGCATAAAAATGTTCTATGTGTGCATAAAGGAGATCCTTCATTAGGATATAGGAAAAGAACAGACTACTTTCCACTGATGATTAAATACAGCAGACTAGATTGAATCAACACTTTCTGAGTACAAGATCTCGTTGTATTCAATGTTTGTTGTTTCAAAAATATCTATATGCGATCTTCCTTGGACAAAGGAAGTCATTCAAGTTAGACATGTAAGGTGATGGCTATGAATCATAGAACACTAGATAATGTGAAACCAGAGCACTGAATTTGGATCATGGGACCTGAGTTCAAATCCCGGCTCTATCAATCAGCAAGTGTCTCTTAAATGTCTGTTATACGACAGGTGCTGGTAGGCGCCATGGATACGAAACAAGCACAGAAACAGTCTCTTGGCAAAGAGCCCACATATAAAAGGGAAGGAGAGATAGCGAATATTTTGAAAAATAAACACAGCAAAATGTAAATTAAATTTAGACTAACCAGTCCAATACAAGGTAGTTTGAGAGGGAGGGCACTAGTTTTGGGGGAAATCAGGAAAGACTTCATGTAGAAAATGGGGAGTAGTAGGCGTCAAAGGCTACCATTGTAGGGTGTCTAGTGGGAGGGTATGAGGTAGAGCCATGGATAGAGCATTGAAATTAGAATCAGAAAGTCTTGACTTTTAATATTGCTTCAGATGTCTTCATCTTTAAAAAAAAAAAGGTTGGGATGGGGGAGGGAATGACTCGACAGCTCCTAAAATCTCAGTCTATAATCCTGTTAGGAGGCAGAGTGTACTTTTCCTAAATTTCAACCACAGAAGGGGGAGATTAAGAACAACTTAACTTATTTTCAGACCTGTCTTTGTAACTGGAATCATTTGCATTCACTAAGATGAAGATTGTACATCCATATTTATATTTGCATGAGCAAATGCAGTAATTGCACTTCTAACGACCCCCCTATGTAGTAGTAATGACCTGATTTGTGAACCAAATCTGTTGTCTGAAGATGGAAATAGGTATACTGAGATTGTGAGTCTCCGGTCTCCATTTGGAGATCCACATGACCCAAAACATCTAGAGAAGTTTTCTAAAGGAGGGAGGAGAGATTACAGGAGACCGTAGGTCTTTTTTGTTAATATCCTTTTGTACTTATTAAGAAGTGTTTTAAAGGAACAACTTAACAACCACAACAACAACTAGAATCTGTATAACATTTTAAGGTTTGAAAAGATTAAAATCAGCCTGGGAGATAGGTACTGTTATTATCCTCATTTCATAGCTGAGGAAATTGAGGCAGATCACGGTTAAGTGCCTGAGACAGAATCTGAACTTGGGTCTTCCTGACCCCTGACCAGAGCTTCGGTATTTCTTTTTCATGGCTACATTCCTCACTTTTGGTTTTTTATTGCTTTTTTTTTTTAAGACTCAAGAGACATGTTCTTTAAAGCAAACCTCCATTCAAATTCCAATGCATAAAGAGCCCACCATTCAATGATTCAAATTCTCACTTATTTCTAGAATAGAGTACCAGAAAAATTGAACATCTGTAAAACAAACATTATATTGAAAGTTTTTTTTTCTGCTGAGACTAAGACGACGGTATTATTGGAATTTTGCAAATAACATGATGAAGGTCATAGATTAAAATTGGAAAGGATCCCAAAGATCCTAGAGTCCAGCCCCACCATTTTGCACATATGGGAACTGAAGCCCAGGATTGTGACCTAGTTAATGGCATGAATGGAACAGGAGCCTAATTCTCCTTTCTCCCTGTTTAATGCTCAATCACAGGACACAGCTTCTCCATCACTGAAAATATTTTCAATAGCACTAAGAGTTCTTTAAAAAGCTATCTTTCCTCCATTAGAACCAGTTATTAAAGCTAAGCAAAAATAGGAGTAAACTGTGATAGGTAAGTAAATAAAGGGAGACAGCAGGGCTCTATCACCCATGAAATCCCAGGTTGAATTGCCAATGGCTTTCTGCTCTCTCTGTTGATTCATTTTACTGCAGCATAATGTGGAATTGAGGGGGGAAATGTAAGTGCCTCCTGTATGTTAGGAACTGGGCTAAATGCTGAAGATACCAAGACAAAAAACGAAAGAGTTCTTGCCCTCAAAGGGGAATGACCCTATCTGCTGTCTTAGGCACTGCTTCTATCTAAAACGCTTAGTAGATATCTTAGACTATTCATAATTGTAAAATATTTTTTGAATTTGAAATGCCCATGCAAATACTAATCAAGAAGAGTTTTTTATTGAATAATTTAAAAGATTAAATTTCTCTGGCAGAAAAAAAGAGTATGAAATGATGGCAAGAATTAGTTTGGTAAAAGTTAATGAACAAACTTGTTTCTGACTTTTTTTGCAGTCATTGTTGATAATATGTAGCAACAGGACACAGACCCACCACACACGTCCCCATTGCCCCTTGGGTCACTTGCAATCATATACACATATGTATATGCAAGGCTTGCATAGGGTGTGGGCTAGATATATTGACACACATAGGAGGCAAACATTACCATTTTACAGCCCCCTTGTATGTCTACTTTTGTATAGCTATGTAGCTACACACATATTATTATACATCTATTATAGGACATGTTACAAAAACACTATGTTATAATGCTTGTGTGTTTAACCGATATGTATAATACATGAATACATATTATTAATGCTGGTTTTTCAACACTGTAATTTTACCAGTCTAGGTATCTTCTCCACTAAAATCTGTTATAACCACTCCATGATTAAATAGTTGATCTTAGAGAGCTGCTGTGGTCAAAGGATTCAGGACTTTCTAGCCCAGCAGTTCTCAAAGCATGGCCAGGGGAACTTAGGGGTTCCTGAAACCCCTTCAGGTAGTCTTTGAGGTCACAACCATTTTCACAATAATACTAAGATGTTTAAATTTCTTTTTTTTAAATTTATTTCTTTATTTACTTTTAGTTTACAACATTCAGTTCCACAAGCTTTTGAGTTCCAAATTTTTCTCCCTCTCCTCCCCCTACCCCTCTATGGTGGCATGCAATCCAATATAGTTTCTACAAATACCTTCACATTAAATGTTAGTCAAGTTGTAAAGAAGGATTATAACCAATGGAATGAACAATGAGAAAGAAGGAACAAAACAAAACAAAAAAGAGAGAGAGCAAGTAGTTTGCTTCACTCTGCATTCAGGTTGTGTAAATCTTTCTCTGGATGTGGATAGCCTTTTCCATCATGAGTCCTTCGGAATTGTCTTATAACCTTGCATTGATGAGATGAGCCCAGTCTATCAAAGTCAGTCATCATGGATATGATATTTCTGTGTACAAAGTTCTCCTGGTTCTGCTCCTCTCACTCAGCATCATTTTATATAAGTCTCTCCATTTCTTATAGCACAATAGTATTCTATTACATTCATATACCACAACTTGTTTAGCCATTCCCCAACTGATGGGCATCCCCTTAATTTCCATTTCTTTGCTACCACAAAAAGAGCTACTATAAATATATTCGTACATACTTGTCTCTCTTCCACTTGTATGATCTCTTTGAGATATAGCCCTAGAAGTAGTATTGCTGGGTCAAAGGGCATGCACATTTTTATAGCCCTTTGGGCATAGTTCCAAATGGCACTCCAGAATGGTTGGATCAGTTTACAACTCAACCAACAGTGAATTAGTATTCCAATTTTCCCACATCTTCTCCAGCATTTAAGATGCTTAAATTTCTAATATGGTGAATATTGATAGATACAATTCACATAAACAAAAACTCATGGAGGGGAGGAATTCTCAATAATTTTTAAGAGTATAAAAGGGTCTTAAGACCAAAAAGCTGGAGAACCATTGTTCTGGCCAGTCTGGTTATGAACTTCTCTGAACTGAGACTGGCTGGTCCTGAGACAATTGACATAAAATCTATCACAGCACCTATACGAGAGGAGTCTTACCAGCTTGGTAGCCCATGAACCAGTCAATCAATCAGAATCCATTTATTAAGTGCCAAGATTTAAGATTGATCGACACTGACTTATAAGGTGGCACAGAGAATAGAACACTGTCCCTGGAGTCAGAAAGACTATCCTTCAAATCCAGCTTCAAACACTTCTTAGCTATGTGGCCCTGGACAAGTCATTTAAACTCAGTATTACTTCCCACATCTGTAAAATGGGATAATAATAGCATCTACCTTACAGGGTTCTTATGAGGATCAAACAAAATAATATTTGTAAATTTGAAAACATTTGCAAATCTTAAAGCACCATATAAACTATTACTATTAGCCAGTTAGGTTTTTTTTGTTGTTCAGTCATTTTTCAGTTGTGGTCAACTCCTTCTGACCCCATTTGGGGGTTTCTTGGCAAAGGTACTGACGTGGTTTGCCGCTTCCTTCTCCAGCTCATTTTACAGAATATTAACTACTATTATTAACCCATGATGATGCATTGAGGTAGCACTTTAGTGGAGGACATATGTGTGTGTGTAGACATACATGCATTTATACACACACACACACATACCTATGCATGTGTGTGTGTGTAAATGAGAATACAAACACGCACATACTGTGTGTGTATATATTCATATATATATCTATATACACGTACACACTTTTTCCCCCTCTGAATTTTGTTGGTATTGGGAATTCTCAGTGGTGAAAATTCCTTAACAATTGCAGATTGGCAACTTTTCTACAGTCTATATTCCCAAAGGACACACATATGTGCACATATATGCATATTTACCTACAAAGTATATTCCATTTGAATGCAGGAATAAGCCTCTTGTCATAAAACAAAGCTATAAATAAAAGAGAGAATACTACCAACTCCACCATATTTATAAACAAGGTGAACAACAGGGCTATGGACCCATGTATATAAATACTCATGTATATATAGCTCTCTGTACTAATTCAACATCCTAAAATTGGATCCATTTAGCAGGACAAGGATACCCTATTGAGTAGCTGGAACAGAATTTTAAAAGAATGAGGGCATTGTAACTTTCCAGGGGAGCTGCTTGTGTTTGGATAGGACGCCACATTTTTTTCTCCACTGAGTTAAAACAGAACAGGGCCGAAGCTACCCCTGCCCCCATTCCAGTCCCAAACAATGAAGAGTGGGAGGCAGAGAGACTTATCACATTCAAGTGGCCTCAGACTTCCCTAAGTGCCCTGTAAATCCTTGCTATCCTGGACATCCTGATAAACTCTAGTCTGGAAACATATTATTTTGGTTTTGATAATTTGGCTTCTACATCATTCGATTTTTGTGCAATAGCACAATAATCAATTGGGGTTTTGTTCATTTGATCCGACTCAATAAAAGTTCTTTCTATTTCTTTGCCCACCCATCTTCCTATAGCCCAATTGTGGTCAAAATATCCTTGGATGTGGGTCTCCACTGACAGAAGATTCCTTAAAAGTAGCACAGTCAGATTGTTCTTGATACCTTGTCCCTTACGTTCCCAGACCTCTATCAGTCTCTTAGGCAGTCATAATAAACATGCATTAGGGCCTCAAGAACTTACGGAAATCCTGGTCTCTTTTCCTTTAAAAAAAAAATATTGTCCTTGGAAGTTTCTTCTAACTTAAGTTAATGTTTACAAATTTTCCCAGCAAGCTACAGAAATAAAAGTGAGGAGACAACCAACACCATCTAGCCTCTGTTCAGATAGCACCACAAATGACAGCTTTTTTTCATTCCTAGAAACATTTCTGAAGCTTTTCTTTAAGGGAGGTGGGGCCTTAAGGACTTTGAATTCTTATGCTTTTACCAAAATTGTTTCATCTTCTTAATTGAGAGCAAAATTAAACTCAGGAGCTACATTTAACATTGAAGTTATGAGAAAAGCAAAGGGTTCCAAATTTATCCCAATCAAAATAATCTCATTCTGTCTTCATAAGTAATTCAACCATTCAATTCAACACGAATTTATTGATGACTGATATTGTGCAAGGAACTCTACCTGGTACTAGGAATGGGAAAAAAAACCCTCCCACCAATGGGAAAAAAAACCCTCCCACAACGCCTATCTTCAAGGAGCTTACTGTCTATTGGAAAGTCATATACTGGAAAAAAAATAATGCATGAGAGAGAATACAGACTCTGTCAGTTATTCCTGCTTCCTTTCGATTGTTTACTCTGAAGTACAACTTTTTCTCATTTAGACAATTATATACCATGACATTAAGGCAATAGTCTACATTGACTCCCAGCTATTCCAATACACAATTCTCCAAGATACTGACTCCATCTTTTATATCATAAGCGATAGCAATATTGTTCCACCAATTGTAAGAGAACATTTCCATATTAGCTTTGGAAATATTTTTGCTTCTTTTGAGATGTAAGGTTACATGTAGCTTCTATACGAGAAATATTTTAATTAATTATCCCACATCATTGTTAAAGAATTAAGGATAAATTCGGGTACTCTCTTTTAATTGGAAATCTGTTTATGTATAGTAACAGCTGACTTCTAGCATTAGTCTGGATGGCTAAAACATAAAATAAATGAGAAAAACCCACAAGAAAATTTCCCATCCCTCACTTCTGTGCCCTTGAGGTTTGAAAGGTTTAATTTACTGGGTCTATCTGAAAAGGCACAATAAGAAAACAAGGTACAGTGTTGACATACCTCAAGGATTTAGGACCACAAGACTTAAAGTTGGAAGAGACCTGACAGCATATCAAGGCCTTATTTTATAGATCAGAAAAAATAAAGCTGAGAGAAAGGATCAAATCTAAAGTTAGAAGGCATCTTATAAGTCATCTGCTCCAATCTCCTCATTTTACAGAGGAGGAAACTGATGCCCAGAGAGATGAAAAGGCAGCATGGTATGATGGATGGGGTACTAGAATTAGAGGCAGAAAGGCCTGGGTTCAAATCCTGCCTCTGACTCAGAGTAACGGTGTGATCCTGGCAAGTCACCCCATCTCTCTGATCCTGTTTCCTTGTTTGTAAAATGAAGGCGTTGGACTAGATGATCTCTAAGGGCCCTTCCAGCTCTAAATCTATGATACTATTACTTTCCTAAGGTCACACAAGTCGTAAGTGACAGAGGAAGGATTTGAACCCATTTCCCAAGACTCCCCATCCAACATGCTCTCCACCATACCACATTGCCTCCCAAGTAAAGTGACTTGCCTAAGGCCACCCAGGTAGCAAACAGGAATCAAGCCAGATCTTCTGACTAAAACTCCACTATTCTTTCTTCCACACCACAATGGCTGCTTGTTTTTCTGTAGGTTGTTTTGTTTTTTTTTACTTATAATCTATGTCCAATTTAATAAACACTTTAATTGCTTACTATTTCATTTACATTTTCCAGTAAAGAACTAATTCTGAAAATTACTGACTAAATATTCTGAACTAACTCTGTTTTCTCAGAATGAATACTTTTACTAGAAATTAGCACTATAAAATACATAGGTAAATTCTGGTATTTAGTGAACAGATCTGAATCAATGAGATGAATGAATGCATAACACAGATTAGGGTTTCAAAAACTAATGGAAACCCTGGACTCCTTCTCTTCAAAAATCACTGCCTATGGACATTTCTCCAACATTAACTTAATGTTGACAAAGAGCCTCAGACATCTAGAGAAATAAAATCAGAAATTAGCCTGGGTGATTCTACAGTACCTCTGCTTCCAGAGTACTAGACAAGACAGCCTTTTTACTGCTAACCGGAAAAACAAGAACAAAAAGAGGGAGGAATTTCTTCTCTTCCTAATCAAATACTTGCTCCTTACTTAGACTTTGCCCCTGAAGCAACTCAGGACTCTAATTTTAGTGGACTTTTGCACTAGCTTACCCAAATGCATGTTTTCTATCTTTTCCCTAATCTCTCTAGAACTCAATGACACATTCTATATCCCCTTTCTCCCTCGCCCCCAACTAGCGACTTCCCCTCCCCTGCACTTTCTAGCTCCCTTGTATTGTTTTACCCCATCAGAACATCAACTCCTTGAGCATAAAGAGTACCTTGCTTGTTCAGCACATTGTCTGCCTCATTCTGACATGGTGGATAGTGTGCCAGGTCTGAAGTCAGGAAGATTCATCTTCTTGAGTTCCAATCTGGCCTCAGACACTTATCAGCTGTGTGAGCTGGGGCAAGTCACTTCACTTTGCTTGCCTCAGTTTCCCCATCTGTCAAATGAGCTGGAGAAGAAAATGGAAAACCAAAACACCAAATGGGGTCATGAAGAGTCAGACAACAACTGTCACATGTAAGTGCTTAATAAATGCTCTATCTACTTATCCATCTACCCATCCCATCTATCCATCCATCCATCCATCCATCCATCCATCCATCCATCCACCCCCCATCCATCCATCCATCCACCCCCCCTCCATCCATCCATCCATCCATCTACCTATCTATCATCTATCTTTCTATCTATCACCTTCCTTTATGCTATCAAGTGTGCAAATAAAGGAGTAAGAAACTGGAAGACCAAGGACACATTATTTAACATATGCTATGAATACAAAGTGTTTCACTGCATGGTATAGGCAAGTCTCACCCTTAGCCCCACCAACATACAGAGATTATGAAGTATCCATCCGTACATGGCCATATGTTCAGTGGTGAACATCTGGCTGTAACTTCTTTTCCAATTTCACCAACTCACTTCTATCTCTATTTACTTTTTTTTTAAAGAGCATTTCTGTCATTTTGTAGGGTCCCACTCCAATGTCTCATCTTGGTGTGGAGGTGTCCCTGGATTCTTTGAGGCTGTGTTATTAAGAGAACACAGACTCTTGAAATTCCTCCCAAACTGAAAAAATACTTTGCAAAAAGTCCTGTCAACATACTGTGTGCCTGCCTCATCCAAAGACCAGCCTTGTTAATTCCATATGGGCTAATGGCTAGAATTTTGACCAATTGGGTGGTGATCTTGTATACCAAGGTTTCATATATACCTCCATAGATGGAGGGAGCACTCAGAGGTGAAATCATATACCTTTCACTTCACCTATCTCAACTCCAGTTTTTTCTCATTAGTGAAATGGGGAGATTAATAACACAATTTCCAGGGTTGTTGTGAAAATCAAATGAAATAATATATGTATGTAAAACACTTTATACACCTTAATGCACTATATACATACCATTATCTATGTATTTCTTTACAAGTCATTATGGACTAGGTTGTTTTTCTCAACAGCCCACAGAAGTAGATTAGAATCAAGGCGAGGACATAGACAAAAACCTTTGACCATATTCATCCACAATAAAGTCAGTGGAAGAATTAATGAGCTTTAGGATGTATAGTCCTATAATTTAATCTGTTATGATGCCCCATTTTCATCATTGCTTCTCTTCCTGAGAGGGTTCTTTCCTCCTAAGACTATTTCAAAGGAAAGTCAACTCAGGTCAGGAAATTATTCTAGCCTTTGGGTGAAGCAATTGACATGCAGACATTTGAGGGGTTGGGGAGTGGATTGGAAAGTGGCAAATGTGTTAATAAAGTGAAGGGCACTCTGAGAGTTGAGAAATCCCAGAGTGTCTGGGCCACAGGTGGCACATATCCCTAGGCAAAGAGGGAGCCTTTGCTTCATGACTCTTTTTTGTGACAAACCCCTCAAAGCAAGTTCGGATGAAGGATGCAAACTGGAGCAACCCAAAAAGACCTCATTATATAGAACAGCCCTGCAAAGGAATGCCGAATATTTCACAACGTTCAAAGATACTTCTCTTTGTGCCCAAGGCCCCAAAGTAAGACACAACAAAAACACAAAGTGAAAAGAAAAGAAGACAATACAAAGAAATAAAAAAGGCTGTAAAGGACAAAAGATCAATGTTTTGTTATAAATTATTTAAAGACTCCTTTTAAGCCCCAAATTAAAACAATGTGGATGAAGATCCAAGTTTCCATGTATGGTATCAATGAGAGTCTTAGAAAACTGGCTTTTTCTGAAGTAAAGGACAGCATGAGATAAAGTGAACACATCCAAAATTTGCCATACTGATTTGCCTTCCCTTAATTCTAATAGTTAAGCATTCCTTGCTGTGCCAGTTAACATGTATGAATTCTCTCTATGTTGAGGACAGTCATTACAAGGCTATTAAGGGCAAAGAAGATGTAGACAGAGATGTAGGATGTTAAAGATTGGCAGAGATTTCCCAGATGATCTGATCTAGCCCCCTAATTGTATAAAGGAGGAAACTGGGCCCAAAGAAATGATTTTACCAAAGTCATACATCTCCTTTCAGACCACAGCTGGAATTCAGATCTCCCAATTACTATATGGATCAGGATTTTCTCCAAATCATAGCTCATAAGCCACCGTAGATGAATTTCTATTACCAGTGAGCTAAAGGAGATGTTATTTCAAAGGAAAATATGTTTATTTAAAGAATATAGGGGCAGCTAGGTGGCACCGTGAATAGAGCACCAATCCTGGAGTCAGGAAGACCTGAGTTCAAATCTGACCTCAAACACTTAACATTTTACTAGCTGTGTGACCTTGGGCAAGTCACTTAACTCCAATTGCCCTGCCTTCCTCTTCCAAAAAGCAAAAAACTAAAAAAAAATAAATAATATATCAGTATAAGAAAGATTTCCCTCCTGCAAATAGGGATATATCCAAGGGTATTGTGAAGTTCAAATGAGATAAAGGATATAAAACACTTTGTAAACCTTAAAGTGTCATATAAATCCAGTTTTTGCTATTATTAATAGTCTCCAGTCACCAGGCCTCCAGTCTGGGAATGACTTCATTCTCTGAGATTTCTACTGCATTGCTGCTGAGCTCAAGCAACATTTATAGAGTTAATACAGGAGTGCGCTAGGAAATGTCTCTCTGGAACCAAAAAAAAAAAAGGAAAGGAAAGGAAAGAAAAACATAAACACACTCTTTTAAGTTTAATCTGCATTATTAACACTTTTTAAACTTTAAACAATCAACAAAACAAAAAATCAAGCCCTGATTTGTAGATGCTTATTTCTCAGGTGCAAATGCTTACATTGAAAATTTAACAATTGGCTCTTACAAGCCTTAGGAGCTACCTCCAGTGTACCAGTGGGTATATCTTACTACAGGTGATCACATTACCAGCAGAAGCACATAAAATGAACTTATGTGGTGGTGGGAAGGTATATAAACTGTGCAGCCTAACCCCAAAGGGAGCTCAGGTCCAATTGCAGCTCCGCATGCGTGCGCCAGCTTGAGAGAAATAAAACACACATACAACCTAATTCTATTCGTCTTTCTTAGATCAAACTCTGGGTTGCCATTGATCATATTTATGGTGGAGCATACTGAAAGATAACATGTGTGGCCAGGGCACATTCAAAGGGGCTCACATGCGGGTAACATTCACGGCTAGGGCACTTGTGCCTGGCACAATTCTCACCTCCAATGTTCTAGAGCTGCCAATGTCATCTGTTGACTATCCCTCCTAGCTTTGTGTCATCTGCAAATCTGGTGATAATATCGTCAATTCCTCAGTTCACGTCACTGATAAAACACTGAACAACAATGAGCCGAGGGCAGATCCGTGGGCATTTCCATGGAGAAATTCTTCTAAGATGATACTTTTGGGGGTGGGGAGACACAATCGGGGTTAAGTGACTTACATAGGGACACATAGCTAGAAGTGTCTGAGGCCTCCTTTGAACTCGGGTCCTCCTGCCTGCAGGGCTGGTGCTTTACTTACTGCACCACCTCCCTGCCAAATTCAAAAATTATATTGAACTATTAATAATCACTCTTTAGGACCAGTCATTGAATCATTTCCAAGTCCATATAATTTTATTATCGTCTTACCCAGTTCTTTCCATCTTTTCCAAAAAGATATCTTTGCAACATCATTAAATATTTTGCTAAGATCTAGGAACACTATGTGTATGCCATCATCCTAATCTATCAGTCTGGTAAGCTTTTCTTTTAAAGGAAATTAGTTTAGTCTGGAATGACCAAGAAGGACATGACAATTGACTTACAAAGGTAGTTTAGTTGTAAATTCACTGCTAGGCATCCAACTAGGTAGTAGTACTCACCACCAGATTCCCTTATCCCGTGTCAGTCTGCGCATGTTTCCTCACACACTCTGCCATCTGACCCATATTTTCTCCCTTTCTTTATTCTCTCACTTCCTCATCTGTTCAGAATTGATCATGAGTGGGAGATATCTGGCCTTATTGCTACCACTGTTACTACCGACAGTTTGTTATGTGGGGACAGGAAGCCCAGGGTCAGGTCTGAATCGTTTAAGACATCACCTGGAATATGGTGTATACATGCTCAAGGAATAACACTGTCAGCTGAAGACAGGGTTTCAATAAACACCTCTCCTAGGATTTGACCCTTGGTACCAGTGGATCATATGCTCGCACAAGTTTTGTGTTTTCAAAGAAACCTTAGGAATCAACTTTTTTCTCTCTAAAGCAATCTATATCTTTGGTTCCTAGAGATGTTCTGAGCCAGACCTCTTCCCTCCAATTCAGATTTTCCTTTTTCTTCTTTGTCTCTCTGTTTAATAATTTAAGGAATTTTAATGAATATCTGTGTTGACCAATGAGAGATCAAGATCAAGAAAAAAAAACCTGTATTTGCTCTTAAACAGTAGAATGAGTAATTTTTATTGGAGATATGACGTCTGTTGGAACATTTTTAAGGTTATTATGTTGGGAAAAAGTTCTGTTCTGTCTTTGTCTTATAGTCTATTGCCTTTTTTTCTATACATTTTTTTCCTATTAACAGGGCAGGACCCCAGGTTCTCTGAAGTCTATCATTCTTGTTTTCAAAAGCCAATTATTGGATTGGGTTCATATTCTTTTATCCCTTAAAAAAAATAAAAGATAGAAACTTATTCTGTCACATTATGGGGGAGAGGGGGTGGATCAATTGAAATTGTAGTGACAGAACAATAGTGATGTAGTTTAATCTATCTCAGGTTGAGTACATTTATCATATAAGAAACTATAGAAAGAGCCCTGGATTTGAAGTCAAAAGACCTGAGTTCAAATTCTAACCCTGCTGCTTCCTAGTCTTGTGACCTGGGACAAGTTACTTCTCTGAGTATAAATTCCCAACCTTGGGAAGACAGGATTATGATAGCACCTATTTCTCAGGCTTGTCTTGAAAATCAAATGCGATGATGTACCATATATAAACCCTAGCACTGTGTGAATGTCAGCTATTTTTATTTCAATTCTCTGAATCTCAGTGTCTTAGTCTGTAAAATGAGAAGCCTCCACAAGATGACCTCTAAGGGCCCCTTGGGCATTAAACCTGTGACTTTATGATCCAGCAGCATATTTACTGATCGTATTTTCCTTTCCATCTCTAAGTTCAAGGATCTCATATGTTTGTGTAAACAGAAAAACCATCTAAGGAGGATTCATGCTCACCCAGTTATTCATAGTTGAAGCTGCCCACTTGATGTCCTTTAGAATGAAATGGTTTGGGAGTTAATTTTAGGGCAGACAGAATAGTATAGTGGAAATAGTATAGCGAACCTGAGGTCAGAAGTGTTAATGCTGGGCAAGCCACTGGGCTCCCCTGAGCTTCCATGGACTCATCTGTAAAACCGAGGAGTTGAAATAGACGGGTTCTAACATGCCTTCTAGCTCTCAGAGGGTATGATTCATAATTTCAGCAACATGGATTGGCCAGAAGTTCTTGGGAAGGTATTGCCCATAAACGTTATATGTTTAACATATGAGCTGTGCAATGTCAATGTGAATGCCCACGTTAATGCCAGCCTTCAAAGGGAAATGTATGTTAATGACATTTGAAACTCGCACAATTCTGTGCTTCCTTCAAGACTGAGACTCAAGTCCTATGAGAACCTGGATGTTAGGGGAAGGTGACTCTTGTAATACACATTGAATGCCCTGTGAAATGAGCAATCTTAAGTCACTGAACAATTAATAAAAGGACATTTACTTTGCCCTAAGACAGCAAATACATGCAGTTAGGATATGGTAGCATTACCTTCTCTGGACAAGGCATCTTCCTATGGAACCATGTCTGATTGGTAGGCATGGTTTGGTGACTACGGTGGTCTACAGACATCCACCAAGTCAGAGGGCTTTGACTACATACTAGTGGGACCTTTTGTGTCTTTAAGTGACCAGGAAACTGAACCAAGGGAGTGAGGAGCCAATCAAGTTCCAGGGATAACTTCATCACTTTTTAGGGAAAACAAATCCCTATTGTGAAAAAAAAATAGGGAATTATGGTCCTATCACATTGAAGTTGGTTGGTCTCCCTCTCCTCTGAACTCCTACAGCATTTAGAATCTGTATTATGCAGGCTGCCACTTAGTTATATATCCTGCCTTGAATTGTTCAACATAGGTAGTCTTCAATTCATGTTGATTCAGCTTCTGGCAACTCATATATTCAGGGCTTAGCCAATGTTATCGACTTGCAAGGTTTAGAGAAGACAGACAGAACCGAGACTTAGTCTACTTCCTGGGGAGGGGTTGGGTAATACACATACGGCTCCCCCAGGCTCCGAGCTGTGAGCGTGGCCCTCTGGCTCCCCCCTCCACACTCCATAGCCCTCTTCCACACGATTTCTCACCTCCTGGTCAGCACTAGCTATGGGCTGAAGGGGTAGAGGGAGGAAAAAGGAAAAGAATGACAGTGGGAAGGTAGGGAAAGGAAGAGAAGGGGGAAGAAAAAGAAAAGGAAGGAAGAAGAGAAATGTATGGGACTAAGGGAGACGAGGAAGCTGCCCCCACACTGTAAAGCAATGAGGCAGTTTTTCTTCCAGGACTCCACTGCTGTTGGAGACCCCCCACTAGATTGTCCTTTGGTGTTCCTCTGTATTTTATTCATTCATCCATCAAACATTGATGGGAAGACCAAGGAATATTAAAGGACAATCTAGCACAGGGTCTTCCTTCAAGGCCTGCTTCCAGATGCCAGAAGCTCCAGAAAACCTGCCCTCACACCTCTAGGTAGAAGCAATCCTTCTTTCCCATCTTGAATCTTCCACATCACTCTATTTGGACATCTTCCATGCACTGAGTCAAGCAGCATAACTTGTAATGTTGTTGTTTGTGTCTTGACTTGTATATCTTCTACAAGACTGTAAGCTTCTTGAGGGCAGGAACTGTGCCTTGTTTCATCTTTTTATACCCAATGTCCAACACAGTTCACTGGGGCTTGGTCAATATTTATCAATAGACCTGAATTACCAATTATGTGCAGAACACTGCGCCAGGCATAGCGGAAGACTAAAAAAAAAAGAAAATAGATCATTTTGTCCTTTATGGAGTTTACAATCTAGAAAATAAAATACAACAAAAGTTCACAAATATCTACCCTGTAAGAGATATAGAGAGATAAGATAGATAGATAGATAGATAGACAGACAGATAGATATAGAGATGTAGAGATAGATGTATAGATATAGATATATAGTCTTTTTGGAGGGGGAAGGCAGGGCACTTGGGATTAAGTGACTTGCCCAAAGTCACACAGCTAGTTAGTGTTAAGGGTCTGAGGCTAGATTTGAACTCAGGTCCTCCTGACTCCAGGGCTGGTGCTCTATTCACCTAGCTACCCCACTGTAAGATATTAAATGATGATCATGAAGTAAATGGTCCAAACAAATAGACTGGAGAATTGAGGGAATGAGTCATCTCTGTTAGATAGAGGGTGATCGGTTAATGACTTAGTCAACAAAAATGTATTAAGCTCTTAGTATATATGCCAAGTACTGTACCAACAAGTACAAAGGCAAAAACATTGTCCCTGACCTCAAGGAGCTCATATTCTAATAGAGGAAAAATATGTGAACATCCAAGGACCTCAAAGATACCTACAGAGTAAATGGTATTGACACAATGAAAATGAAAGCTAATATGAAAAGGAAGGCAGTGTCTGTGGCTGGATTTGAACTCAACTCTTTATGACTCCAGACCTAGAGCTATATCCACTGTACCACCTGGCTTCCTTTAAGGTAGAGGAAAGTGAATAATAATAAAAAATGAAGCAATTATATTAATAGAGGAGGTTGGAAGATTGACTACTATTAACATTAACATTAACTAATGTTAACTGGAATATGTTGGGGATGAAGTGAGCTCTTATTAATCTACCTCCTTGCTGCACTGAGCTGGGATGTGGAGGCAGCAGGGGTTCCTTCACCAATTACAGTGGGGGAGGGAAAGGCCTGTGATGTTTGGATCCGAGTCTTTGAATTATACATCTCTGCTGTGATGCTTAGTGAGAATTACAAATAAAATAGATGAAAGTGCTCAAGGAATAAGTAATGACTGATGCACGATCATGGTTTGTGGTTTTAGTGGATTTCTATCTGTGAATCTCCCTAAAGTCATGTTGCAGGTTTCAGAGTCAGAGCAGAAGTCAAGAAGAAGCTGTTAAGTACCTACCGTATTGTGTGCACTGTGCCAAGTGCTGGGTAAAAGACAGTCCCTGCTCTCAAGGAGCTTATGGTCTAATGGGGGAAACAATGATTTGCCCACAAGCTATACACAGGATAATGGGAGAGAAGCAGCAGAGGACTGGGGGACTGGGAAAGGCTTCCTAGAGAAGGTGGAGGTCTGGCTGGGACATGAAGGAAGCCACTGAAGGCCAGAAGCAGAGGTGAGGAGGGAGAGAAAAAAAGTGATGCTGAGTTATTGAGCCAATCCACGCACGTCTTGCTGCCAAGCAGCCAGAGAAAGGAATCTTTATCACCTTCGTGGACAGAACTAACTTGATGTGTTCCCCAGTTGAGAGAAAAACAACTTTTTTTTTCTTTTTCTCATTTTAAGTGAATATTGTTTAGTTCCAACTGGCACTGAAATGACTCAGTCTTTGAACCCCTATGAGGTGAACAAGATAAATTGGAAAAACGCGTGGCCTTCAGTTAAGAACCAGACTAAAGTTCAGAGATAGACACTTATTCTGGCCAAGTGAAATGTGAACTCATAACTCATCGTCTAGTCAAGGAGGCACCAAAGGCACAAGGATTGTTTTCAAAACCAAACTGATAAGTAACTAAAAAGGTCCTATTTGTGGTTTCTGAAAACCTTGTCTTCATAGCAGTGTTCTTCAAAGTGTCTACCAGAGTCAAGTCACTTTGAAAATGTGTGGAGCATTAATAAGCACCAGAGATCACTATAGAAGCTATGTACAGATCAGAATTAATAACTCTCAGACACAGTAATGAGAATTGTTATACTTGCCCTCACTACCACCACCCAATTCCCAGAACTGTATGATTCTGTAATCCCAGAAAAATAACATGTAAAGAAAACTGTGATATTGTCAGAATTGGAATCAGGGTGGAATTTTTTGCTGTCAGAAATGACCTGCTTGAGAAGAATGAAGTTTAGGGGCTGGGGGAGGAGAGGAATTTAGGAAGAAGGGGGCAGGAGACCATCAGGAAGTCTGTCCACAAGGTGGAGCTCTTACAAAAGCTTCCTAATGGACCTTCCCACCCATTCTTTCTAGCCCAGTCCATCCTTCACATAACCACCAGGCTTATCTCCCTCATGCATAGAACAGAGGTTTAACAGGGCACTAATACGGAGGGCGGCAATGAAAAGAACGACTATTTAAATAGCTTTCTCATTCTAATTTTTTAAAAAGTCTGAACTTTAAGTATAAAAAAATAGCATTTTCACATATATAACAAAACACAAAAAGGGATCCCCTAACATTCTAATTTTCTATTTTCATACTGCTTATTTCTAATATATGTTTGTAAGTATGTGTGTGTGTGTAACGAATTTCAAAACTGTCCTGCTTGTCTGTGCTTCCTTCTGAACTTCCTCTATTCTCTTCTGTGCATTTAAAAAAATACTTCAAATGATTCCTTTATTTTTGGCATCACCAGTTCCAACTCTTCCTTCTCCTTTTTCCATCCTCCTATTGAAAACAGAGAGAGAGAGAGAAAGAGAGAGAGAGAGAGAGAGAGGAAGAGAGAGAGAGAGAGAGAGAAAGAGA
>CM053580.1:228534611-228551926 GCA_028627135.1 Pseudochirops cupreus | reverse complement strand
TATATATATATATATATATAGGATATATTAAATTCCAACATCTCCTCTCATTTTTCATAGTAGTTACTGGGTCCTGTGTGATTCTATCGTCCCTTGGTACTTGGAACTATTTATTTCTGGATGCCTACAGCAATGGTGTCAGACTCAAATAGAAATGAGAGCCACTACATGATCCCTATAGCCACATATTGACTTAGATTTCAAATGTAATATTATCCATGCTTTATTGTATTTTTATGCATTTTGTTAAATATTTCCCAATTACATTTTAATTTGGTTCAGGCCACATTAGGTAGAGTTGTGGGTTGCACATTGCCTGTGGGCTGGATGTTTGACACTTCTGGTCTAAAATATCAAATACCCTACAACTCTGGATTTTTGACTATAACATTTCTAGGACATTTCCTTTGGGGTTTTCTTTCATAAGGTCATTGGTGGATTCTAGCTTCGCTTTCTCCTCTTATTCTGTTAGATCTGGAGAGTTTTCATTAATGATTTTTTAAATATATCTTTTTAAAAATTTAATGGTTTGTTCTAAATTTAAGATTTTTCAATTTAATTTTAATCATGGCTTTCAAAGACTCTAATGACTCTCAAATTATTTCTTTTCAACGTGTCTTCCAGGTAAATTGCTTCTGATATTAGATATCTGATATTTTCTTCTATTTTTTTAATCTCTTGATTTTTGTTCTAATAGTTCTTAAATCACAGAGTCATTGATTTCTCTTTGGTCAATCCTAGTTTTCAGGGAGTCCATTTTTGGGGTAAGGTTTACCACTCTCTTTTTAAGCTCTCTGGGTCCACTAATTTGTTATCTTATCAGAGTTCATTTTTCAGCCAACCAATTAACGGGCATTAATTTGGCACCTATGCCATGTCCTATGTGAAAAACTGGGAATACAAAAGCAAACAGAAAACCATCCCTGCCTTCAGAGTTCACTGTCTAAAGGATAGGACAATATAGTAAGCATAGTAGTTTCCAATCATTTACTTTCTCCTCAACATCTGTAAATTCCCCTTTCTCATTTTTAAAAATTTTGGTAATTTGGCTTTCTTTTATTATCATTCTTTCTATTTCTTTTTCCCCTTCTGTCCCCCTTTCCCCTTATCTTCTTCTTCTCATTCTCCTCCTCTTCCTCCTTCTTCCTCCTCTTTTTCTTTTCTCTCTTTATCTTCCTGTCTCCATCTGTCTCTGTATTGATGTTTCTCTCTCTCTCTCTCTCTCTCTCTCTCTCTCTCTCTCTCTCTCTATCTGTGTGTGTGTGTGTTTTTCTCTCTCTCTCTGCAGCAGGAACTCACAAGTCCAATCACAAAACTGATGAGCATCAAAGCTTCGGCTAGCTAGCTTGGTCTTTCTGACCTGGTCCGACTCACCTCTCCATACAAAGCTTGGTGACTCTCCTCATACAAGGTATTATTAGACTCACTATATTTCTGCTGAGCATGGTTTGAACACCATTTGACTTTAATTCTACTGCAGCTTCCATCTCCCAAACTTAATCAAGCCACCAGCCTCAATGTTCCCTAGTTGCAGATATTATAGGCATGTACTACCATGCCTGGATGCTTTTCTTTCAAAAATCAAATTAATGGGGGGGGGGGGGGGAGCCAAGATGGTGGCATAGGAGCAGCAAGGTACGGCAGCTCCCACACAGCCACATCAAATACCCATAAAATATGACTCTAAACAAATTTTATGACTCTAAAATGCACACAAATATACTTCCCGCTGAAGGAAGCTCGGCTCAAAGGGACCATATCAAAAGTCAAATTAATGGCCTGTGTGTTTTATTAGTCTTTCCAAAAGAATATTATCTCTATTTATCGATTCAGGATTGTTTTCAATTTTTCTGATCTTTTCTTTGATTTTCAGACTTTTTATTTTTATGATAACTTGTGAATTTCAATTTATTGTTTTGTTAAGTTTTTTAAAATTGCACACTCAATGCACCAATTTCTTTTTTTCTTCTTAATGGAAGTGCTTAGATATATAAATTTTATTCAAAAATATTTTTCTAGTTTTCCGTCTCTTGTTATCAACAGACTCCTCTACTGCTTATAAGCATACTTAAAACCTAGCTGTACTTTCTCTAAACCATTTGAAATCTACTCAACTAAATTTGATACTTTCATCTTTTTTTTCCTTCCCTATCATGAATATAGAGGGCTCACATCTCTCTAAGGCTACCGTAATTTTTACTTTAACCACCAGTTCTTCCTTATTGTTCACAATTAGTTCTTACACTCAATAGAGAGCAGTGACTTAAAAAAAAGCTACCTGTGTCCCCGTCATCTGCAGTTTCCCCCGGACTTCATAGGACCATGCAAACAAAATATTTGACTCTGTTGAATTTCACCAGTTAAGTTACTGGCAGAAAGTGCAAAAAATTCAGTTTTTCTAAATCTATTGTCCACTCAAATTGTTTTTATTTTTTCTAGTGAAAAGGAGGGTTTTCTATGTACAAATTTTCACATTCAGCTTTGGCAATATTACATGAAATCTGCCACATAAATTCAAATATATCATAGTTTGCTTTTGCCTGAACATTCGCATTATTTCCTTAAATTAATCTGGACTACCACACCTCCCTGGGCTGTTAACTTTTAAAGATACATTTTCCAATCTCATTTCTTCTTCAGAAAAACATAAATCCTGATATTTTTTTTCCCAAATAAAACTACAAACATCTTTAATGGCCAAATCAAGGAGGCATTACCATTCACATTTTACAATCTTTATGATTCTTCAAGGCCTATTAAGAGTCGGTTGTTAAATCAACCATGTTTCCCAGTAAATTTGGTCTGCATAAGTTAGCTTTGCACAGAATTTTTTCTAAGTACTTTGAAAGCATTCACAAATACCATCTTCTTGGTTCTAAAACAATTTCCATGGGTAGGAAACTGCACTCATCTTACGACATAGTATGTTGAACATTTGAGAATGTTTATTATACTGATACAATTGTCCTACTATATACAAGAAGAAATTGAGTAATATTTTTCTTGAGTCTTATGCCAAGACTCCTTTTTCTTTAGTTTTTAAGTTCTCATTTGAAAGAGATATACATGACATTTGAAAGAGATATACTCAATTTAGCTGCTTCAGGAAAAACGAATTAACTTGTCCTCCAATACCTGATCCAATGTTGACTTGCCTCAGGTATGTTAGCATCAGGAAGTAAGAAAACTCAGGTGTTTGAAATTCATTGTTCAATCTACTAGACTTAAGTTGTTTATTTTGACCCTGATTTCTTACCAGTTGAAACAGGACTCCTTATATTGTCTGGCTTTAGGGTTTCCTATGTATATTTAATATTTGTGTAATGTACAAGAAGTGGTTCATTCAATTTTGACACTGCCAGTTTTAGGACCAATCAAAGTTTGTGCTTGCTGTTGCAAACTGACCTTGAACCTTTTGGCATTTGGACTTGTTTAATCTTGGCAGAGCTTTGCTTCCTGTTTCTAAGAACAGAGGCTATTATTAGTCTCTGAATGCTTCTGCCCATCTAATAGTTCTTAGAAAGCAAGAATCTGATTGTACAAGTGAACTCAGCAGATTAAGTATCCATGATAAGGAATAAAAGCTTTGCAAAGTCTTATAGGAGAGGAAAGAGATGGTATTCTACTAAATGTATTTTGCACCCTGGAGAGTCTAAAATGTTTGCATAGGGCTTTGATGAATTCCACATCATAATGAGAAAAAAATAAAAAAAGCAAATCTGAATTCCTGAAAGATGTCTGACCTAATGAACTAAACCCAGGTCACGAAGTCAGAAAACCCAACTTCAAGTTTCACCTCTACATCTGTTAAGCTGTGTTAGCTTAGCCATTGGTGCCTCTCCTTCCTGATGTGTCAAAATGCTTGCCTTTGCTAGATTGTGAAGTTCTTAATAAGTTAGATGAAACAGAGGCAAAATTTCTTGGAAAAATTTAAAAGAGCAACACAAATATGAGGCATTAATACTATTCTTCTATCAGAATCTATTAGATGTATATAGGAGGCTCTTGTTATCCAAGAAACAATTAGTACTTGAAAGACTTGGCTTACGGGAATCCATTTAAAATGAGGAGCAATACTTCAAAATATGTAAATAGTTTTTTTAATGTTTGGTTAAGATTTTGTCTTGAGAAATGCAACAAAAATTATAAAAATGATTTGGTTTTATGCTATGTTTAACAAAATTTAGCTTATATTTGCAAATATAGGCTAGTTCTTAGAAAAACGGCTTAATTTTGTAAACTCTAGAAATATACTTAAATATAGCAAATATATCAGTAATAATAATAATTAAAATAATAACAACATGCCTCAAAAAAGACATTGACTCACCACATGGGGGATGGAGACTGACGTCGAATGGCAAAATATTCTGAGTGGGGACCCATTTTATTGATGATCAGCCCATCAGAGATTACTTTCCTGTTGGTAAGGACAGAAGTCCAGATGACTGGTGATGGCCCACAATGCAGTGCGTGGCTTTGGTGTCTTCTGTGTCTGACCAGGCTCTACGTGCTTCACAAACTCCTTCACGGCCCTTGGAACAAATTGTTCTCATCTGCCCAATCCACTGGGGAAAGTCCTCATATGCTTGGGGTAAACATCCCCTTACCTCACAGATGGATTTGAGGTCTGTCAGTTACCCTCAGCTTGGTTTAGCTCGTCTTTGAAAACAAAGGATGGACAACAACAATAACTTTCCTGTAATGGTGACTTGAGCTTCCCTGTGCAACCTGGTAGGGAGACAGAGTGATGTAATAAAAGACAGAGTGGTACAATAGAATAGAGAGACAGACATAGAGTTAGGAGGTGCAGTGTCTCCTTTCTAATAAACTGGCAATTCCCCCGGCATCTCTCTAAAGACTCTTATAGTCAAGAACAATCACTAATTTACATTGGTAGAAAGACTCTTCTTACTGGAATGAAATCGCAGGTGCAAGTCAAAACAAAATGCAACCTCTTAACTGTGAGAATTCAGACCATTAATATTATTGATAAGACACCTCCCCTCTCCACCCCACCTCCACACAAACACCCACTCCAACAAGGCATGTCATTTTAAGAAAGCAATACACAAAAAACCTGAATTTACAAAACAGATCCATTAGGAGGTGGTTATTCACATCACACACACAGATTACTTTTTTAAAAAAGATTCACCAAAAGGGATCCTCAAGATAGTCAGCTCTCTTAAAAACTGATTTGATTTACAAAATTTTTCCAAGAATATATCTGTTGGCATAAGTTGGGCAAAACCCTTCCTTTCCACAATCCTTTAAATTAGTCAAGCCACCACATTCTTGCTGTGGAAAACTTTATAGTCAAAAATGTATTGACTTGTCCTTTCACTTTTCTCAGGTAGATGTGAGCCTGTCTTTTTCCCGTCATTAACACAATATCTTTTGCTAATATTTGACTATGACTATCTGTAGCTGCATAGGTCAAAAAGAAATAGATGGTCCTAGGAAGAAGCTTACAAAAGAGCTGAACCACATGCTTGATAAATGCCCTGTGGAGAAAATTTATGGGAGCTTCTATCATCAGTCTGCTCTAGCAATGCAGAGAAAGCTATAGCTCCCTCTAAGTGATAAGTGATGCCTTTGACCCAACTGATGCGAATTAGGGGTTATAAAAATGTCATCGTTTCTTCTTCCATCATTACTAATGATATAAAAATTGGGTCTGTGAGTTTACCTCAAGACAAAGACCAAAGAGGCTTTCCTTGAGGAATTTAAATCAATACTTGGAGATTCAGAAAGTTACAAGAATAACTCATAAGCTAGGACTTGGAAATGGCCAATTCTCATGGTGAATAGACAGCTTTTGTGGATGAGTAATTGGGTATCACAAGAGATATTTTTGGCCTGGGTCATTAAATGAACAAAGGTGACTGGTTTTATTTGTAAGATAGTAGCTCATATCCTCTGGGGTTGGAAGTTGGGGCAGAGGAGGGCAGAGAATAAGGTAAGAAAGAGGCCTGCTCCAAATTGGGCATCTAAAAAACATTGTTCCCACTTAATAATAAAAGAAAATTTTGTCCCCCAAGAATTCTTCTAAAACCTTGTAGGACACTGGCTAGTCTTTAAATGGGTTTGGATATTAAAACTTAATCAAAAACAGTTTTTCAATAATAAATGAGTTTCTCAGGCTCTTTCCCCTTGGTAGAGAAAAGGGGGGTTATAATGTCAGAATGATGTAAACACTGTTAAATATGCTCTCTATCTATTTTTGCTAAATTCTGTTTTTTTTAAACAAGAGTGGGGGAGGGTTTAATTTATGGGTAGAATGAGTATATTTAAAAGAGTTGTATGTGAAAACAAACAGTATTAACACTTTTTTAAAAAAAATAAATGACAAAAATAAATGCTAGTTTATGAATGATTTGACCTTTTTACATGCTCAATATCTAGAAAGGAAGCTTAGCATGGTGGATGGGGAACCAGTCTTGGAGTCAGGAAAACATGAGTTCAAGTCCTGACTCTGATATATACTGGGGAATAGTAACAATGGGCAAGTCACTTAACTTTTCAGAGCTCTCAGACAACTTCCTAAGACTATAAATTGCCAATCTGAATTAGAAAAGGGTATTTCCATACTAGGAGTGATGAAATCACACATCTGGATCCCCTTCATTCCTCCCCCTGCAAAAAAAAAAAATCCTACCATGCCTATGTATCAGGGGCTACTGTATATATACTGCCTTGTTTACTTAGCAAATATTGAATATCCCTCCTAAAAACTGAACAGTTACCCAATGAGAGTCTAAATCAGATAATGGCAGCTCAGATGATCAATCATATCTGACCTAATGCTAAGATGAACCCTAGCCAAAGCCATTGGCAGCCCTCTGTCAGACATTCAAGGACTTTAGAAACTTGGTGACCATCAGCCCAAAGGGAGACAATAGCTTATATTCATGGTATGATGGAAAGTTAGAGTTGGAAGGAACCCAAAGACCTTGGTCTATCTGTCTGATTTTACAGTTGAGAAAATTGAAGCCTACAGAGGCCTACAGTTTGGTATAACTAGGTACTTGGCATACCTAGTACTAGAATCCAAGTCCCCCAACTCAAAGGCCAGGGCCTTTTATAATTCTATGCTCTATGGTTCTTCACCTTTGAACACACACATAGCCCATTGAGGTCCCGCACGGTGAATAGAAATCTACTGGTGCCTCTCAAAGTATCAGTATAGGAAAACTACAAGTCAAATGCTATTGTGATGCTAACCCCCCCCCCCCCTTTAACTCCTTGGAAGTGTCAGAAGGAAGGGGAATTTTACTTGGAACTACCCTCCCTGAGTCAGTAGTTTTAACTGTTCCAAACATGACACACCAACCCCGGCCCTGTTAATGATGTAAAACTGAAGACAGTGCTGGAATTCAGAATCCTGGTGGTGGAATCTTAATAAAGCTGCCCCAAACCCCAATATTCTAACTTCATTATAGGCCTGGCCGCACTGAACAGCAGGCCCACCACTGTACCTACCTTGCCCCCCTATGTCCTAACTTCTTTGTATATACCTCACAGCTCACTGGAACAACAGGTGTGTCCCTGAACTCTTAGTTCCCACAAAAACAGCAGGTATGTCCATGTGATGGCAGCCTAGCTACTGCCTCTACCTGGTCACTGCCCCCAGACCCATTCCAACAGAAACAGGTGTGTCCTTGTATTCAAGCACAATCACATCATCCATCTAGCCCAAGACAGGACCACAATACCTAACCATCTGTCTTGGTTGACCAGACAGGACCACAATAGCTAGCCATTTGGAGCACAGAATAACCAGAATGTTTAACCACCGAACCCTCCTCCATTACCTAATCCCTTAACAAACTCCTCCTGCCTTTATAAGACTAATGATATTCCTATATTCTATGTAAATTTCTGCTATGTAATTGCATCTTTACCCTATAAAAATCCATCTTGCTTTTTCTGAAGTTGCTGTTTCTTCTTCATGAGAGGCATCAATCTCAATAAATGCCTGTACTTGGATTAGAGGTGGTCCGACTCTGAATTCTTTCAGATGGTTCCACCACAACACATGATGAAACCCCAA
Source organism: Pseudochirops cupreus (assembly GCA_028627135.1). Taxonomy (NCBI): domain Eukaryota; kingdom Metazoa; phylum Chordata; class Mammalia; order Diprotodontia; family Pseudocheiridae; genus Pseudochirops; species Pseudochirops cupreus. The sequence continues at coordinate 228,543,870 of CM053580.1, read as the reverse complement.
CAGTTTTGGGGTGGGCAGAGACCCCACCTCAACAGTTTTTGGCATCCCTGGGTTTAAATTACAACCCTGACCTTCAAGGCAGGGGAGGCGAAGGAGAGAAGGAAAGAGAAGGATGGCCACTCAGGGTCTATGATGTTTCCAAGTCATCCTCCAGTATTGGGGAAGGACCAGGGCAATGAAGACAGTTCTTCTTGGTTGGTTGCATTCCCTTTCATGTGTTTTCTTCCCCATTAAAATGTAAGCTCCTTGAGTATAGGGATTGTCTTGCTTCTGTTTTTGCATCTCCAGAACTTAGAACAGATTAAGTGCTTAAAAAATACTTTTTATTCTCTCAGTCTTTCTCCTGAATTCCACTTCACTACCAGTTGCTTATTGAACATTTTTAACTCTATGTCCCACTGGCATCTTAAGCTTCCCTAGGAGGAGGGGAGTAGGAGGCAGTTGGAGGGTTAGATGGTGGGGCAGGAGAGGAATGGGATCTTCACAGTATAATCACGTTGGGCGACCCTGGGAAAAAATGAAAAGGACAGAGGCAGCAGGGGCCCGAGGAAGGCCTAGTTCGCCATCTTCACCTGTTGGGCGCAGTCCCACAAGGTAACAGCCAGAAGAAGCAAAAAAGGGAAAAAGTAGCAGAAATAAGCAACCACTGGGAGAATAGGCTAAGGGGTCAGGAGTAGTAAGGGTGGAAAATCATGCTTTGGTTGTAGGGAAGAAGAGAAAGATACTCACGAAAGCTCCCAGTACAGAATTTACAGAAGACTCTGAGGCACTTTAACTCCAGCTAAGGAGAAAACCTAAACCCAGCCTCCTCACCCCACGATAGTCCTAGAATCAAAGCTCTGATCACCACACCCTAGTTATGGTTCTGACTTTTAGAGAGTCAAAAGTAGCTTCTTTTTAGGCAAATGCTGAGTCTGCTCTGCCTGTGCTCGTGGCAACGCCCTGTGTAGCCTCTGTCTCATGGTAAGCTTTTTTCTTTGTCTTTCAAACACTTTTTCCAATGCTGGTGACACATCTTTTTTTTCATTTTTAGTGCTAGTTGGGGCTGCTGTGTTTCTTGGCTCCAAATGAGCCAGCCCATTGCAGGCTAATACCTAGCCCACGGCAGTGCTGGCTACAGGATGTCTTTACAACTTATTTTCAAGATCTCTATTTTGAAAGAAAGACTTTTTTGAAAAATTAATTGAAAGGGTTGATCTTATATCAAGTGAAGGAGAACCCTTCTGAAGGCTGATGAATGGAAGCCTTTTCCTCTTCACATTTGAGTTAATTGTAAGGAGGCCTTTGTCTCCAATTAAATGTAAACTTATGCTTCATTAAATACCTCACTTGTTCTTGCACTTCAGGTACTTCTCTGAGGTGGCTGTTATATTTTGAATTGGTTGTTCAAGTGTGACAAGAAACCAGGAAACATCTGGAGAAGCAATATAAATTTAAAAGGTCTTTTACATTAGAAGGGGCCGCCTCTCATTTGTCAGCATCTTCAATTGAACCCTACTGTGAATATATATACCTCTAATGTCTTACTCAATTTATTCCTCTATTGATGCTCTATTGCCTCTCCATAGCAACTGTCACAAATCTCTTAATCTCTCAAGCCACCCACAGCACACACCCCCTTTCTTCAGAAGAACTTAACTTCCTCTTCTCCCCTTCCCATTATCTCCAAAGTTCTTGACATCATTCCCTACTCCCTTGTTCTTTTACAGCAGCAGAAATGACCGTCCTCCTTACCAAGGCCAGCCCTCTGATTGTGCCCTTGATCCTATCCCCTCCACTCTTCTCTTGGAGTTTGCTCCTGTGATCGTTCAGCTTTCTCTCTAACATTCAATCTTTCTACCCTCTTCTGACTCATTTCCTGCTGCATAAAGATACATCCATGTCTCCCCACTATTAAGGAAGCAAAAACTTCCTTTGATATTACTGTCTCAAACTTCCTTTGACATTACTGTCTCCTCGAGCCATCAAACATCTCTCCTCCCTGTCATAGCCAAAGTCTTAGGAAAAGCTGTCTATCTTGGCTGTTTCTACTCCCTTTCCTTTCACTTCTAAATCTTTTGCAATCTGGCTTCTGACCTCAGCAGTCCAAAGTTACACAATATCTCGGAATTGCCCAATCCAACGGTTCTTTCACTGTCTTCATCATTCATGACCTCTCTGTAGTATTTGCCACTGCTGACTGTTGTCTTCCTCATACTCTCTCTTCTCAGTTTTCACGACCCCACTCTCCATTCTCCTTCAACCAATCTCACCATTCTTTCTCAATCTCCTCTGATGACTCATCAAAGCATATATCCACCATCACCACCCCAAACTATGTGAGTACATCAAAGAGCTGACCTGGACCCTCTTCTCCTCTCTGTACCTTCTCTCTTGATCACCAATCACATCATCTCCCATGAATTCAATGATCACCTCCAATCAGATGATTTCTAAATCTATATATCTAGCCCTGGCCGAGATATTATCTAGTATCTTACTCTACGTAACTTCCCTCTCTTCCAAGTCTTACTCTGCAAAGGATGTGTTAATTGACTGTCTGATTGTTCTATTTTGCCATCTTTGTGACTTCCATTTTTGCAACTTTAAAGTTGCAAAAGTGTTGCAACTCTTCCTTGCCTCGCACTCCTCTATATGTGTTTCCTCCTCCACTAGAATGTAAGCTCCTCAAGGCTAGGGACTGTCTTGCTTCCATATTGTGTCCCCCCACAGTTTAACACATAGTAAGCATTTAATAAATGCTTTTTGTTCTTTTGGTTTCTCTGAGTTCCAGTCTTTATTTACCAACTCCTTATTGAATATTTTGAGTGATATATCCCATTGGCATCTGAAACAGTATCTAAAACTAAACTCATTATTTTTTCCCCTAAAACACATGCTTTTTCTGAACTTCCTTTTTTTTATTGAGGCCACCCCAATCCTTCCAGTCACCTGAGTTTAGAACTTATGAGTCATTGTCAACTCATCCCACATCGATTGTCAAATATATATTTCTGTCTCCACAATGTTTCTCACATCCATCCCTTTCTGTGGCCCTAGTTCAGGCCTTACCATCTCTCATCCAAACTATTATCTTTTGCTCCAAACTGGTTTCCCTACTTCAAGTCTCTTCCCTCTCTACTCCATGCTCCACATAGCTACAGAAGGGATATTCCTAAAGCACTGGCCTAGTTACATCCTTCCCCTGATCAGTAAATTCCCCTAGCTTCTTATTACCTGGAAAACCAGATGCAAATGCCTTCCTTTGGTATTTATAGCCTTTTGCAACCTGGCTCCCACCCATCTTTCCAGGATAATTACATATTCTGCCTCTACACTCTCTCCAGGACAGGCAAACTGGCCTCCCTGATGTTTCTTACACGTGACATTATAACTCCTACCTTCATGCTTTTGCACAGGTTGACCTGCCATGACTAGAATATACCTTTTCTTCATGTTAGCCTAATTGCCTTGAAAGTTGAGCCCAAATGTCAGCCCCACCCCATACAAGGCCTTTCCTGATCACTCCAGTTGTTAGTGTTGTTCTCACCCTGCCTCTTTCTTACCAAAAAATAAAAATAAATTACCTTGCATTTATGTGTAAATGAAGGACTAGTCCAAACTTTATGAACAAACATAGCATTCTCAGCCTGATAGAGGGTCCAAAAATATAAATTTTTGGAGTATAGGTGAGCTACCTTGTAGAGGTAGCTGGGTGACTCAGTGGATAGAGCACTGAGGGTGGGGTTAGGAAGAACTGAGTTCAAATCCTGCCTCAGACATTTACTACTTGTATAACTGGGCAAGTCACTTAACCTCTGTTTGCTTCTCTGTAAAAAAGAGAATTGTAAAAAGAGAATCATAATAACCCCTACCTCACAGTGCTGTTGTTGAGTATTAAATGAGGGATATTTGTACAGTGTTTAGCCCAGTGCTTGGCACAAAGTAGGAGTTTAATAAATGCTTCCTTCCCACTTCCTTCCTTCCTTCCTTTCTTCTTTCCTTCCTTCCTTCTTTTCTTTCTTTCTTTCTTCTTCCCTTCCTCCCTTCTTTTCTTTCTTTCTTTCTTCTTCCCTTCCTCCCTCACTCCCTCCCTCCCACCTGCCTTCCTTCCTTCCTCCCTCCCTTCCTCTTTCTTTTTCTCTTTCTTTCTTTGTCTTTTTTCTTTTTTCTTTCTTTCTTTCTTTTTCCCTTCCTCCCTCACTCCCACCTTCCTTCCTCCCTCCCTCCTTCCTTCCTTCCTTCCGTGACTGTTTTGTATTTATTTACCATGTGGAGAAAAAAGACTTACTTGGTTTTTTAATCATAACTGAACATGCACACAAAAGACCCCCAAAACTCTACCTTGTTTTCTTTTCTAAATTGCTACATTGGAGTGAGGAAGCAGTAACTGTGGTAAGCCTTTGTGTGGGAAGAGCACTAGTGGCTACACCTCATCCATGGTGATCTGAAGTCATGACTTATAGTGCTACTTTCCTGACTTAGAAGAATAGCCTTTCAAATAGAGAGTGGAGGAGGCTTGGACCTTCTGAACTTTCAGGTCTGAAGAAGAGACACAAAGAGTCCAGGAACTGAAGTCCCTGACAGAATTTGTGGACAGCTAAGCCCAATGAGGAGTTGTGGTCCAAATGGTTTCTTTCATACCACCCAACATTGAATTGCCATTCACACGCTGCTTGCTACAAATGGAGGAGTAACTTATCCATGTCTGTACTGAATTTGGAAGTAACTTGGTGGGGCAAATGTTTTGTATAAACTTCTTTATTTTGAACCCATCTCCCCAGGGAGGCAGGAACTTTGAGTAGAGGGGGTTGATGGATGTTGGGTAGAAAGTGTTTTGCAATTTCTGTACTTGCTTTAGTTTTTTCAGTAAATATTCCTTGATAAAGGCTAATTGATATTAATTGGGCAAATAATATTAATCAAAGATAATGAGGATATGTTACCTGGCTCTGGTGACCGAGATTGAGGAGATCGCACCAGAATGGGGACTAGACACAATGACCTTGGAAAAATACCCTCAGCTTATCAGAGGATAACCCCAAACCCCGATTAGAAGAAGTAGCTTTGATTTGGGAAACTACCTTGTCAGGTAGGGTGGAAGTTGACACCAGAACTAGATGCCCCCTCTGAGGACCCAATTTGCCAGTGAGAACAGGAGTTGAGATGTCCACCTGCAGAGTTTCAAAGGCGCCATAAAGTGTCTGTTAATATTTTCAATAGAACATAAGCTATTAGAGGGCAGGGATTGTTTCATCTTTGAGTTTGTGTCCCCAGAGCCCAGCACAGGACCTGGTACATTGTAGTGGGTGCATAATAAGTACTTATAGAATGATTCATTGACTAATATTTTATTTTCCTCTTTTTTTCTCACTGTTACTTCCCAAAGACTCCCCTTCCCTCCAATAGAGAACTCTCCCTTGTAACAAATGCAGATATGTAAAACAAATCAACCCACTGACCATGTCTGAAAAAGTCTCATTGTGCACCCGTGCCTCATTACTCTTCTTCCAAGAGGTGAAACCTTTACTGTGGTCAATATTCACAAGCTTAACACATTGGCTTTGATATAGAAGCAAATATTGGTAATGCTTGGAGGTTCAGTCGATCTTTTTGAATGGGAAAAGGTGAATTTATTTTCATAAAAAGTGAATGTTTATTATTTAAGTTTGAGAACACTTGGACTTTCTTCTAAAATGATTTTTCTTAAAATAAAAATATTAAAAAGAATCCGAGGCCTTTGATGATTTAAAACAACATTCCACAATCTATACAAAGCTAAACTTTGATTTGTTTTTATTGAAAGTGTGAAAGTTCACTACATTTTGACACTAATGGCTTCTCTGAAATAATTCAAATGTCATTTCAGCCTGGATTTTTCCCATGTGTTGACCTAAAAATACAGAAACAAAGAAGGGTCCAGACACACACAGGGTATAGTTTGGGGGAGAGCTTCTAAAGGTTCTATTATAAATCACTGAAGAATCAGTAATTATAGGAGATTGTTTTGGAAAAGTTGAACAAATTAAACTTTTTTATCTTTTCACAGGGCAGGTAGGTGGTTCAGTGGCTAGAGCACTGGGACTACAATCAGGAAGTCCAGAATTCAAATCCAGCCTCGGATATTCCCTAGCTGTGTGACCCTGGACAAGTCACCTAAATTCTATCTGCTTCAGCTTCCTCAGCTGTAGAATGAGGATAATATAATCTACCTCGCAGAGCTGATGTGAAGATCAAAGGAAATCCTATTTGTAGCACAGTGAGTAGCATATAGTAGGGGCCATTGAAAATGCTTATTCCCTTGCCATACATTTGACTTTTACAACATACTGGCAACAAGCAAAATCAGCAGCTCCTCCATGAACTAGCTTCTCACTAATCTCTTACTTAATCACTTAGGTTGTTACATTTAGAGGTGTAGGAAAGGTTTCCTGTGCCTTTCCACAGGCCATTGTTCATATCTATAACGTGCTCCTTCCTCGCCTTCCTTTCTAGAATTCTTATGTTACCCAAGACTGCTCAGGAGTCACTTGGGACTTGAGGTGTAGGGAGTATTCAGGAGGACTAGGACCTCTGATGTGAGGGCTTGCCAAGCCCTTTTCGGGGCTGTTTATCTACCTCCACTCTCACCTGTGGCTCCAAGAAGCTGTAGCATGAGCAGGGGCCACGCCCACACAAGCCATCTCAGCTGGCAGGCTGAGCCAGGTTGAGGGTAAATGATAGGCCTCAAACTCATCAGTGAATTGAGAGAGATGGGTGTCTACTCCGAGCATGTGAAGACATTCCCAGTGGAACAGGTGGATGAGAACAATTTGTTCCAACAACAGGTAGAGCTTAATCAGACACTGAAGATGCCAAGGTCATCCACCGCATCTTGGGTCATTGACAGTCATCTTGACTTTCATCTTGCCACTGGACTTCAACGACTCTGAAAAAGAGTGTGAAGCTGAGGACAGCACAACTCTGCCTCACTTAAATCCAATTCACATACGAGACAAGATATCGTTCCATGATGTGTCATTAGTCCTCTCCAAAAATGAAGGACAAACAACAACAAGGTTACCTGAGGCTCTGCTCAGGAGCCACTTGGAATTGGAACCCTTTCCTGGTCCTCTTATTTGCCATCTCTCTCTTCCTCCTCCTCCATTAATATAACTCCAATGGAATGCAAATTCTCTGAACATAGGAATCAGTTTTAATATGATGAGCTCAGTGCCTTGCACATAATAAGCACTTAAAATGCTTTCTGGAAGAATTGAAAATGAAGTGGGTGCCCATCAGTTGGGAAATGGATTAAACTGATTACATGAACATGTTGGAATATTATAGCCCTGTAAAAAATAACCAAGATGAGAAATTCAGAGAAGCCTTGGAAGATAGGTGAACTGATGCAAAAAGAAGTCAACAGAACCAGAAATACAAAAAGCAAGACTATAAAAATATAAATGGAAAGAATATTTAAAAAGTGAATGTTACATAATTATTATAACCAATCCTGGCTACAGAAGATGTTGAGAAAATGTACTCCCTTCTTTACAGAAGCAGTAGACTATGTATATGGAATACTGAATAAACTGACAGACACAGTTGGTAAGTTGGTTGATTTTATTAAATTTCTTTCTTTTTCTTTGTTATTCCTTCTCAGGAACATGAAACCCTCCACATGTGCAGCCAGTGCCAAAGACCACATCATGAGGTACATATTTTGAATGACACCTGGGAATTATGGGAAATGTAGTTTTTTCCCTTCTCAGTCAAGAGAAGGGTGTGCTCACTTCTTTATGGGTCACCAAAGGTAAACAGGGAAGATGGTAGAGAAATGGCGCAGAGAGAGTTGTGCAGATGAGTGATGTGACTGGTGTTCAGGGCTAAAAGCCTCATGCATCGCAGTCAGCGACCAGCCTAGGAAGGACCTTAAATCTTGGTAAATGTTCCTAGGCCACAAAATCCAGCATTAGGTGTACCATTCTTTCTCCATCCCAAATCTTCTCTTCGTTGGAGCTAAAAACAAACAAACAAATGTAATTCTTGTTTCCCTCCACAGTCCTCTCCTTTTCTAGTGATAGTTAATAAACTGACAGAACTTTTATAGATGAGTTTGTCCCATTTTCTTTAGGTATCTCTTTATGCGAGATCAGAGTGCTGATGGGTCTCTGGTTTAGGGGCAAATGACCCCTGGATCCCTCTACTACAGGTTAGTCTTGTGAATGATTCTACAAATCCCAATAAACTGAACCTTATAAATTGGAATTGATGGTTCCTTCCAATTTCCACTAAAGGAAAGAACTCATTTTCTAAGGTTTAATTCTTCTGGAGAGGCTTAATCCCCTTCTTCCCTTTCCCTGGAGGAAAGGTGGGATGTAGAAGAGGTAAGAAGGTAAAGTCTTGGGGCGAAGCCAAGATGGTGGCGTAGGAGCAGCAACATACCGCAGCTCTCACATAGCCACCCCAAAATACCCATGAAATAGGACTCTAAACCAATCCTAGAACTCCAAAACACACACAAAGATACCTTCCACTAAAGTCAGCTTGGCTACGAGGAACCATATCAGCACTGTGCACCGAAACCAGCCTGCCCTGAAGCCCCGGCTGTGTCCCGGGGGCAGCTGGATGAGAGGAGCCGAGCCCCAGCTAGAGCTTCGGGTGAGCAGATTGGTGGCAGCTGCTGCAGGATCCAGAACTAAGTCAGTGGGACTTGCAAGGTCGTGAGAGAAAAGCGGTCTGGCTGAAACGCCTCCAGGGCTGAGAAGCAAAAGGTGGAGGTTCTGCCCTCACCTCCGCCTCTGCCTCAGAGCTCTCGGCCTGCAGACTGCAGTGGGACCAAGCGATCGTTTAGAGGCCAAGTGCTCTCACGTTGAGCGGCCTGGATCTGGATTGTGTTCTTGGGCTTTGGTCCTGTGGTTCGTTTTTATTCAGTCAGCCAGAAGTGGCAGAGGGACCCAGCACCTCCCTAAGAGCTCCGGCAGCTGGGAGGACCCCAGCAATTTGGGACAGAGCTTTCCCCTCCAGAAGCAGAGCTCCACAGAGATTAAAAAAAAATCACGGACTGACCAACCATGAATAAGAATAAGCATAAGAAGCAGGGTAAGAACAGCAACCAAACCCTAGATTCCTTCTTTGAAGAAAAGAAGGACCAAGGCAGAGAGCTGCAGGAGGACATTACAGCCAGAGCTCCCCCACCAGGGGCTTCCAATAAACATGAAGATTGCCTTAAAGCTAGAGATCAGCTGAAGAAGGATTTTGAAAACCAAATGAGAGAAGTGGAAAAAAAATTGGGAAG
>CM053580.1:228451791-228534111 GCA_028627135.1 Pseudochirops cupreus | reverse complement strand
ACAGGGACAGGGTAGAGAGTGGATGGGGAGGGCAGGATAGGAAGAAGGGACATGTAATCAGACTCTCACAGTGTGCTCACTGTCGAGAGGTTCTGTGTAATTACACATGTTCAGCCTGTATTTGATTGCTTGTCCTCCCAGTGGGGGTGGGTGATGAGGGAGAAAGAGAAAGAATCTAGAATCTAAAGTTGTATAATCAAATATTTAAAAATATATATATATACATATACTATTATTATTATTATTATTATTATTATTAACTACATCCAACTGGAACTTGAGATACACAGGCACTGTGGTTGGGAGATCCATCCTGCCCTACCAGAAAGTCAGAGGGGTGAGGGGGGAAGACATAGGAGAGAATAGATTGGGGGTGGGGGGATACACTGGGATGGCTGTTTTGGGGCCGTGGGTAGGGGAAAGATGGGGAGAAAATTTGTAACTCAAAATTTTGTGGAAATGAATGATATAAACTAAAATAAAATTTAAAAATCAATTTAAAAAAAAAAAGAAGGTAAAGTCTTAGCCAGCCCAGTTGACAGAGTTAGACATAGTATTTGAGGCTCTCAATCCCATTCCTTTTCTGTCTGGGAGGGAGAAGAGAAGAGAACACAAACCTTGCCCCTCCTCACCACCTTATACTGCATATTGACAGCTACAGATTACACAAGGAAAAGCTCACCAGGCAGGAGAAGGGTCTGTCGTTGCTGTTGTTCACTTGTCTCTGTCATTTCTGACTCTTCATGGTCCCATTTGGGTTTTCTTGGCAAAGACACTGGAAGGGTTTGACGTTTCCTTCTCCGGCTCATTTTACAGAGAAGGAAACTGAGGCAGAGAGGGTTAAGTGATTTGCCCAGGGTCACAGAGCTAGTAAGTGTCAGAGACCAGATTTGAATCAGGTCTTCCTGATTCTGGGCCTGGCATTTTATCCCATGTCCCCTACCTGTCCAGGGGTGGGGTATATTTACAAATAATGGTGCTGCGAAAACAGAATGTATCAACAAAAATTGGATTTAAGAATGCTTGTTGAGTTAGATTGAATTAGGATGGACCCAATCTTGAGCAAATTTGGACCATAAAAGGCCAGACTGCCAATACTAGTGATTACATACTACTTACATAGGGCCTTGGGTTTCTTAGTCATTTGTTCTGTAAAAATACATTTCTTATTCTTGGATCAGCTTCCTTGGAAATTAATCTAGGAGACTGAGTGGTCTTTGTGCTTTCCTCTAAGTTTCTACTTCAGTCTGGAGGTAGGATGCTTATTTAGGCAGCTTGTCCTTATCACTTCTGGGGATAGGTTATTAATAGAAAGAAGGAATTCTAAGAGATTGGGAACCAAGGAGGAAGCCCCCCGAGAATGAATAAGCCCCATGGCTGATCAGTAATAAAGAAAAATTAAGTCCTTTCTGAGCCAATAACTCATCAGCAGCCAGAATTTCCCTCTCTTTCCACACTTCCTGAGGAAGCATTCGGTGCAGACGTCTTCTTCTGAGTTGATTTGGTAATACTGTACATCCACAAGCATCCTTTGAACTTCTGGTGTGTGCTTCCCTGCCACAGAGCAACCTCCCTCCAGCTTTCCTTTTCACTGTCCCTTCACAACAAACACAGGCTTCCCTTGAACAAACACTTTTTTGTTGTTGCAAAACAAAAGAAAATCTCAGCTTTTCTCTTTCATTTTGTGTTCCCACACATCCCCACTTCCAGTCTCTAGCAGAGATCGATAATGGGAACTTACTTTGTTACTGCTGCTTGTCTCACCAGATTCTTTCCTTCAAAAATTCAGCTGGCAATTGATTTTGTCTCATGTGATTTTTGCACCCAAAGTTCCTTCTTGATGATTGTGGCATCCTCAGCACTTTTGCATTTAAAATATCTTGGACACAAAACTTGATTGAATGGCAGGGAGCCTGAAGAACTTGGCAAAACAAAAGCCAACAACAACCCAAACAATCTATTTTCTTTATCTCTTGCCTGGCACTTCAACAGCAAGTAGAAAAACCAAAACTAGAATTTTTTTGTAAAGGAGCTTGATGATTTGCTCAAAATCACACAGCAGAGGCACACTGGACACACATATATGCAGATACACACTCATATAACTAACATGGATGCATGTATGTATCTATTGTAGGTTTACATAGTTTGTGTATACACATATGAATGCATATATGTATATGTGTATGTATATTTATATATACACATAAATATATAAACACATGCACGTAGCAGTGGCCATTCAATGGAACACGCAAGAGCATTGGCGCTTACCCTTTGAATAAGGACGTGCCTGAACAAAGGCTCCTGGTTGGCCACCCTGTTTCTCCCCTCATGCTATATTGAGGGGCTCGGTCAAAAAGGACTGAGGATTCTCCCAGTGGACCATCAGTGATCATATCCTCTGAGTTGTTTCAGACGGTATCTCCTCTGGGAAGCTAGCATGTGGACCCAGGAACTTGTAAACTCTCCAAATCAAAAGATAGCCACTGAGGCTGGAAACATATATCTTGGAGTTGCTACTTGGTCACCTGTGCTAAAGTAAAGAAATACAAAGCAGAAGAGACAGTTTGAGCCTTAAGATCCCATCTCAGACTCCCCCAGAAAAGCACATTGCCAAATGGGAGCAGTTGCCACAGCAACTGACCAGGAAGATTTCTCTCCACTCTCCTTCCCCTGACCACCCCCTCCCATCACAGGAATCCCAACAAAAAACATTGGACTCCCAAGTTACAAGTTCAAAAGAAAGGCAGAACAGCAAGAACAGAAGCTATCTTTCCCTTTAAAGTAAACTGAGAGGCTCTTTTTGCTCAGAGGTCAATTTTCTTTGACCATCATGATGGGGGGACGTTGGCATACGTGGATGCCTCTGGTTTTCTATGTTTTTTCATCAGTAGGTAATGGCCCATCCCTATCTACGTACGCTCCATGGAATGAATGTCCAGTGTCGTCCATATACATGTGTATATGTACAGGGTGTCGCAAGAAGTGTTTTAGCTTAAAACTGCACCTTGAAATATTCATATGTATGTGCTATGGATATACATCCATATATGTACACAACTACATATATGTTCAGAGGTAGGTGTTGTATATTAGACTATGTAGCATGTGTGTATACACATATACACACATTTGTGTAATTCAGTAAAAAATATGTGTTCCTAAATTCGTATACTTTAATCTCATCTTTGGCTGTTGAAGTCTCTAAGTCTTGGTTAGTTTGTGTTTTGTTTTGTTGTTATTATACAATGCATTGGGAACATATTTGTTTGGCCGGCTACCAAAATTCAGTTGGTCGTTACATATATGTGATGACAGAATATCTTCTTATTTTTATCTGGCATCATAAAAAATTATCAAGACACAATATGCCTTTTTCTACTTTGTAACTGAAATTTGTTATCTGTGAATTGAATCAAGGAATTTTAACATAAAGTCTCTCCATAGAATGTGATTTGTTATATGAAAATAGCCAAGAAATGACAAGAAATAAGAAAAATACTAAGTGGTTAACCCTCTCTCCACTCTGCCATGCCGCCTCTCAGAATGTCCAAACTGTCCTTTCTTCCTCCCTTCTTTCCTTCCTACTCCCTTCCTCCTTCCTTTCCTCCTTTATTTCTTTCTTTTCTTTCTCTCTCTCTTCTTTTTCTTCCTTCTTCTTTCTTTTTCTTTCTTCTTTCTTTCCTTCTTCCCTTCATCTTCCCTCCCTCATTTCCTCCTTCCTTTCTTCCCCATTGCCAAGTACTCCCAGGACTGTGACATAAAGGTGGAAAGAGTTGACCGAAAGTTTTATGTTTGGTATCAGCTTTAGAGCTTAACATATAAGTAAGGCAGCCTATCATGTCAGACTGGCCAAATACTTTCACTTTTTATGCTCCTCAACCCCTGATGTAGTGGATCCCGTATTAGACATGGAGTCTGGAGATTCTGCATTCAAATTTTTCCTCTGCCATTAGCTGAAGTAAGGATAATGACAATCATGCCGACCGCCTTTATCTCACAGGGCTGTTGGAAGGATGAAATGAGGTAATGTACATAAAGTACTTACAAATATTAAAACACTGTATAAATGTCAGCTGATACTCTTATTCTTATAAAATACATAGGGAACTTGTCAGCACTGTTATGGGGCCATTGGTACCTTGGCCTAGGCTGGGAAATTTTAGAGGGGGTCAATAGCTTTCTTTCAGAATAGTCTTCCCTTTGCTGGCTGCACCCCTTTCCTGTCTTCTTGTCAATGGCCAACCCTTTAGCAGTATGTGTTGGGGTTAACTCTTCCCTTATGAAGTCACACTCCAGGGTGGAGAAGAGGAGACTAAATTCTGACTGGCTTGCCCTAAGTGAAAAATGTACTACTCACAACTCTGTAATCTGTGAATCAAGAAAGCTGTAGTTTGCAAAAGGTAAAGGAAAACCTTGGAAGCCTACTAAATGCTCCATAATACTATTAAACGTTTTCATACATACCTCCTCCATATTTAATAGCTACAATACCCAGGGCAGAGGAATGAAGCTATAATCATATTTTTAGTTCAAATTCAAATTTGTACAGAAATTTGTTAAATATCAATAATTAATAATTTTTGCTATGAAAAAAATGAACTCATTAAAACCATTTCCATTATTACCTCTAAGAAGAAACCCTAATTACACAACTTCAAATTTTGTAATTCATTATTCTTTTCTAATTGGTGATTAACTGGTGAATTCTCATTCTGGGAAATGATATTCAAATAGTTGTGTAATGTTTAAAAATCTGCTTTTGTTGTTGATAGCTAGTATACATTCAAAGTTTTACTGGAGAGATAGCTCTCCTAAGGCAAGCTAATCAAATTGAGGCCCTAACCCTATTCATAATTAGGCCACTAGTCTGGGTCAATTAACACAGTTGGCTAGAACATGGTGCTAATGAGGCAGTGCTAATGGGGCCAAAGTTATGGGCTCGATTTCCTTGTGGATCAGTTAACTTCACAAAGAGAAAAATTTTGTCCGGCAGCCAGATACTACAAGCCTACTCTCAGCTATCCATCTCCCGAATGCATGACCTTGAACACAAAGAGGGCCTAGGAAGACTGTGTGAATGGCTCAGCACGAATCTGTCACCACCACTGGGAAAGCACGCTGGACTTGGACAGGGAGCAGGCTTCATTTCTGTATGCAAAGGAAGGCACATTCACAGGGATGTTGTTAAAATGATCACTAGCTGGTTGGAACATCGGTTTGGTGGCTCAGTTGCCAAAGCAGCTATCCTGGTGCTTTTAGAGTCTCCAGGGTTTCCCTCCTAAATGCCACCCTTATAAGACTCATCAGTGTTTCTTTGGCATGAGGCTTTGACATAAAAGTCAAATGTCACAAGTAAAATATTCCTGAGGTAAGGATGATGGGAGGCAGGAGAAGGAATGAGAGCAAGAAAGCACAATTCTTTTCAGACTCATGAATCAGGAAGCTTCTGGGTTCCACCTTTTAAAAAATCCCCTTAATCACTGAAATCTCATCATTTCATTCATCTTTTCCTACTAATGTGATACACAGGATCTCTATAAAATGTCTGCGTTTTACACAGTGGGCGCATATTTGGCTATAAAAATAAAATGGAAAACAATTAAAATGAGATTGCATCATTTGCTCAACTCTGTCTCTTTGGTCACACCTTCCTAATGACTGGTAGCAGACAACCCGCCCGGCTAAGAAGTTATTTTAATGGAGCCATGTAATGGTGTGTGAAATATTGCCTCCTGGGAAAGTGAGTGGCAGATTCCAGGTCTTATTACTATGGAGATTAGTCTGAGAGAATTCATTAGCGCGCAATGTGGCAACTCCACACACTGCCTTTAATTTGGAGACAGAGACAGGAGCCCTCCTGTTCACTGGAAAGCTCTGGAGAAAGATGAGCTGGATTTGAAGGTTTATAGGGCTGGGAACTCTCTTGCTAAGGAGGCAACTATTTGGGTGTTCACAGTCTCCAGGACAACCTTCTGCCATACATATATATATATATATATATATATATATATATGTGTGTGTGTGTGTGTGTGTGTGTGTGTGTGTGTGTGTGTGTGTGTGTGTGTGTATACATATACTCATGTGTATATGCATATGTGTATGTATACATATGTGTGTATGTACACACATATATTCAACAAAAATACAGAGAAAAGCTGTATTTAAACTCATTTTCAATATGAAATTTTAAACTAAGTGTTTCAAAGTTAGGGCAAGTACTGCATCTTTTTCTTGACTTGGGTCATTCATGGGTCCTTAAGCTAAACAGCTTGCTTGGGGGAGTTGTGATTTACAGCGGCCTTAATTTATTTTCTATTAGCACTACAAATAGGATTGTCTACTTTGATCTTCACAATAATCCCATTGACCCTACTTTGGAGTTTTCTTGGCAAAGATAATGGAGTGGTTTGTCAGTTCCTTCTCCAGTTCATTTTACACATGAGGAAACCAAGGCAAACAGGGTTAAGTGACTTGCCTAGGGTCACACAGTTAGTAAATGTCTGAGGCCAGAATTGAACTCAGGAAGATAAGTCTTCCTGATTACAGGCCTGGAAGTCTATTCATTGTGCCACCTAGCTGCTCAGCAACAAAAAACATCCTTCCCTCCCAAATTACAGGGGTAGGTGTTAAATGATTTCTCTGAGCAGAACAGATATGAACCCAGATGTCTTGTAATCTTTCCACTACAATGTGAGTATAAGGAGCCTTCACCCAAGCCTGGGGCACTTGTCCATTTTTGATCCAAGATGATATTAAAGCTAACTGATGGAGAGAATGCTAAATGCAGCATGATGCTGTGTACCTGCATAAGTGATAGAATGGGTGCCGGTCATTCTTCAGGAAGAGATATACAAGTCTAATTCCAGACACTCTTTGGGAGAGACACATGGAAAGAGAATACTCCAGAGAGTGGAGAGGAAAAGACTTTGAGAATAAAGGACAGAAAATAAGGGGAAGTAAGAGAACCCAGCTTCCCCTACACATCTGCAGCTTCTGTATTTCTTCCTTTTCCACTCCCTGGAGTGTTTTCTCTTTCCATAAGTTTCTGCTGAATGGCATCTGGAACTAGGCCTGTCTTTCTGTACACAAAGAAGTTCTGGAACCAACTCCACTCCTTTGTGGGTTCTCAACGAGGCTCAGCATTCTCTCCACTGTAGCCATTACTCTGGACTCAGAGCCAGGCGGGCTACATCTAATTACATCCATGAACATGGAGTCACATCATCTCATGCACACCCAAGTGGCAGAGGAAACGTTCTGGTCTTGGTTGGAAGCTCAATTATGGTCAGTAACTATAACCCAAGTTGTAAGATTCAAGGTGTAAAACTTCTTGAAAACTTGAAAAAAAAACTTACTTGAAAATCTTTGTCTTCTTATCTATACTTTTACGAGATCGTGACAAAGATTTTTGGGACGTGACAGTTTTACGGAATCTAGCGCTTCCTTTGGAAACTTTCACTTGTCCGTTACAAAATTCTGAATAAAACGGACAAATATTTATTGAACAGCTATCATGTGCTAGGGATTCTTTGTGATGCTCAAATTCTTTGCAGAATCATGGAATCTGAGAGGTGCAGACTGCAGCCTGCTAGTCTAACACTACAAAAGAAATCCCAACTCCACCAAATCTGACAACTCATCATCTGGCCTCTGCCTAAAGATCTCCAAGGAGGGAGAATCCACTACTCCTGAGGAATCCCATTCCACTTTTGGACAGCTCTAATTTGCAACATGCAAAGTACTAAGTTAGATGCTGTGGCTCATACAAAAAGAATATTGCAAACTATAAATGCATGCTCCAGATTGGTGAGGAAGGTAGAATTTAAATGTGGTTCCTGGGTCTGACCATTACTTATCTCTAATATAAATTGAGCCTATTAAACACTGAGCAATACTTATTGAAAGAACTAAATGAATTCTATAACATCTCTGCCCCATCTTGAGTCTGTGGGAATGGTTTATATAGGATTCAGCTTTGGAGACTATCATTTATTGCCCTTATCTCCACCTTTTGTCTGCTCAATAAATATAAAATTCCCTGTTTGGCTTTTAAAGCCCTTCACAAGATGACCCATTGTTAGTTACCTTTCCAGTCTTCTTACACTTTACTTCCTTCTATACATTTCATGATCAAGACACCCTGGGATCCTTGTTATTCCTCACACACAATACTCCATCACCTGGGTCTATGCCTCTTCAATGGCCGTCCCCTTGCCATACTGGAGAATGCACTCTCTCCTCACCTCCACCTCCTGGCTTCCTTCAAGACTCAAGATACCTTCTGCAAAATGTTTCCTGGTCTCCCCACCCACACCTACACTGCTAGTGCCTTCCTTCTGAGGTCACCTTCTATTTACCCTGGCTCTATTTTGTGCATTCATAGTTGTTTGTATGTGGCCATCCCTATTAAAGTGTGAGCTCCTTGAGTGCAGGGACCTTGTTTTTGTCTTTCTTTGTATCTCCAGCTTGTGGCACAGTTCCTGGCAAATAATCCCTAGTAAAAGTTTGATGTTGTGCACAATGAAGATTATCATCCTAGGATATTGCCTCCCACACAGAGAAACCAGAGGAAAGCCTTCAGGAGGAAGGTCAAGCTTGTTTGAAGAGAGGCAGCCTACATCGACCCACCTGCCCTGGGTAGAAACAGAAAACAAAAACTCTATCCCTGTGTCAGAGTTTAATTAATCAAAGTGGATAATTCATAATGAATTTTCTCATGAAGACAGTTGGAATGTCTGATTTTCCATAAATTCAGGAGGCCACTTTTTCCTCAAGCACTTTATGTTGGTGGGAGCCATACTCTGCGATGAAGGTATGAATGTACTTATAGGTCCATGCTTATCAGTTCTATTTTGTTCCCATTTTAAAAGTTGTCTGACTGTCCTTGTGCTTTGATGAGAATAAATGGAAGTGGGGGATGGGGAGTAGGGAAGAAACAGAATCCACTCATGTGCCTGGAGGTAAGACAGCAACGATGAAGACTGGTTTGTCAGTACCAGGCAATAACAGCCGGGACCACTTCTGCCCTCAATCTCTCCATTACTCATAGGAAAGGGAGAACCTTTGCCTTCATTTCAAAGCTTGAACACAAATCAATAAGTCTATCAGATTTCTTTCATGAGCTGAGTCAGTGAAGCATTCTGTCAGCAATTAACAAACGACAAATTTCCGAACTTAAAAGAACTTATGCTTCAGAGCTTGTCTTTAATGAGAGAAAGAAGTGCTTTGTTGGCCCAGAGCAAGACCACTCACTTTCCAGGGAGAGGGGACAAGACTGAACAATAAGTGAGGAAGAAAACAACTGGCCAAGAGCATGACGGTTAGACTGAATTCACAAACCCAGACACCAGCTTAAGGACGCCTCTCCTTCACTACTCCTTTTAAGGTAGCTTTCTGTTTTAGACAATTAGGCTCAAACAGGACTCAGCGTGGTTTTAACTCTACGGCCCTTACAATACATTAGTATCCCCTTGACCTCACTTTGGCCTGGCCTAGCTTTTCACACGTTAAATAAAAAATCCCAGTTGCAAGTGTTTGTTGCTTTTTATACATTTACTGAAAAGATCATAGTCTGTCATCTTTCCATTTAAAACAATAGGACACAAATACATTAGCAAAGGCCATTTCAATGAAATCTGTGTTGGCCTAAGAGATGCATTCTTTTACTTAAAGGCTTTTCTGCTAGAACAGTGGTTCTCAACCTTCCTAATGCTGCGACTCTTTAATACTCATATGTGGGTGTATCTGCATGGGGCAGATTTGCCTGGAGACGGATAGAGAAGTGGTGTCTCAGTTCCTAAGACCATCGGATGGTCTTAGGCAACCCTGTTCGACCCCCAAAGGGGTCGCAATCCACAGGTTGAGAACCACTGTGCTAGAATGACCACAGAAGCCTAACAAGCAGGAGACCCTTTCTTTCCATCTCTTTAAGACAATCCTTGAAATAGGACTAAGGGTCTTCCTGTTTAAATGTAGATTGCCAAAATATTTACTCTGCAAAAAACAAAAAACAAACCAAAAAAAAAAAACCCTACTTTCCATTACTCCACAGTGTCTAACTTTCCACCTGGCTTCATTGGAGGGTTCAATGGTGATATGAAATGAAGCTAAGCCAGGATGTTATAAGGGGCAATTCAAGTCACTCCTAGGAGTGGTTAAGTGGCTTTTGGCAAGTCTTAAATGAAGGATCTCAACTTTGTAGCTATCAGGTCACAGTTCTCTGAGTCCCTGAGACATGCCCAGAAAATTGATCTAATGACTCTTTACCATCAATTTTCTCAAAGAATGAGGAAGGTAGCAAGTTGGCACAATGAAAAGAATCATCCTTGATTTGGCATCAGAGGCTCAAAGTTCAAATTCCCTTTCTGCTACTATCTGTATGCTCTTAGACAAGTCATCTAACCTTATTAGACCTCAATTTTCATATTTGTAAAATGAAGGGATTGGCTTCATTCACTCCAAAGTCCATTCCAGCTTTACATGTTGTTGTGGTTGTTTGGTCATTTTCAGTCATGTTTGACTCTTCATGATTCCTTTTGGGGTTTTCTTTGGCAAAGATACTAGAGATCATTTTATAGATGAGGAAACTGAGTCAAACAAAGTCAAGTTTGATGTAAGATTAAGCTTCTGAACAATTAATGTTGTCAAAAATAGAATGGAATGATTTGGGAGGTCATGAATTTCCCCAATCAGAGGTATAGCAGAGCCTGGCTGGTCACCACTGGTCTCTTGGGTATGTTAAAGATGGGAGGTTTTATCAAATTTATGTTTGACTAGATGGTTTCTGGAGTCCCTTCTAGCTTGGAGATTCTGTGATTCTATGAAATACTCTTATTTCCACAACCAGACATGTTTTGTAAACTATGCTTGCATCCACTTCAGTGCCCAAAGCAAAGTCATTCAGGTGATCTTTTTTTATGACGACAGGGGAGTTACTCATCGAGGTAGCAGGCACAGTGCTAAGTGCTGAGAGTACAAATAAAGGGAAAAGACAGTCCTTGCCTTTAAAGAGCTTGCAAATTAATTGGGGGAGACCACGTGCAAATAAATATACACAAATAAGCTACATACAGGAAAAATAGGAAATAATTAACAGAGGGAAAGGTCTAGAAGGGAAAGTATTCCTGTGGAATAGCCAGAAGGTAAATGTCACCAGATCAAGAAAGACATGGCAGGAGTAAGGTCCAAGAAGACTGGAAGGGGTTTGGGGGGCAGGTTATAAAGGGTTTTGAATGCCAAACAGAGGATTTCAACAACAGAAAGCCTCTGGAGTTTATTGAAGGGGATGGGGAGGAGTATGATGTGGTTGGACCTGAACTTTGGGAAAATCACTTTGATGGCTGAATAGAGGTTGGACTGAAGTGGAGCTACCCTCCAGTAGTTATTCCAATAGCCCAGATGGCAGGCCATGAGGGCCTGTGCTAAAGTGATGGCAGTATCAGAGGAGAGGAGGGAGTGAATTTAAGAGATGTTTCAAAGGTGAAACTAAGGCAAAAGCTTCTATATGGGGTGTGTGTGTGAGAGATAAAGAGGAATCCAGGATGATTTCTGGGTTGTGAGCCTGAGGGACTGGGAGAATTATCTTGCTGTCTACACCAATAAGGAAGAAGAAGGTAGAGAAGGGTTTAGGGTGAAAAATAATTGAGTTCTATTTTGGGCTTATTTAATTTCTCTATTGGATAGCCAGTTCAAGATGCTACACTTTCAGTCACAATTTTTTTTTTTTTGTAAATAGAATTTTATTTTTTTCCAATTATATGTAAAGGTAGTTTTTAAAAATAAGATTTTGAATTCCAATTTTTTCTCTCTCCTCCATCTCCCCTCCCTAAGATGACAAGCAATCTGATATAGATTATACACGTGCAATCAGGTTAAACATATTTCCATATTAGTCATGTTGTGAAAGAAGAAACAGAATAAAATACAAAAACAACTAAAGAAGTGAAAATAGTATGCTTCGTTCTGCATTCAGACTCCATAGTTCTTTCTTTGGATGTAGATAGCATTTTCCATCATGAGTCTTTTGGAACTGTGTTGAATCATTGTATGACAGAGAAGAATTAGGTCTATCATAGCTGATCATTGCACAATGTTGCCGTTATTTTGTACAACATTCTCCCGGTTCTTCTCTCTTCACTCAGCATCAGTTCATGTAAGTCTTTCCAGTTTTTTTCTGAAATATGCCTTCAGTCACAGTTACAGTTTAGTAACATATTATAGAAATGATCCCTGAAAGTTTAGTCTCATTTACTTCTTTTAATTTTATTCAGTTGTTACATCAGTACTCCAAAACTATGATTTTGCAAGGGTAGATACCATCTCAGTTGGTGCAGATCACAAGTCATCCACTGTCTTAATAAATATTTTTCATGGCTGAAAAGAATCATCACCCAACCTTCAGGTGACAAGTCTTTCTTCACTTAACCAGGCTTGTTTTTGGACCACAGATGTGCAGTTTCTCATCAGCACATACTAGAAGCATTTATAATTTGTAGGTTCTGCCAAAGTTTATCCTCCATTGGTATGGTCTTCAAGAACACAAGGTCATCCTCCACCCAAACACACTCACACACAATAATGACAGATTTGAAAACTTTAGAGATTATATATTATGGAAAATTACTCCACAGCTTATATAGCTCAGTGGTTATTGAGAATTCTTTTTTTACAGCTGTCTCATATTATTTATCTTTATCAGTCACTAATCTAAACTATCTTAGGGTTGTTTAGCATTGTCTTTTTCATGTTCTTTCTCTCAGATCACCAAAGAAGAGAGTTTATAATTTGTTTTCAGCTATCTATATAGAAAAAGATGTAATGTGTTCTCAGACTTCTCAAATTTAATAGTTGAAGACATTTGAAAGATTAAGTCTTTCATATATCTCTGAAAAGATTCCCAAAATGGATTAATAATAACTAGGGAGGGAGCTTGAAATGAAAACCAGACATGCAAAATCATGCTGAAAATTTGTCTTGTGGCACAAAAAAACAGGGGACACCCATTTTCCCTTATGCGTATTCTCTCCTCTGTGATTTTGTGAACTATTACTCAGGTATAGGCAAGAAGCCTACTGGGTTCTGCTCACTATGGCTGTGGCTGTCAGTAGAAAGATAGGTAATAGTATTCTTATAGCTAGGAAGAATGATAAGCATTAGTGCATAATTAGCTAGATAATGTCATGTTTGTGCAGAAGGGTGAGGAATAAAGATCTCCTTTTAAAAGCATCGTGGTTAATTACTAAGGGTAGTATAACATGAAAAGCTGTATAATTGTGTGGAAAGGTTGATGTAATGGTAATGGGAATTTGAAGCTCTTCCCTGTCTCTTGTATTTGCAATCAAACAGGTACTTAACACCTTGTTCCAAGTTCATGATTGGGTCAAGTATTAAGACTCAGAACTTGTGAATTCTACAGTGGGATGGATTTGCTGATGTAACAGGAAGGGGCTGGAACAGGGAGGAACTAACACCTTTTATAAAGAAAAGCCCAAGCTAGAGAGCCAGAACTTCTGGAAGCAAGTAGTATGGAGGCTGAGGAGCTAAGAATTGAGAATAAAATTGAGAACTGAGAAGAGGATTGAGAAGAACTGATAAATAAGAAGAGAGAAGATTTTGAGGTGGCAGGACTTCTTCTGAGAGCTGCCAAGAACTTCTGAGGGACAGTCAGAATGGATAGGAATGAGAAATGAGAAGAAAGGAGAACTGGGAGGAAGCATGACTCTGGTGCCAGTACTTTGTCTGTTTTGATGTTACTTTGTCTCAGACCTTGTTGTTGGGTCTATGTTGATTTCTCAGGCAGAAAGTGAATTGATGAGGATGCCATCAATGTGCATGAATGTTATTGTGGCTTTGTTAAGCTTTGTCTTCACAGGAACAGAAACTGTGAAGGACTTGAGGTGGACCAGGCACTGTGAGCTTCAATATGGAACAGGAACTGCACAAAAAGCTGGACAAAGAACTGAGAGCTGTCTGCCTTTGAACCCAGGTGGCAGTTGGATAGATTTGGGCAGGAGCTGGGACCATGGAAGAAGAACCATGGAAGCTGAGAGCCTGCCTCAAGTCAAGATGAAAAGACCTCTCCTTGGGTATTTAATGCAAACTGAGAAGTACATGATTTACTGTGGTCTAGGGGTGGAGAACTTTGACCTTTACATTTAGATGATTGAGTTAAGGACTTCTCCAATTAAGAAGAAAGAAGACTTTTTGAGTGAAGAGATTAAGACAATGTGACCTAGGGGGGGAGAATCTTGATCTTTGTACTTTGTACTTTGTCTCCCTAAGGATGAATAAATGAAAGACTAAATGAATGTACTTTGTTTAAAACTATGTGACCACTTTGGTGAAAACTATGTGGTCACTTTAGTGATAAGTTGTTAAGTTATAACATTGTGAATGCTGTGCTTTGATTTCTGTGAATATTTTGCCTTAATTTGTTACTGAATAAATAGAGAGTTCACTATACTGTGTAATCAGAACCTTGAAGCTGTTCACAGCAGCAGTCCTCTGAAAAGCTGCTTATGCTTGGCTTTACAGTTGAAAATCAGATGGCAACACAAGCAAAAGAAAGAAACAATAACAAACCTTCCTAGACAATCTATCATGGACAACAGATAAGAAGTCAGAAGATCTGCTTTTTGCAACTTCTGATCTACCACACACTATCTGGCTAACCTTGAACAAATCACTGGACATATAGTGAATATCTGGATATATTTAGCAACTTTCTATCTCTGATCTCCTCTGATCCAATTCTTCTCTGCTACAAAACAGAGCTGCTATAAATAGTTTTGTACATATAGAACCTTTTCCTCTTTCTTTGATTTCTTTGGAGTATAAGCCTACCAGTGATCTCTCTGGGACAAAGGGCATTGCTTTTCTAATGACTGGACCAGTTCATCATTCTGTCAACAGTGCATCAATGTGCCTGTTTTCCCATGGCCCCTCCAATATTTGTAATTTTCCTTGTCATCTTGGCCAATCAGAGGTAGAATCTCAGAGTTACTTTCATTTCCATTTCATAGAGGATAGATTGGAATCTAGTTCCTGACTCTAAAGTCAATGATTTTTCTACCTTTCCATGCTGATTATAAAGAAGGATTCTAGACTCAGAAGCTAGTTGAGTGCATTGTGCATAGTAGATTCTCCATGGCCCCCCATACCACTGTATATACATATAAAATATGTGTGTATGTAGAGTCTACCCCATCAACTGATTAGATGGAGGGTGGGATCAATGAGACAGGAGAAGTATCAACAAGGTAAGTTTAAGTTTTTCTTAAAAATAGAGAAACTTCACCAAAATGAACAGGTGGTATGATCTAGTGGACCGGACACTGGATTGGCAACCAAAAAAGTTCTGGCTCTGGCTCTGCCTCTTAGAAAATGTAGGGTCTGCATGAAATTGTTTCATCTCTCTGGGATCTCAGCTTCCTCTTCTACTAAAAGGACTCAGACATAGAAGTATGACTATCAAATTTATACTGATTCGCAAAATGCTTTGTAATCACAAAGTGCCATAGAAATGTAAGTAGCTATTATTATTGATAATAATGATAAATTATTTAGTCCTACTAAAATTTACATTATAGAAATGAGGAGAGTTATCATTATTGAAATGGAGTAGTGGTTAAAAGCTCAACTTCTGCTTAGAAGAAAATTTTGTAGAAGTTTTCTCTTTTTTAACATTTTGATTTATTTCACTAAATATTTCCCAATTACATTTTTAAAATTTTAACAGACATTTAAAAAAAAATCTAAATTATCTCCCTCTGTCCCACCCTTCCTTCACCCCTCTAGAAGGCAAACAATATAATACCAATTATGTGAAGTCATGTAAAACATTTTCCATATTAGCCATGTTGCAAAACAAAACACAAACACACAAATACACAGACACACAACCAAGAAAAAATGAAATGAAAAAAGGATGTTTCAAACTGTTCATCAGTTCTGTCTCTGGAGGTGGATAGCATCATGGAACCTTTGGAATTGTTTTGGATCACTGTCGACCACAGTGGCTAAGTCTTTCACAGTTAATTATCTTGACAATATTACAGTTTACTGCGCAAAATGTTCTCCTGGTTCTGCTCTTTTCACTTTGCATCAATTCATATAAGACTTTCCAGGTTTTTCTGAACCCATCTTGCTCATCATTTTTTGTAGCACAATAGTATTCCATCACAATCACATACCACAACTTATTCAGTCAGTCCCCCATTGATGGTCATCCCCTCAATTTCTAGTTCTTTGCCACCACAAAAAGAGCTGCTATAAACATTTTTGTACAAATATGTCTTAGATCTCTTTGGGATATAGACATAGTAGTAGTATTGCTAGGTCAAAGGACATCCAGTTTTACAGACCCTTGGATATGGTTCCAAACTGTTCTCCAGAATGTTTGATCTAGTTCACAACTCTACCAACAGCGCATTAGTGGACCTATTTTTCCACATACCTCTAGCACTTGTCATTTTCCTTTTCTGTCATGTTAGCTAAACTGACAGGTTTGAGTTATTTTAATTTGCTTTGCTCTAATCAATAATTATTTAGGACATTTTTTTCATGTAATGATTAGTAGCTTTGAGTTTTTTCTTCTGAAAACTGCCTTTCCATATACTTCGATCATTTATCAATTGAGTTTTGGAAAATTTTCAGTGGCAGCTTTAAACTTAGTTTACTTTCATTGCTGGAGATTGGACTTCAGGTTATTTTGGGAGTTTTCCTTTTTTTAGCTTGACAAAGTGACACATTTCGTGATGCTCTTTTGGTCTCAAGACTATAGTGGTAAAAAAAATATCTGTGTATATATGTGTGTGTGTGTGTGTGTGTGTGTGTGTACACATATGTCTATCTGTATATATGTGTATAGCCATGATATTCTAAGAGCCCTTAATAAGCATAGTTGCATAACAGGCTATCAGGTAGAGAATAGAATTGCCAACACTGGTGCAATCCATAAATTTGCTTATCATTGATGGACGTTAGCCAGTTGATAGAACTTTAAGTAAAACACAATAGTAGAGTGGAATATACTTGGCTGAACCTCACAGCTTTACATGGCAACAGAGTGATTCTGACATTTATGGTAAAAATTCTTTTGCAAAACATTTGGTTACAATAATCTTAAAAGTCTTATACTTTAACTCCTTAATGCCAGGTTTAAGGACACATCATTAGGCTAAAGTTGCTTAAAATAAAAGAGAAATGGTTAATCAGCTTCTTTCTCCACCAAATAATGGGATCCTGGGTCTTAGGTCAAAGGACCAGAAGGACCCAATGGAGACAAACACAAACATACATAAAACAGTTGTGACTCAGGATACCCAAGAAGGGTCAAGATAAAGCTGTTGCAACACAAAGCTAAGATGTCAACATACCCCAGACTTTGCAATTCTGTCTGAGGCAATCTAACTTTCTTCCCCTTTTTCCTCTCATTTTCCCAGCCTCTACCTCTGGGTCACAGTTCTTCAAGGCTTAGGAAATTCAGAAGAAAGGACCAGTTTGCTAAGACTGGGAGAAAGAAGGAAAGGTGTTTCTGCCTTGGATGCAAATTGGTGAATGATGTTTGGTTCAACTCACCCAAGATGTAGACAGAAGAGAATAATCTCTAAGCATCTGCTACCTACCACATGGGGTCTGTATTCAAAGCATTGAGAACTTTCTGCAAAATCTAGAAATGGTTGGCATGGATGGTTTGGAGTTTATGAGCATGTCAAGGACAGGAAGTCCTAATGGACGTTTTAAAGCTGACCTGCAGATCTTCTGTTTGAGCCATCTAAGGGAAACGTTCCATGAGGAGATGTGTCCTGTGACAACAGCTGAACAGTTCATTCCAAATGGCCATCCATGTCTGTAACAGCCCAAGCCGAACAGTAGAGTGAAAGTTCTTTTGTGGGTGTCTGCTTTTGGCATTTGAAAGGGAAAGATTCTTCTGGCTCTCTAGAAAAACAAAAATCCCCCAAATAAATCAAATCCACTCCAAGGCCACAATTATTATATCATGAGTCAGAGAAAAGTTTTGTCTTACAAAAGGACATGTGATTTAAAGGCAACTCCCAGTTTCCCAGCTTAGTAATTCGATGGAAAATGTTGCCACCTGGCTTCACAGGGAAATCAGTGATTCTGTACAGGAGCTCCCCACTGTAGGGTGGAAAGCAGAGCACAAATATGTGAAAAACCAAATTCCCAAGAGAAAAAAATGTTCTCTTTTCTCCAGTCTGGGGAGTAGCAGTGGAATGGCCGACCTCCCGGGAAACGTGTGGAAACAGGACAATCTTGTCCCAGACACGAGCAGACGCCTTGCACAGACACCATTTGGCCCTGCTCCGTCTATTTTATCAATCAACCATTCAACAACCATTTCTTAAAAGCCTAGGCAACTTCTAAGACATGGAAGAGACAAAAACCAAAAGTCAAATGGTCCCTGTCCTCAAGGAGCTTACATTGTAAGGCAAGGCAGGGGATATGCACTTCCACAAGCAGCAAAAGGAATTCAAGCAGATAAGAGTAACCTTAGCAGGAAAGGCCCTAGTAGCCAAGAAGACCAAGAAAGTTCTACAGAGGTGGAAGTAATGCAGGTGTAAGGGATATAGACTGCAAGTGTACCGAGATGAGAGTGTCTTCTGGGAGGAGAAGGAAAAAGTCCAATAGGGCAGAACCGCAGAATATATGGAGGGGACAAATGAATCACAGGACATGAAGACTCATCTTCCTTTCTTCTCCAGCTCATTTTACAGATGAGAAAACCGAGGCAGACGGGGTTAAGTGATTTGCCCAAGGTCACACAGCTAGTAAGTGTCTGAGGCTGGATTTGAACTTGGGTCTTTCTGAGTCTAGGCCCAATGCTTTATCTACCATACCACCTAGTTGCTAGGTATCATGTATATTCTTCTTCTTTTTCTGTGTTTTTTTTTCAAGTCTGCATAGTTCATACACATCTTCCCACATTTCCTTGAATTCCTTAGTCATCATCTCTTACTATACAATAAACCTAACATATTCCATAACTGATCCAATTCTGTCACCTCTGATACTTACTGTGTGATCTTAGGCAAGTATCTCTGCCTCAGTTTCCTCATCTGTAAAGGGAGGGGGTTAGATTGGATATCACCTGAGTTCTCTTCCAGTGTCAGATCTGTCATCCTGTCTCTATGATCCCAGGAGATTGGCATTCTGTTTCTAGGTCCACAAAAAGTTCTGCTGGGAACATGTTGGCACTAATCATCCTTTATCAATGATAAATAGTATCTTTTTTTAAAAATCTATACCCTGTGCCATTGTTGCATGATGTTCTGTGGGTAGTTATGCACAGGGTATCAACATGGTTGCTCCAGTCAACTGGAAATCTAGTTTGGGGCCT
Organism: Pseudochirops cupreus; assembly: GCA_028627135.1. Taxonomy (NCBI): domain Eukaryota; kingdom Metazoa; phylum Chordata; class Mammalia; order Diprotodontia; family Pseudocheiridae; genus Pseudochirops; species Pseudochirops cupreus. The sequence continues at coordinate 228,514,748 of CM053580.1, read as the reverse complement.
GACACTGTGTGATTTTGGCAAATCACTTCACAGCTCCAGGTCTTGGTTTACTCATTTGTCAAATTATGGACTTCAACTAAGGTCTTTTTGAGTGCTAGAATGCTATGATTTTCAATAGATCCTTCTCCACATACAGTATACAAACAAGCTATCATGGGATGCCAAGTACATTTGGCTTTCCACAAAGGGCAAATCAGTGCTTGGACTGAACTCAAATGTCTGGTGAGAGCCAGGGTGGAGTAGAAGCTTCTGCCAAACCTAAAAATAGGGCCAAGTAAGGATTAACACTAGTGTCATTTCACTTCAGTTTAGATCCAGCCTTACAGCAAAATGGAAGAAACAAGAGGGATCCAGGCTGGCAAGCATTTCTCACGATGATGCTGACCCACAGAAGTTTTCAGACAGCCCTGAGGGCTGGGTCCAAAGAACTGCATGGAATCCCTCTGAACTCCTGCTCCAGTTGACCTTATATCCCCTTTAACCTGTCAAGTTTAGCTAACTCTGATGAGATAAAAGAAGGTAGAAGAGAGGGGTGAACCATCTGGGGTAGAAGTATTCCTGGGCAAAAACTCCCAAAGATCTATTTCATTTCTATTGGTTCTCCATTGGTAGAAGGTAAGATCTTTGAGGGTAGGGATTTTTGTCTTTTGTCTTTTAACTCCTGGCACTAAATACCACGTTTGTACATTTTTTTGTTGTTCAGTCATTTTAGTCACATCTGATTCTTCTTGATGCCATTTGGGGTTTTCTTGGCAAAGATACTGCAGTGGTTTGCCATTTTCATCTCCAGCTCATTTCACAGATGAGAAAACTGAGGCAAAGAGAGTTAAGTGACTTGCTCAGGGTCACACAGCCAGTAAGTGTGTGATTAGTTCAAATCTGAGGCTAAGTTGAACTCAGGAAGATGAGTCTTCCTGACACCAGGCCTAGTGCTCTATTCACTATGCCACTTAGCTGTCCTGTGTTTGCATTAAGCAAGGATCTGAATAAATATTTATTGGAATAGGCTTCCTTTGTACTCACCAGAGTCTGAAGTGACATCATTTGTCCTTTTTTTTTTAGTGATGGTAAGGATCAAAAAAATAAATTGAAAATATATGGAACCTCATTTTTTTGAGAAGCTCTTACAATTTAATTTTTGCATGTCTTCTAAGAGATGGGACAAAACTATCACACACCTTGGTCAGAATACCTCATCTAAGATGTATTTGATCCCTAGAAAGTACTTCTCTTTGAATGTGCTTTTACTCTCTCTCAACCTCATGGAGTACCATTTAACAAATGGCTTCTCTAACTGGATGAAATGGTAGCCAAGATCCCTGAAGAACTGGGTGCAATGCGTTCCCTGCTAACTATCAGGCTTGCTAACGACTTAATCTCTCCATCTCCTTACTTGTCTATATGGTAAGACTTCTCCCTTCCTTTTCCTTACTTATCAGATTTTTTCTTCATGACAGAACCCACTATTGTGCCAGTGGATGAGGGAAAATAGTATTAAATCACATCTTCCCCCACTCAAAAAAGTCTGGAACACTATTGCTCCCAAAAACATGTCTCCATCTGTTGGGAGTCAAGTCTGGAAGTTGGCAAAGTGGGGAGATGGAACCTAGTAATAATAGCTAGTGTTGCTCTAGTATTTTAAGATTCATGAAATGCTTTTACATGTGCTATTTCATTTGATCCTCAGAATAAGCCTATAAAAGAGATACTATTATTATCCCCATTTTACAGGTGAGAAAACTGAGTCTGAAAGAGGTTAAATGACTTGCCTGGGGTCCCACAGCTAGTCAATGCCCGAGGCAGGATTTTCACTCAGGTCTTCCTGACTCCAAGTCTACTGGCCCTTCCATTTTGCCACCTGGCTCAACAAGTAAGGGGAAGAGTACAGTTGAGGATAAACACGTCTATATTTTTTACAAATACACATATTTTAATGATAGAAACTCTCTCTCCATGCCATGTAGGTATATATTTTTGATAACCCAAGTTGTACATATTAGAGAGAAGGCTGGAAGCTTTGGTTAAACAACGATCCACAGGGGATACGGTTCTCAGCCCTTGCCACAGACCGACAAATGCCTCTTGCAGTCTGTGTATCTCTTTCATCCTCATAGTTTGTTAAGGCACAACAATCTACCTCTGTGTATACCAGCAGCAGCCTGGTATAGTGCTCATTAATGTAGTCTGAGAAAGTAAGCACAGCCTCTCTGGGAGGTGAGCAGTATCACCATGTTCTATTAAGCATAGTTAGAAACTTAGACTTCAAAGCAAAAGTGTCAAAAAGGGTCCTTTCCTTCATTATCACTTGCTATTTAGGTAGGGTTCATAATGTAGGGCATGATGACAGATGACACAGCCCTTGTTCCTAGTTCAGTTTAGCTAACTTCAGAAAGGTGTAGAATAAAGCAATATATGGGCAATGATTTTTTTCTGCCACAGTAACTTTTGAAGGATGTCTGCTAAGTTACAGAAGACTTGCCATGTACATTGGTAGAGGGAATTCCCATACCAATGACATTCTATATCCTCATAATGCTATAATATGGGAAGAGAAGGAAAGGGGGCACCGTGCAAAGAGTACTAAGCTTGGAGTCAGGAAAATGTGGGTTCAATCCCCACCACCCCCAGACATTTACTAGCTTTATGACCTTGGAGAAGTTATTTAACCTTGTTATGCTTTAGTTTTCTACTCTGCAGAATGGGGATGGTAAATAGCCATAGCTGACATGGATGTTGTGCTTTAAGGTTTGCAAAGCATTTGATATATTTGATCCTCACAAAACTCATAATTCCTTTTTTACAAATGAGGAACTGAGACAGACAGAGTTTATGTGACTTGCTCAGGGTCACATAAATAATAAGTGTCTGAGGCAGGATTCAAACTCAGGGCTTTCTGACTCCATGTCCAAGACTCTATTCACTATGACCCACTTTGTAATGCCTGTGACATTTACTTGCTAACATTTTTGTAAAGCCAAAGTAAAAAGCACTTTACAAAAAGCACTACATCAAAGCCAGGGATTATTATTATTATTTTCCCAGGTTGAAAAGAGTCATTGGAGTAACCGACCCATCAGTAACTGTTGATCTTTTAGTCAGTGGATTTGAGGATTTAGTTACAGAATATGTTACATGTAACTACATTATGAAGAGCATCTCATACCCTTATTTAAATGTTTCTCATTGAATTAGACAAATCTTGAAAGATTAGATTACAGTGATTTCTAATCTGAGTCCCTCTAAAGCAGCAGTTCTCAACTTGTGGGTGGCAACCCTTTTGGGGGTCAAATAGGGTCGCCTAAGACTATCGGAAAACACGTATTTCCGATGGTCTTAGGAACGGGGACACCACTCCTCAATCTGTCTCCAGGAGGGTCTGCCCACATGCAGATACGCCCACATACGAGTATTAAAGGGCATTAGGAAAGTTGAGAACCACTACTCTAAAGGATCTTTGAAGAGATTTCAGTGGGTCCATGAATTTGGATAGAAAAAAAATACAACTTTATTTCAATATAATTGGTTTCCTTTGTTGTTTGATGTTCAGTTGTTTCAGTCATGTCCAATTCTCTGTGACCCAAATTGAGGTTTTCTTGGCAAAGATACTGGAGTGGTTTGCCATTTCCTTCTCCAGCTCATTTTACAGATGAGAAAACTGAGGCAAAAAGGGTTAAGCGACTTACTCAGGGTCACACAGCTAGCGTCTGAGGCCAGAACTCAGAAGGGTGAGTCTTCCTGACTCTAGACTTGCTACTTTATCCACTTTTGTTCCCCTACGTAGTTAATTTTATGTTAAAGGAGTCCCTGACCCCAGGAAGATTAAGAACCTCTGTTCTAGGAGCTGACTGGACAGCAGTTGTTGCCTAAGCACATCATTTCTGATTTCAGATTACCATGGATCATTTATGTTGATCTTATGGATCATCAAATCCAGCCCCACTCATTTGAAAGACAAGGAAACTCCACGTATGAAGAAAGCCACAGCTTGCTTAGTTGGCTCACCTGAGAATCAGACAACAAAACAATGGGGACCATGTAGAGGTTTGTGACTCAAAGATTTCCTCTAACTTCTCAGACAGAGAGAAGGTTCATGGCAGTTTCTTTGGAAAATGTTTTCCATCAATAGTAAGAGGTATTTATTCCCCTTTCTCCTCCTCTCTCACTTCAGATGTCATCTAGTCATCATAAAGTAGTTGATGTAGCATCAACCTTTTGGTCAGCCACACCTTAGGGCAAGAGGGAGGGTCAGAATTATCTCACAGACAAATACAACTGAACAACAAGTCTTACACCCAGTGGCTATAGAAGGATAGCCAGCTCCCTGGGTCTGGTATCAACCTTGTGATGACTGACCTTAGCCGAATAAAGTACTTGGGAGATTGCTTCACCAGCTTCTCAGAATTTAATCACTAGCTTTTTTTTTTTTAGATGAATCTCATGAAGTCAAAGAAAGAGATGAATAAATTACCAACTTTATGAAGATGGAACTAGGCTGTGGAAGCTGCCATCTTCTACCATCCTAACTGTGTGGACAAACTTTTTAAGAGATCATCAGGAAAACTTAAGAGGGACCTGGATACTAGGAGCCAACCATTAAAGTAGAACCTTGGGTTGTTTAATTACAAAAGTTTCCTCTTGGATACTCCTTTCTCCTGTGGCTAAAAAGCATCTCCCATTAGTCTCCCAACACTTTACTCTTCAATAACCATCATCCAGAGGTAACATTGTAAGTCCCATCCTCCTCTTGCCCCTGCCAATACTCTCTTCCCTATTCACCCCAGTCTTCCTTCTTCTCCAAGTCTCTAGGCTTACTTCTGTCCACCCCTTTCATAGATAATCCTTAGTCAATTGTTAATAAATTGTTCATCCTTGCTCTTTTCTTCTTACTGTTCATTCGCTTCCTCAAATTAACCCAAGCTTGTGTTTCCCCTGCAGATATCTCTGGTAGCCCCACTCCAATCCTAGTTCCATTTCTCACTCCCTAGACTCACGGGGCACAGAGGTGGAGTCAGCATATTCCTTGTGTTCCTACTCAGTAATTTCTCTTGCTTTGAAATTCACATTGTGTGACTCTGAGTCCTTGTTGCTAGTCATGTACTAAGACCCAGATACTCCTCTGAACCTTTTTTAATGACTATGGCACTTGACTCACAGTCTTATTCTTCTTCCTTTTATCAAGCCAAGCCAAGCTAATTGAATCCAATCTAATCAACATTTATTAAGCACCTACAGTAGCCAGGCTCTGTGCTAAGCTCTGGAGACATAATTAATAAAAAGAAAGATAGTCACTGCCCTCCACAAGGTTACAATCTAAAGGGTGAGGGAGACAACACACAAAAGGAGGCAGGACAGCAGAGGTGGGTGGGGACAGGAGGCATTTGCCTGTGGAATTGAAACCAGGCAGAATAACTGATGAAAAGAACAGTGAATAGGGAGCTGGGCCTGGAGTCTGGAAGGCTTATCTCCCTGAGTTCAAATCTGGCCTCAGACCCTGGGCAAGTCTCTTAACCTGTTTGCCTCAGTTTCCTCATCTGTAAAATGAGCCAGAGAAGGAAATGGCAAACCACTCCAATATCTACCATGAAAACCCCCAAAATGGTCACAATGAGTCCAATGTGATCACAAGCAGCAGTGATCCTCTTTGTAGGTCATTATGCTCAGAGTCTTCAATGGATACAATCCCCTGTGCTTGAGATGGCCTCTCTCCTGCCATGTCCACATTGAATACACCAGCTTCTTTCAATGTGTCTCTCCCCTTAGATGTCATTTCTTTCTGGAAAGGCTTCCATTGAAGGCCCAATGACAGACTATGTTTGGCTTCAGAAGACCAGCTCCACTCAGTGTTTGGAGTCTCTTATGATACCAAGTGATGACCTTTTACACAACAGTAAATCATGAAGCCACCTAGTGTGGCCCAGTGGGGGTTTTGGTTGCTGTTGCTATAAGGAATATCCAAACTGACAAAATCATATGGCTTCCAAGTATCTAAGTATTTATATAGCATCTTTTTTCCCCCCTAAACAATTGATTCAAACATTCATCATCATACAGGGAAAGCATTTTGATGTAGGTCATTCATTCAATAAACTGAGCTTTGACTGTTGAGTTTCTTCACTAGTTTTGTGTCATAGACCCTCTTGGCAGTCTTGAGAAGCCTGTGGGCCTTTTCTCAGAATGTTTTTAGGTGAATAAGACACATAGGATAACAAACGAAACAAGTTACATTGAAATACAATCATCAAAATAATTTTAAAAGAAAATAATTTCACAAACCTCAGGTTAAGAACCCCTGATGTGTCTGGCACCATATTAAGACAGTTCAGATGCAGGAGCCTCAGTGCACATTTGCTAGGCTTTCATTTTTCATGACACCTCCTTGTGCTCTTGGCTTCCTTCCTTAAATTATGCATAGCCTTCTGTTAAACTTGGGGACTTTAAAACATTCTCTCTATGAATTTCAACAAGTTATCAATGAATATCAGTATCAGGAACGTGGTACTTTAAAAAAAACCTGGATCTCAGCATGTATTTTCACCTGGGGACTACATTTCTCAGAGGACATTCATTTTATTTTTACAATTTTTTTCTGGATAATTTAATAATTTTATTAATATGGCCACCATGTAATTAGTAAAAAGATGGTCATTTGGCTGTCTCTCTCTTAGACTAAAGACCATCATGGTAGCGGGCCACAGTTTATATCACTTCAGAAAGTAGGTATTTCTGAGGGGTCAGAATCAACTCTGATTGTATAACTCAATGGGAGGTGAGTTATATTAAAAATGTAGGCCTGAGAGTGACATCATGTCACCCTCGGACAGACAAACTATCTCTTTACCAGACCACCCACAGTTTTGGGCTATCTATTCAAAGAAAGTGTACTCCACCCAATCCTGAACAGAACCCAGTAGCTTTCACCAAAGGATATTCATTTTAAATGAAAGTTTGGGGATCTAGTCAGAAACAGTGTAACCCGGGCCATTTCACAATATCAGCACACGAGCCTAACAAGATATACAATGGCCAATGAAATAATTGTATCTGAGAGTGATGTGTCATGAATAAACCATGTGAAGTTTCTTTTTTAAACAATGCACACATCTGTTGGGGCTCTTGCCTTATCAGTCAGTAAATCTTGTCAGAATTTACTACTGAAAAGAGAGACATTTGTGACTGTTCAATCTTGCTTTCCTAATGCATTTGTGTCAAAGCTACTTCCTGTCTGACCCTGATGTACAAACTGAAACTTGTTAGAAGTAGTCTGTTCATTCTGTCCAGTGAAGAAACTGAAATGGTATCAGAATCAATGGGGGAGAGACAGATTCCAGCCTTACTTGGTTTTGCTCATGGGAAAGGAAGTCATCAGGGCTTAAAGCCTGGGGATAAAACCGATAAAAATAAGACCATGCAGGAGAAAAATAGGAAATGCAAGGAAAGATATTTGGGGACTCAGTAGCAAAGCTTTCGTATAGATAAATACTAAATTTTTCTTCCTCTTAAATGTCTAAGTCATCAGACTTGCTTGGCTGAATGTCCTGGGTGGAGACCATACATATGTGACTCACCAGCAGGGAGTGAAGCACCCTGCATCTCAACTCATGGTGTAAGAGGAGAGTCGGGAAATGATGGAGATTAGGAGTAGAAAGGATGGCATAGGAGTTACTCACAGAATTCCCAAATATAGGGTGACTTTTCCTTTCAATCTTCAACCCAGGAGTGTCATTCTTAGGTTGGAAGTAGATCCTTATAAACTGAAAAATCTCTGATTTGTTCCTAGCTAAACCTGATGCTTTTTAAAACATGTCCAAATTCTCAGTTCTAATGCATTTCCCATGAGCATATGAAACGGATGAGTGCTCTGGAATTTCTAGCAAACATAATTGCAGTCAGTTCTTTATCACCAGATAGTATAAGAGGTCTTCATTGGGTTTTCAGGCTGCAGCTGGTTATAGCATGAAGCCCCAAGGATTAAGTAAATCCAGTAAAAACAAGGACCAATCTAAAGATTATTGACAGTATAGAGGACACTTATCAAAAGAGTGTTTTGCCATTTATCTCAGTTCCACTTTTGTACCTAAGATTCCAAGTTTATTTTCCAGTTCTTCAGCTACTTTGTTCTCATCCAGGGAGGTGCATTCCATTAAATTCAATCAGCAATCACTAAGTGCCAGAGACAAAGACCAGTAGGTATCAGACCTCCTGGGTCAGGAACATTGATTAATGCTGCTGAGACTTAGGGACAAAAGCCCAGGAACCACATTGTCAATGATTCACCCTCCTGACAACTGTAGTGTAATATTGTGGGTAGATAGCCATTCTCAGAGCCAGGGAGGCCTGAAGACAAGTCCTATCTCAGACACATTCTGGCTGTGTGACCTTGAGCAAAGCACTTAAACTCTCAATGCCCCAGGTGACTCCCTATGACTCTAAGTGGTAGAATAGCAGCAGACCTATATTTGTAGAGTGAGTTTCCTCACAGAGAGTTTCACACCAAAGAAATCACGGGTCTGAAGCAAAAACAAAACAAAACAAATCCCTGAAGAAAAACGAAGGACAACAACAAAACCACAGGTTCTCAATAAGTGGAGCCAGAAGGGAAAGCCTCAATCATAGAGTCTTCAGGAACGGCCCAATGTCCTGAGAGTGCACTGGTGACGAGCTCTCAGGGCTCGTAGCAGCCAGGTAGGATAAAATGAACACGGGTGTACAAAGCATAAAGAAAAGAGGTTGATTTTTCTCATCTCTCACCTATAGGCCATCTTGTCCTGTTTGAGAATGTTTTAGTGAAGAGGGACAATTCATAGCTTGGGATCTTGTTGCTTCTGGTGGTTTTCAAAGACGTTGGGAAATGAGATATGAAAAAAAAAAAGAAAAAAAAGATGATAGAATGTGGGAATAGATTTCAAGCATGTCTCAAAAGCTGCACCAGTTGCTTTTTAAACACTTTAATAAAAAATGTCAAGGGAGCTCTTCACAGGCACTGTTGCTGATACTGTTTTGCTTCCAGTCCAACAATAAGGAAAGGTCTGAATGCTGAAGTAATGTCTATAGTTTTCCCCCTTTCCTGTACCAATAGCAGCTGGGTGCCTCAGTGGATAGAGCTCTGGGTCTGGCATCAGGAAGACTAGAGTTCAAATCCTGATTATTTTTAAAAACTTCTTATTTTTTTTAGTAAACAGTCTTCAAAAGTTGCTGTAGCAGGAAAAGTCAATATCTTTCCACTGCTCCAATTATAGCCCCTTTCTGAAGTTAGTGAAACTGGGCCAAGTATCTAATGAGATAATATCTACAAGTGCTTAGCCCAGGGCCTGTCACATAGTAGGTTCATAATAAATGCTTGTTGCTTTCCCCTACTGCCTGTCTTTCTATTTTTTCTCCCTTGATACCTTATCTAATTATGCAACTTGGCTCCCCAAAGGCTGTTAATCCAAGAGCACAGTAGATTTCAGGCTATTATGATTGGTATGAATTCCCAGCATGCAATATCTAATGATCTCTAAATTAAGGAAGTCGATTTTCTGCAAATGAATTCCTTTTTCCTAAGTAGGAAAACTTACAGCCAGGATCTGTTCATCAGTGATTGGCTTTTCAATAGCATATTTTTCTACTGATACCACAACCTCTGGAAAATGGAAATTATTTGAGACACTTACTCTGTTAGCTTCGATTTACATTGGGGGAATGAACACACAGAGCTTGGTCCGAGTCCACAAAGTGGTTATTGTTCTGATGCTCTTTGGGTGGAAAAAGTGAGAGAGGAATATTGATAACCAACGATTTGGGGAAGGCCAGAGTTCCCCCTTTTTCTATTGTCTGCATTTCAAAAACTCAGTCTCTGAAGGACTTTCTATCATACTTTACCCAACCTTACAAGGTATCTCCAGTTAAAGGTGAATTCCACTCAGTAGAGTTTGGGTGGAGGCAGATCATTCCTCTATATGGCCCAAGTCCAGCCGTGATCTGGGTATAGAGATGGTCTCTCTGTCCAAGTGTGACATAATATCATTTTCAGCCCCTCATTGGGGTGAGTCCACTTTTCTTTGTCCTTCTCTAATTAACCAATTAGAGTTAACCAATCAGGGTGATTGCCTTCTGCTGGAACACCTCTAGTCTGAGGGCATATAAACCTCAAGATGTGTCCATGCTTCCTCTTTGATCACTGAGAGTTCAATGAGATCTTTTTGTCAATCATTTGCTGGCCATGATTGATAACAATGATTATAATTTACCCCAAAACTTTGTTTTTCAAATTATTTTTAAATGTTAAGAGAAAGAACAAACTGTGACTGCCACTCCAATAGACTTCAGCTAAGAGGAAGTGGTGGCAGGAGCAGCTTAGGGACCAGGTTAAACAACCACTCAGGTGGTATGATGGAGAAGTACCCAGGGGTTACTGCCCAGGAGTATTTCCTCCACAGATTGGCTGTATGGTCTGAAATTCCCATATCAATTACTTTGTCAAGACATGGAAAGTTTCTCATTTTTTAAAACAATCCAAACAACATTAACTGTGAGGGTAATACATGAAGTCATCATTGTTCATTTAGATCATGGAGGGAATTGGTATATCAATCTAGCTAGTCAGTCAATTAGCAGGGTCCAGGACTCCTGGAAGGCAAGTTTTGATGGTGAGAAGAGGTAAAGGACTAACATGAGGAACTGAGCTTTGTTAGAGGCACTGGATCCTGAGAGATTGGGGCAAGAATAAATCTCACCTCCTTTACAATTTTGCTCTGGATTAGTCTTGAGGAGCAGTTTCAGGAGTTGATGTGGGGAATTTTAGGTAACATATTCTCATCTTTTATAGGGAATTGTTTTCCAGGCTGGACCCCACGCTGGGCAAATGCTCTATGGTAAGTAAACACTTTTGGTGAACATATTTCTTTTAGTTTTATTTTTAACTTGAGAATAATGAACAGAGGGCCAGGAAACAAAGTTATCTGTGTTGTTTCATCATATTAAGAATTTTACATGGTATTGGCACAGACATGGGAAATACTTAGAGACCTTAAGTCCACATTTTATTCTGCCAAATCAAACATTTTGTAGGGATCAAACCTAATGGAATAGTGTATTCACTACATTGTTCCATCAACTATATGACAAAAGATGGGGTTTATAGCACAATATCATTTGCAAAAACTTTGCTGTTTGTTATGCTTTCATTAAAAGTGCCTTCATTATGTATATAAATTGTTCTTACAAAGGTTTTGTAGGGATAGGAAAGTAGACATGAAACAGGAGCTATTGTGATCCTGATCGCCGTTTTTGTTCATAATAATGGGCATTCATTTTTCCTGGCATTTGGTATTCAAGATTATGTGAGCTCCAGCCCAGATCTTTGTGCATATTTGGTCTGATCCAGCTGTCTTCCCATCTCTGTTTTCTTTCATGTTATTTTTATTTCTTCAAGAAGCACATCAGAATTTGGGGTGTTATAAACCAAATGTAGTAGTTCCACTCTTCTTGACAGACAAAACCTTTTGTTATTGTAATATTTTCCATTTTTCATTTCTTTGTTATTATCTTTCTGGTTCCATTTCTAAATGCTCTCAGGATTATTTCAGGATAAACTAGTTTAAGTGGATCTCTCATCAAACTTTTCGAAAACTTGTTCTTCCTTTGACCATTTCTTGCTGTTTTATGAATGAAACTGCACATACTCTACCACCATCCTCTTCTGTGAGATGTTACACAAAAGTTTACTTCCTTGACTGCCTGATCATTCTGCTTGACAAGGAGATCAAATATTTTTCTGGATAAAGAAGTTTCTTGGTTCCTTTGGCCTCTTCAGTGTAGCAACTGCTTTACATTAGTTAGACTTCTACAGGAAATTGATTGCGATAGTAACTGCAAATATTTGTATTTTTCAAATCTTTTATTGATTTATTTTTAGTTTTCAATATTCATTTCCACAAAATTTTGAGTCACAATTTTTCTCCCTGTCTTTCCCCTACCCTCACCCCAAAATAGCAAGCCTACTGAATACCCCTTTCCCCCAATCTGTTCTCTCTTATATCCTCCCCCATCAGCCCCCCCCTCAACTTTCTACTAGGGCAAGATGGATTTTTATACCCTAGTGCCTGTATATCTTATTTCCCAGTTGCATGTAAAAAACAAATTTTTTTTAACATTTGTTTTTAAAACTTTGAGGTCCAGATTCCTTCTCTTCTTCCCTCCTCACCCACCCCCACTGGGAAGATAAGCAATTCAATATAGGTTGTACATGTGTAGTTACGCAAAACGTTTCCATAGTAGCTATATTGTGAAAGACTAACTGTATTTCCCTCCATTCTATCCTGCCCCCCACTTATTCTATTTTCTACTTTGACCCTGTTCCTTTTCAAGTGTTTGCTTCTAACTACCCTCTCTCCCAATCTGCCCTCCCTTTATCATCTCCCCTCTTATCCCCTTAATATCTGTATTCATATATATATATATATGTATACATAAAATCTTTACACACATAAAAATTGGCAGTGGGGTGTGGAACTGAAACATAACTGGGAGCTCTTGATGAAAACACCCCCTATACTTAGAAGATCAACAACACTGAGAAGATAAGTGACTGGCCTGGGATCACATAGTCAGTGATCCATCAGAGGTTGGATTTGAGCCCAGGTTGGCCTCAGTGTAAGGCCAGTCCTCTGTCCAAAAATATCAGAATGTCACTCTTCCATATCGATAGCTTACATAAATAATTCAGGTTGGAGCTGCCTCAGTTACATGCAACATCCTTTGCTCATTTATATCTTTTTGCCTGATTGGATGCTAATGTTGATCTTAGCTATAAGTTCATGGTCTGGTTGAAAACGGACAGCTGATTGAGAAACAACTCCCGCACCAGTAACTAATCACACTTCCTCTGTGGTATCATATACTCTGCTTCAGGGGTAGACTAACCATCAGGTGCCAGGTGATGATATTGCTTTTTTTGTTCATGGTAACCTACAGACATAGAAAAAAATATTTTATAGACCTTAGTCTTGTGTGACCTCCTTTTGCTCCTGCAGTAATAGTGGCAGAATAGTAGAAAAACAGGGGGGAGGGGAAAAGGGCAGAGGGTACTGAATAATATAGCCATTAGTACACCTATAAATTTTAACTTGGCTGTTGGCACTCTAAATATGAGGTCTTTGATTAATGACCCAGAGGACCTAAATCACATCCAACTTGACAGTCTCACCATAAATGAAACCAGAAGAAACAAGAAAGCTTCACCTAAATGGAAAAATGGCTCATGGTTACTTCTTGGCAGGGTAAAGAAGTCAATTGGAGGCACAGGGTTTATGATATACTCAGAGGAAACAAGAAACATTATTTCAGGTGATGTTTGGCCATCTCATGTCACAGCACTGGAGGAAAGTATTCGTAAAAAGACCACCATGAAATGTGTAAACCAAGTAAGGATGAAGTGGAATTCTATGAAGAGCTTGAGAAAATACTTCATAATTGAATCTACATTTACCTGAGTATTTGGTAACTTCAATACAAAAGTGTGGGAGGATGAGGAGCAGTATATGAGAAGGCGTGGTACAGGAAGACCGATGGAGAGAGACCAAAGATTTATGGATTACACAGAAGCCATACATCTCCACATCGCTCTGGAAATGATAGTTCTCTGGTGAGAACTGAATAACATCACAAAGAATGAAATCAATTACATTTTCACAGACAAGAAAATACTCGTACTGATGTGGGAATTACCCTAAGTCAGTTTTCTAGGATAAACTAAATTCCCTTCATAATGCAAATGAATGATAATGGTTTAATTTGTTAACCTTATAGTAACATCATCTTATGGCAATTAAAGTCGGAATTAGAGAAAAACATGAAGAAAGAATAATGAGAAAAACACATAGTATACAGTTGGAACTCTTAACCCAAACTATCTAAACAAGTAATTGAAAATCAGAAATGAACCACAGAAATTATATTGACACTGATTATAATAATTTTGTCCAGAAATTTAACCAATGCGAATTAATTGCTACAGTGAGGAGACCAAAGGAGCCAGAAGGCATCTTAATCAGCAAACATCTGACTTACTTGAGAAATAAGAGAGAAAGAAAGATGTCTGCCAAAGGCAACACAGCATTAATATATACATCTTCTAAAGAAGAATGATGGGACTACTCTGGGCAGTATTGTCTCATAAAGCAAAGAGAAGCAAACAAAGAGAGGGTAGAAAATTTTTAAAATTTTGGCAATTTAAAATTTAAGTCACCCCAAGGGTATTAAAGGACAAAATAAAAGGACTACAAATGAAAGAAAAATAGAAAAGATTTGCAAAAAAAATATAATTTCAACAAACTGTTTTCTCTGTCTGGGACAGCAGAATTGTATCACACCTGAAAGCTAATGTCAAGAAGCAGAAATTACTCTAAGGAGAAAAAAGACAGGAAAAGCAATTGAATTGAAAAAATTATAAATAGATGAGATCTGTGCTAGAGGAGGGATGAGTGTGAGTACACTGAGCATACTGATATATAAGGTTAACTGAAGGATAGAAAGATGTAAAAGTTACAGGGGAAAAAAATCTGACTTTATCAGTACCCAGAAAAGGTGACTGAGAGACATCAATTATTACTGAAGCACACATAACCATCCTGAATCTATTCTCCCACCTACGAAAAATCTTTATAATAATCATCTATACCCCAAAAGGCAGGCAGTCTGGATGAAGATATGAGTGGAGAACAAGCAGGTTTAGCCAGTGATACTCATGATGTTTCCTTCCCTCCCCCACCCCCAAGGCAATCAGGGTTAAGGAACTTGCCCAGAATCACAAAGCTAGTAAGTGTCTGAAGCTGGATTTGGAACTCCGGTTCTCCTGATTCCACGCCCAGGGCTCTATCCACTGCACCACCTAACTGCCCCAGCGAGTGATTCCGCAGGGCACCTGTCTTTACCATTTCACGATCAACTGAAAGATACACAATCTCCCATTGGGCTTGTTGGTGGCTGACTATGAAAAAAAAATTGACTTAGCATTAGCAAACACTGGCTTGCAGGCTCTTTTACAGTACGGTTTCTCCCTTCAGAGTTATTCAATATTCCTTGGAAGATAAAACTAAAAATAGATGAATTAAAATTTTTTCTTTTTCTTTTTTCTGAACCATACTCTTCCAACAGCCTTTTTACCACCCTCCTTTCTGCCTGCTTTCATATTGAACTTACTAATGGTTTCATTTCGAGGTTCTCTTTTATTTTGTGTTCAGTTGCTCTACCTTTTGATCTACAGCAAATGTTGCTGTCAAAAGCAAAATTAATTTCAGGGTGTGGTTTTTATTTTTTATTTGTTTTTTGGTTGTTTGTGACGGAGACCCGAAGTTTTCACCAGCTTGCTACGATGGCATCTTCATCTGGAAGACACTGGGCAGCTGCTTCGGGGAGCGCCATGATGGTTGTGGAGGGTGAGTAACTTGTTCTGGCTGGCCCACCAGCTGGTTGGGAGTAACTTTCCAGCTGTAACTTTCAGCATCTTCAGAAGGGGCTGAGTTAGCTCCGGCTTTCTTGCTTTGTTCTCTTGGCATCTGGGAGAGTGAAGGGATCACCGTGGCTTCGGTATCATGAGGCCTTCAGGACAGAGTGCAAATGTCCATATTTGTACCCCTTGGCCACTAATTTTTGTGGACATCATTGTTGGACAGCACCACCACCCATCTCTTGGAGAGAACATCTAACTCAGCATTTGTTAGATTAAAGTCAGTTGGCCCACACTTGTAACTTCATCCTATATACATAGTTCTTTGTTTCTTTGTGTTTTTGCTTAATTTTCAGTTATTTCCCATTTCAAAACCAGGAACTCTAGCTTGTGGATAGGATAACAGTTCTACTGTCATTCATGACTCTGCTGATAAATACAACTGGCTTCATGTGTCCTTTACTCTCTTGGTACCAAACTGCTCCTGAGCCCTCCTCTGGTTATAGATCAACTTATTAGTCAATAGACAAGGATTTCTTATCTAGACTGCCACTATCTAAGTTAATGTTTGGAGACAGTGTAAAAAAAATGTGCCCCTTTATAACCTCTGATTAACTTACTTTTCAATTCATTTTTTCAGTTTCAAATTCTTTCTCCCTCTCCTCCACCCATTGAGAAGATAGGAAAAACAAAGCCCATTACAAATGTGTAGTTAGACAATATAAATCCCCACATTAGCCACGTCCCACTCCCTCACCCTCCCTCCTCCTACAGAAGGGAAAGAACATATGCATCACTCTTCATTCTGTGTCTATCGCTTCTCTCTCTGGAGGTGGATAACATGCTTCATCATAAATCCTATGGAACTGTGGTTGGTCATTGTGTTCATGATAGTTCTCAAGTCTTTTAGAGTTGTTTGACCTGAAAATGTTGCTGTTACTATATAAATTGCTATGGTTCTGCTTACTTTACACCACATTAGTTCATATGAGTTTGTGACTCATTTTTAATCACTTTGCCAACATAAGCCCATGTTGCATTTTTCTTTGTTTTATGGGTTGCCATGTATAGCCAATGCAATATTCATAGCAACAAAGGTCACCATAAATATACCTGCATAGTGCTTGATTGCAAAATATAATAGACTCTCCATATGAAAGATGGAAGCAAAACATTTATTCAGACACCAGAAAACCAACACTGGGAAACTAAATTCATCATAGCAACATAGAAGTTAACACACCACAATATAGCAGAGAGCCACACCATACTTTAGCCTTCCCACAAACCAACACAAGTCTAGCTGTCATAGCAGGTGGTATACACTTTTACTCACAAGTCTGTCTCCCTCAGATGTGTCCTCTCCTTCCGACTGTGTCTAGCTGCTCTGAGTCCCAGCTTCCTGTAGTCTCTGCTCCACCTTTCAGCAAACTCCTCCTGCCACAGGCTCCGTTTGATTATATTCAGCCTATCAAGGGGCAAAGTATATTTTCAAAACAGGGAAGGTCTTCCAATTCCCTTAGGCTTATTAAGGGGCAAGGAAGATCTTCAAATTACTATTACACCATGGCCAAAGAATCACCAACAAGGCAGCCTAATAGTATTGATTTTTTTTGTATCTATCAAGGTTTTGCTTGGACAGCAAACAATCTATTGCTGAGCCTATACCTGAAAGGACTTAGCAGGCTTTGTACTCTACTGGCCTAGTCTTTGAAAATCTGGAGATATCTCCATGTCATAATGAGACACAGGGATGGGATTTTGTGGAAAGACTCCTTTATATCCATAAAATTCTATGACGTTCTTTTGAGAAGTAGTCTACATTTTACAATTGGCTAAAATGATGATAATATCAGAAGGAGAGAGAGTTCAGACCTGTTCTTTCACTGATGTGATAAACTTGCAATGTAGAAATTCTTTGCATTGATGCAGACCAACTATTCATCTGTAACTTAGATATGGTATTAGTTTCCTGGGGACATTGAGAAGCTGAGTGACTTAGCCATCTTCACAAAGCTCATCTCTGTCAGAATAAGAACTCAAACTCAAGTTTCCTTGACTCCCAGGCCAGATCACTATCCACTACACTTACACTACCATTGAAGGGAATGGTAATTCTTCACATCTGCATGGTACCCAGCAGCTTAGGGATGTTACTCTTGCCAACAAACTTTTGAGGTTGGAAGTGACGATGTTCCTTTTAAATGGATTTGCAGTCATGGTCACATAGCTAACGTTCAAACCAGGAGATGAACCCTGTTCTCCTGGCTCTAAGTGTCCCATACCTCTGTCTCTAAATATACCCATGAATACCTATTCCGTCAGATATAAAATATGTCTTTTGGAGGAAAGAGAACAATTTCATGTCCATTCAAAGACTCCTTTTGGTTATTTTTCATATAGAAAGACCAAGAAATATCAAGGTGAAGTACCTTACCCAGCAATACTCAACTGATTGTAACTAATACTGAGCAAGTCTGACGGACCGGTTATTAGACCAACGTTACAAATTGTTCTTGAGAAAGGATAGGTGTGTGAAAGAGAAGACCCACTATCCCCAGAAGTCAGTCAGCTGTACTAGTTCTAACAGAGAAATAGGCACATGGTATCTCTTATACTAGAACAGCTGGGTGGCACAGTGGATAGAACACCAAGCCTGAAGTCAAGAAGACTCATCTTCCTGAGTTCCAATCTGGCCTCAGACGTGTCCTACCTGTGTGACCCCGGGTAATTTACTTAACCCTGTTTGCCTCAGTTTCCTCATCTGTAAAATGAGTTGGAGAAGGAAATGGAAAATCAATCCAGTATCTTTGCCCAGAAAAGGGTCACAAAGAGTCACACACAACTGAAATGTCTGAACAACAGCAGCAACAATTTCTTACGCTAGAGAGACAGAGAAGAGTAAAAAACCAGGAGAGAACCCAGAGGAAGATGAGAGATGAAGGGGCAACGTGAAGAGGGCAAAGACAGAGAGGAAGACTAGCTCCCTTCCTCCCTTTTCACCATGGCTGCTTCTCCAACCTGATTCTTCTCCATGGCAGCCAGATATGCAGGATTCCCTCTCAACTTTTATTTCCTGGGATAACGTGAATAGAGCATTGGCATTGATGAGTGAATAGAGTGCTGGAGTCAGATCCAGATCCCTCTCCAGATAGGGCCTGGAGTCAGGAAGATCCGAGCTCAAACCCAGCCTCTGATGTTTACTAGGTGTGTGACTATAGGCAAGTAACTTAATCTCTGCCTCAGTTTCCTCAACTGTAAAATGGTGATAACAACAGCATGTACCTCACAGGGTTTTTGCAATGATAAAATGAACTATTTTAAATTGCTTTGCAAACCTTAAAGCACACGCAAGTTTTTGTTATTATTATACTATTATTTTGTTATATTATATTTAATATAATATATAATTTTCACTATATGTTATTAATTAGTACATACTTTTTATATATAAATTATATAATTTCTAATATATAATTAATTAAATATTATATATTTAATATAATTATATTATATTATTATTATAGAGGATAAGAACTGGACCTATACTTTGATGGGTATGGGGAATTTCCAGATGAGGAAACTCCCTCTACCAATGTGGCTCAGGACTCTCTCTGTAATTTAAAACCTTAGAAAATTGTCTAGCATCCTAAGGGGTTAAGGTACTTCCCTGAGGATGCACACTCAGTATGTGTCAGAGACAGAATTTGAACCCAGGTCACCCTCTCTCCTAGACCAGCTCTCATTCCAGTTGGCAACACTGTGTCTGTGTGTGTGTTTATGCATAATGTCTATGTGTATGAAATGCATGCACAATCATTAATACATTCCAGTCACAGACGGGGTGACACATGCAAAGTCATGGACCTAGAACGACCTGAGCAGTTCTAGTCCTACATCGGGGCATACTGGTTGTGTGACCCTGGATAAGTAATTTAACTTCTCAGTTCTGCAAAAAATACACTGAGACTACAGGTTGAAAAGCAGTTACTGATCTGCATTAGTAGAAGACATAGAAAACTAATGGGTCAGTAGTTTTCTTATCCATAATTCCCTAGAACAATAAGATTATAGGATTTGGCCAACTAAATCCCACAACGATATTTTGAAATGTCATTCTACTGATCGTCAGAATCATAGACGATCCATTTAAATATCATCCAGACTAATATCTGTATATATTGCATGCATATTCAGTCATTTTCCAGTTGTATCCAGCTCTTCATGACCCCACATGGGGTTTTCTCAGCAAAGATACTAGAGTGCTTTGCCATTTCCTACTCCAACTCATTTTACAGATGAGGAAACTGAGGCAAACAGGATGAAATGACTTTCCCAAGGTCTCACAGCTAGTGTCTGAGGTCAACATTGAAATCAGGAAGATGAGTCTTCCTGATTCCTTCACTGCAACACCAATATTTGTAACCCGATGGTATTAATTCCTCAGAGTATCAGTTTTGGTTTCTCCTAATTACTGAGTATGTTTAAGTGCTGTTTTGTGAAACTAAGGGCCCTCTGTGATGTTGTTTCACCCAATGGGATCTTTTTGGTGGAACCAAGTAGTAACTCACATTTATATAGCATTTTAAGGCCAATATCTTTCCCTACAACAAACCTGTAAAGCAGAAGTATGTATATTATTATCACCATTTTACAAAGGAGGTAAATGAAGTTTGGAAAAGTAAGTGGCTTGTCCAAGGTAACATAGCAAACAAGTGCAAGCAAGTCTTGATGAGTACAACTAAAGAATCCTGCAAAGGGGATGCATATATTAAAATTCACCGTATTAGAAGTTATATTTATACAAAATACAGTCATTGGTTCCAGTCAATGGAAAAACACGGGATGAATGAAAATAATGTAAGCACTTCATAGGGCTCACTATTCATACTAATCAGAGGACACACACAGGAATCAGCATTTAGACCCAGGACTCCTGATTCCAATCTCAATGCTCTTTCTATACTCTTCAGTAGGAAGTTGAGTAAGAGTCAAGTGGATTTAACCCAAGAGTTCTAACTGAATGTGTGGGGATGACCAGGGCACAGCATGCTGGGGTCAAGTATTTTTCACAAAGAAGATTGGGTCGATTCAAAGTATGTCGGGTCACTTGGCAGAACTTCTAGTCTTTTCTGGACCATTTCTGCTGCTTCGCTCCTCTAGAAAATTACAGAGACTGCAGTTTACCTCATAGGCCAACAGCCATGTGCTTTGAACACAATTAGAAAGGCTCTAATAAGAATATATTTATAAATACATATATATATATATATGTAGTAAAATATATGAGTATATACACACAAGTTTAAGTAATCTATCTCTCTTTTGATCTATGCTATCATTAAATTGTCCTTCAGTCATAAACAGGGGTATGCTGGTAACTGTTTAACAACCGGCTCCCTGGAAAAGGAAATGTACGCATGATACACTTTTAAATTGAATCTGCACTATTAACATTTTCTCTATCAGTTTCTTAAGTCTAGACAATGAACAGGACAATAAATCAAGCCTTGATTAGTAGTGTATGTTAATTTCTAAGGTGTGAATGCTCACACTGAAAATTTAATAATTGGCTTTCTCTGAGATGGCTACAACACATTGTCCTTGACTGTAACATAATACTGAGCATGTTCTTAGTGACTTGGGTGGATGTCAACATTTTATTCACAGCTGTGTACTAATGGTTCTTAATCTGTGCATTCTTTATTTTGTGGATTATGGGGCAAAATGAAAAGTGCTGCCTTTGTAATATTCTTTCTATTGCCAAATCACACCATGTACATGCAATAATACTTAGGAAAAGTTGTTCATTTTAACTCAATCATTATCATCATACAATATGCCTATTATTTTCCTAATTACCATATTAAGTGCTGTACAGATAAAGCTATACGTTTAACCACAAGTAGACTCCTTAATCTCTGAGAACTGATTTCAGGCTCCATAGAGAATGAACAAGTACCATTGACATGATGCAAAGATTGAAAAGGCAGCTGTATGCATATGGTTTGACAAACCCTGAAAGTTTCTCCTCCTCCTTTCTGGGCACTTCCCTGAAATTCCCTCTGTGAGCTGTTGTCTTGGGACAGAGTATTGAGATCTGAGAAAGGTCTCAGGAAAAGGTCCTGAGAGAGTGGAGAGAATTCTAGGTCTGCAGGCAGGGGACCCAAGTCCAGATCCTACTTCTGCTCTTTCCTAAATGTGAGTCTTTGACCAATAAAACACCTCTGTTCCAAGCACTGGGGTAGGAGCTAGGGATACAAAGCCAAATGAGAACTAGTCCCTGCCCTCAAGGAGTTTACACCCTAATAACTCCTCTGGGTTTTATTTTCCCGCTCTATAAAAGGTGGGCTAGCTGACCTAAGAGGTCCCTAATAGCTCTAAATCTCTGCCATCTTTCACTGTCTGTGCTCCAATGAAAAGAAACAAAAAGAAATGCTTCACACACACACACACACACACACACACACACACACACACACACATACACACAAGTTTTGCTTCAAGCAATCATGCCCTTGACCTACAAAAGCAGAGAGAGCGATTGTAGAGTTCAGGGACTAGAGAAACCAGTCTTTCCTATGAAGCTGAAATGGATAACAGTGTCATTGCTCACAGGCACATCTGAGAACACACACGATGTGGAACAGTCATAAAAGATTCAAGCTCTTCTATCTTATACCCCTGCCCCCACATCCTTGCTCTTTCTCCTTTCCTTGGCCAAGGGATGCAGTGACCTACATTCATCTGCTCTGTCTTTATGATTCTATGAAGTAAGCTACCCCTCCTTGCTTCAAAAAGCCCAGTAGCCAGAAATGACCTAGACAATTTTCTGCTGAAAGCAGTATCCCCATCCGGGATGGCCATTGGAAAGGGGCATGAAATGTATTTCCCTGTTGAGGGTTTCCTTGGCCTGCATGAGTGACCATATTCAGTAAATATGCAGTCCAGTAAATCCGATTGCCTCAGGTTGTGGATTTCTCATGGAAGGGCCCATCTGGGCACTGGGCTCACTGGGGAAAAGGATGCTTTATACTACACAAACGCCTTAGAAAGACTTCCTGCCATTTCCAGAAAATAATCTCTCCCCTGCTCATGTCATCTGCAGAGACCAATTTAAACAACGTTTTGCTCTTCTCTTTTGCCTTTTTCTTTTTTTTTAGCTCCTACTCTTGGGTTTTTGTTAACATTAAGGGGAAAAAACCCATCGATATTTAAAACTACATTTCACTCACCTTGTAAAATGAAAGAGTACATTGTACAGGCCCTGAAGAAAAACAACACCTCAAGGCTGCTGGGGAAAATGAGAGTCAACGCTTTTATCAAACTCCAGGGTCTTGCTCCTCAGCGGTAATTGGAACCACGTGCTGAAAATGCGGGACAGGATTTTCAGCTGTTCTTTAATTAAATGGGATAAAATAAAGGACTCAACTTCCCCTTTCTGGCCCAGAGAGGCCACTGGAGGTGCAATGCGAAGTCTATTAGCTGTGCTGATTGATGACATGGGCTGGGGAAGCTGGCACTGGTGTCAGGACTCCAGAGGCATCTGCGGTGGCAGTTGGAATATTAAAAAAAGGTTCTGCAGAATTTCTCTAATGTTATTCAGGCCCTTTCACTAAAAAACAACTGGTTCTCTGAATGGGGAAGGAAGAGAGGTAGCCAAGGAGCAAAACCCTGGCAGGACCATGACTGCTGTTAATGATTTTTGAGTCTTTCGGAAGATTGATGTGGGCTGTATTTTCATATCCCATATAAAACAGAGTTATTGCAAAAGTCATCAGTAGGGTGGAAAAAAAAGCACCTTCTAACGTACACGTTTACTGAAAAGGGTATGAGAAATAGGACCTTGAGTTTTTAGTGGATGCTTGCAAATGTTTCTGAAAACATAATAAACTTCTAATGTGAGAAAAAAAATAGTAGTCTTCTTTCCCCTTCATACTTGAAAATATAAATATTCTGCTTTCCCGATTTATCCAAAACTGAGAATCTCAGAGGTTCAATCATTAGTTCACATCTTTTTTCGTCATCTAACAAGCATTTATTAGATGCTTACCTATGCAAAGGCCTGGGAATACAGTGTAAGGCAAAACCAGGCCCTGTCCTCAGAGAGCTCACATTCTAACAGGCAAGACAACATGCAGATAGCTATGGATGCAGCAGGTATGTAAAGGGTAAATTGGGGGTGGTCTAAAAGGGAAGGCACTAAGATCAAGAGGGCACTATTGAAGGTGACCTGCCTGGTCAGCCCTGAGAATGCTCTTACCAGTTCAATGCATCTGAGGATCTGCTGGGTGTCTGAGTTCCCTCCAAAGAGGCAGATCACATTTGAGCCACACTTGTCCATCCTATGCTACGCTATTCTATGACCACTGGTCAATCTGCCACAGTGGTGGAGGGTCCATCCACTGTTCTTGAGGCTTTCTTTAAGGTCTCCTGACATCAGTCATATACCGATGGAGGCCATGGATTATCCATTTATTATCCTTCTGTCTTAGTATGTGGTCAGCTCACCTTCTTTCTTAATCTTATCTTTCTGACAACATCCTTTTGTCTGCAGTATTGATATCCAGAAGAACTGTGGTCCAAGTCTTGCTTTTGGCACATACTGGCTGTGTGGCCCTGGGCAAATCATTAAACCTCTGGGTGCTCTAGGCAAGTCTCTAAGTTTATAAAGATAATACAGACAGTCTTCATGGTTTACATTAGCAGAAAAATTCACCACTGTGCAGTCAAGCTAGAGATGAACATTTCTGTACTTGGTTAGGCTGGTTCACAGAGAGCTGTCACAGATCATTGCTGGGCCCATATTCGAAGGCTCTCCAGCTTAAACAGAACTCTGAATTTGTGCTCCAATGGCATCTCTTTTGAAAACCAAGGGCTGATTGAAGTAACTGGTGATGTTTAGCTCAGAGCAGAGGTGTTAAACATTCAGCCCTCAGGACACATGCAGCCTACCGCTCCCTAGGACCAGCTAGCAACAGACTAGCTGCTACCCGATTTTAATGCGTCCAGGTATTAATTCTCAAAAAAAAGAGATATCTAAACATGTGTGGTTTTCTAAGACAATATGCATCCTGTACAGATTCTTATGTGTGGTTTTGTGCTCCTCTCCCTACTTTCTATTCGAATTTGACATCACTGGCCCAGAGGAAAGTGCCGGAGCAGGGACATGACAGCTACCTTCAATATTTGAAATGGCAGACTTGAGGACAAGGGATTAAATTCATTCTGCCTGGCTCCAAAGAATAGAACAAGAAGTAAAATGGAAGTGGCCGATAGGAAGATTTAGGTTCAATATAAAGAAAAGGATTCCAATAATCAGTGTTATTCAAAAATTGGACAGGTTGCCTTAGGAGGTCTTGGGATTTCCTTTCACTACAGGAACAGCAAAGGCCTGATGACCTTTTATAGGGGATACTGTCGAGTGGATTCTCATTGAAGACAGGTTAGTCAGCCAATAAATGTTTATTGAGCCCCTACTATGTGCCTAATAATAGCACAGGCACTGTACTAAGGAATGCAACTGGGTGGGAAATGAAGAGAAGGCTGCCTGGGGGCCCTCCTTAAATGGAGGTTCTGAGAGCAACTCTCCCCTCTGACCTCCAATCAAAGGGAGGGGCCCCAAGGGCAAAAGTGACCAATGAAAAATGAGGTCCAGGGCCAAAATGATCTCGCAGGATGAAGAAGTTCCTGGAGAATGATGGACAAGTCTAGAAGAGCGAAGCCAGGTGGGAGATGAATATGACTTCCTCTATGTGGCCAGAGGTCCCTTCCAATTCTGAGAATCTAGAACATTGTCTATATCTGGCTAACATGGCTGCCAAACCTAGGGTTATTTTGGGATCTCTTAGGGGTTAAGATCTCTATAACCTGTAAACATGAATGGGCCCCAAAGTTTCCTTGACAGCTGGTCTTGTAAACCCATAAGACTGAGAGTTGGCAACAAGAGTGTTCTTCTATACATAGTGGAGAGAGCAGTGGACTTAGAAATAGGAAGGGATGGGTTCAAATTGTGCCTTAGACACACACTAACTCTGTGATCATGGGCAAGTTACTTAACCTCTCTGAGGTACAAGCAGCTCCCTGAGACCTAGTACTAAGTTAAAATTACAAACTGTACTATGGGCAGAATTCCCATCCTCTTGAAATTAAAGATCCTTAGAGGGGAAAGAAGACTCTTCTACTCCTGCCATTCCCCAATGAATCACACACACATACGCGCACGCACATGCGTGAGCACACACACACACACACACAATCTTGAATAACCTTGGGAATGTTTATAGCTCACCCAGGACTGCTCTCACTTGCAGCCTTCCAAGGGAGTAAGAAGCCTGCTGATGCTGCTCCAAGTTTTACTTCTCTCTCCCTGCTCAGAGGAGACAAGAGCAGCTGTAGGTCTGTATTCAGGACTGGGCCCAGCTTGATGCTAGTACTGTTTGTGTTCCAGATCCGGAGGGAGGGAGAGCCTGGAGGCTTGACCAGCTCTCTTCCCTTTTCTTCTGGTGGTCCAGACGCAGGTCTTGGCCTCTGTCACTTCAGGGCCTGGTTGACACCGTGCATCTGCTCTGAGCTAGAGAGGAACCACTTAGCAGAGGCCTGGCTTTGCGGGCATGGTCTCTCTTTTTCTCTCTTCCTGTCTCTTGTTACTGGGAAAGCCCACAGGGAAGCAGCTGAAAGATTCTGTCAGAGGTCTAGCAAAAGAGAACGGGACTAATATCTTACTCATCCTGGATGCTATGCTCCTTCAATCCTACCTAAAGGATTTCCAGTTTGGAGGAGATAGGAGAGAAAGCAGCCCTAAAAGAGTTTTCTTAGGATCTTAGAATCTTCTGTCAAACATTACTCTAAAGGTCCCTCTGCTACCTGGAGCTTATATGCTACACGTGCCCAATTCTTTTTAAATCTCTCTAACTTTTACAATTGTCTGAAAACCAGTCTCTTTATAGCAATGATGCAAAAATAATCTGGTTTTTAAGATACATCACAAAGCTAATAGCTACACTTCCTCTCCTTCCTATCAGAACTCTGTCCTGTAGGGTTGCCATCAGCGCACCTCTTACAGGGTTTGGAATCCAGGTTAATTATAATAAAATAATAACTATAATTTAGATAATGCTTACTAAGCGCCAGGCCCTGTGCTATCTCATTTGAGTCTCACAACAACCCTGGGAGGTAGGTGTTATTATCACCCCCATTTTACAGATGAAGAAATTGAGGCAGAGGTTAAGAGACTTGCCCCGGGTCATACAGTAAATGTCTGAGGCTGGATTTGAACCTGAGGGCTCTATCCACTATGCCATTTAGCTATTGCCAAACATTCAGATGAAGAGAGAAAAAATTCAATCAACCACCTGCACATTTTTCATCATCCTTGAAACCCAACTCCTGGATACTTGACAGAATTTTTCATTTTCCACCCAGGTGCTTGGCATCTTGCAGATTGGATGGCCAGATGGAATTGCTAGCCACCTGATCTCTATCCTGGTTGGTCTCGGTAAGTCTCACACTAACCGTACCAGTTACTCACATTCACTCTACTCCTCTCTAGGAGGGCGGCACCAACTTGCTATATAGGGGCTATGGATTATAGTGGACTACCCAGTCAGCATTGACTATCAGTTCCACTTCTGGCAAACCCTGCTTCTGCCTCAGAATATTCCTCAATCCTAGTTAACTGACATGGTACAATGGACTCCTCCACAGGAATACTGGTATACTTTTTTATTCTTGTAATAGCATCAACAAAACACTAACCAATACATAATGAAACATATTTCACCCAGCTGTGCATCCTTTTTAATCTTCTTCCCTTTCCTCTCCTAAGCCTTTCCCAGATCCAGGAACCCCCCCTGACAGTTTTCAGTCTATAAGTCAGTCCAAACTCAGAAGTTCTAGAAAATGCACAGTTGGAATTTGTTTTGTGTTTTCCAGATAATGCCTCTTGCCAGCAGGCAAAGAAGCGTAGATAATAATACATTTTGCAAAGGACTCATCCAGTTTGTAGATGAAGACTAAGGAAACTGAGACTTGGGATCTTGCCTCATCCTTTGGCACAAGGACATTGACTAGATCTGCTGGACTTGGAAAAATGGTCCATGCTCATCTTGGTTTGAACTTTCTTGTTGCTGTCATTCAGGAACCTTCAACCTCTTCAAGCCACAGTTAGTTCACTGTGGCTAGAATAGGGTGAGAGTTGCGGCTCTAGGAATACTCTGGCTCCTATTGCTGCCACTCCACCTTCTCATCTTCCCAATCTTGGTACCTTCTTCTGCTCTATTCTGTCTCTTCCTCTTACATACTTTCTCCCTCCCCCACAGAGCCAAAAATCTGCCTGTTCCATTCAGGGGAAGTTAAAAAAAAAAGCAGATGCAGTGAGAAAGGCATTACATTGAAAAAGCCTGAACTTTAGGTGACAGAGGTTTTACCTTTTTCTTATGAGTTTTGAAATTCAGAAAGGATTAAAAATTCTGTTTTAGGAAATATAAGAGGGAACAACTAACTACAGGTAATAATGAACTTTATGAGTCAGGTAGCCCTTTCACCAGTAAAGAAACAGATTACAGTGTTTGCCTCTGATGACTGGTGGAAGTTATATGGTATTGCTTGCCATGGGATAATTTTTAGGAGAAAAAAATTTGTAATTCGTTTTCACTAGCTGCTTGCCCATTGAGTACACGCCCTTTAATGCATTCTTAGAGCCAAATTAGTTTATTTGCTCTTCTCTGAACTTAACATTGCATCTCCCATCTTTGCTGCTTTGCAGCTGCGCCCCCATGCCTGGAATACACTCCCTCCTCACCTCTGCTCCATTCGGTTCCCAGGGAAAGCCTTTCACGATCTTCCTAGTCGTTAGAGATCTTTCCTTCTCAAAATATTTTCTATTTACCTTCCTATTTATACACGTACAGAGTCTGCCAAGAGAATGTAAGGGCAGGGGACATTTTTGTTTTCTTACAAGCCCAACACCTAACACAGTGTCCTGCACATAGTAGGTGCTTTGTAACTGGTTATTAAACTGAATTGATTAAGCATAGCAACAAAATATTTTGGGAGGCAAAAATAGTTTGAAGAATTTTTGTATCTAACTAAATTCTGTTTTCTGGAAAATCCCCATTGGATGTATCAACACATGTATTATTATAAAGAATGCCTTTCTCTAACAGAGAATTTATCTCTTTGTAGCTTGTCTCGTCTCCCAAACCCAATTCACTCCACACACTGTTCCACTCTCTTAAGAGACTGCGCGTTATTAACCACAAGGTGAATTACTCAGCCTGCAACCCGGGTCCTTCAGAGATGCAGATATCATAACAAACAGTCCCTTGAATTTGGTATCCCATTACCCTCTGAGGTCTAGAGCTAGAAAGTATCCAGGTCTATTCAAGTGAAACGTCCTTGGAAAGTTCAAACTGCCAAGACTTCCTAGACATTCTCCAAGTGGGAGTCATGTTGTACGCCACTTCCCCAGCAAGCTGTAGAAAGTATGGGAAGAATCAGACAGTTTTCCAGCTAATCAGAAACTCAGATATTTTGGGTGGAGAGTGAAAGAAAAGAGATGGTCATCTCACAAAAATGTTCCAGCATCCTGCTACGTCATCTTGGGAAAGATTCCCTCAATGATTTGCCCAGGGTAAGTAAAAACTGACACTGGGCACCTATTAAAAACTAAAAGATATGGGGTATTTCCATGTAATTTATCTATCAGTGGAAGAGGGTGAGCCAAGAAAAAATAAATCAGTAAGGGATCAGCGAGGGCTTAATGTTTTGGGTAGGGGTGGTGGTGGTGATGATGGCGGCAGGGGATAGTATTTATTTACTAAGCTTTTAAAATATGGAACAAGATCAGAGCAATCTCAGTGTTCCCTTAACATGGACTTCACAAGTTAGTAAACTCAAGATACAACCATTGCAGAAGTGACCTTAGCTTTAAGTTTGGGCATTTTAATTGAATTTCTACATGAATAATGTCCTAGAAGTATGAATGTTTCTTATTTTCCCAGCACATTCAAAAACTTAATTGCCTATTCCAATCTAGGTTAAATGAAATACTCTGCTAATGACTATGGTAATTAGTGATAACTTGTTAATTGAAAACAGTGGAAATAAAATAAAAATTTCTCTGTAGCGGATCTGCAATAGATTCTCCTGGGTTTGTCTGGCTGTCTGCAGAAGTCTGTTACTTGGGAATTGTTTGTATAGTAAAAACAAAAAAAAGTGTTTGGAATTAATCTCTACCACTGGCCCCTGAACTTATGCCAATCTCTAGAATAGGCAGTTGTCATCTAAGAGCGAGGGGCAGAGTCTTCAGACCTTCCTTATCTCTTTCACAGCAGCCTTAGATGTCTTTAAAGTGGAGAACACACTGGACCAGTGGTTCTCAACCTGTGGGTCGCAACCTCTTTGGGGCTTTGACTCCCACCTGGAGAATGTCTAGGACGTCTTGGCAGTTTGAACTTTCCAAGGACATTTCACTTGAATAGACCTGGATACTTTCTAGCTCTAGACCTCAGGGTTCATATAGCTCTTCTTCTTCTTTTCCCTTTTAGAGGGGAGAGGGCAGGGCAATTGGGGTTAAGTGATTCACCCAAGGTCACAGGGCTAGTGTTACATGTCTGAGGCTGGATTTGAACTCAAGTCCTCCTGACTCCAGGGCCGGTGGTCTATTCACTGTGCCACCTAGCTGCCCCAGGGTTCAAATAGTTGAATCCTTAAGGTCAAGAGAGGTGAAAAGACTTGTTCAGGATTAAATAGTGACTCTATAAAAGAGAAGCAACTAGAACCTGGGCTCTCAGGCCAGGGCTTTCTCTCCTATATTATACATTTAATAACTCGTACAATTGAAATGAAACAATGGGGTGGACACTAAGTAAGCATGAATCTCAATTGCAGCATTTTATTGTGATTATATATTAAATTAAATTCTGTTAAATATTATTATAATATTACATTGATTGTTTTCTTTGGTAATCTTGGGCAGATAATATAAACTCATCATCTCACACTTTCTTTAAATACAAAATATGGAAGAGACTACAAATCGTCTCATGGAAAAATTCTGAAGAATATCATCAATGATTGGGTGGGCTTTTCAAACATAAGGTTATCATCTATCCATAAAAATAATAATGTTTTTCATCTAGCTCAGTGATTCTCAACCTTCCTAATGCCGCAACCCTTTAATACTCATATGTGTGTGTATCTGTATGTGGGTGGACCCACCTGGAGATGGATGGAAGACTGTTGTCTCAGTTCCTAAGAGGATGGGAAATATGTGTTTTCTCATGGTCTTAGGTGACCCCTGTGACTCCTGTGAAAGGGTCATTTGATCCCCAAAGGGGTCACGACCCACAGGTTGAGAACTGCTGCCGTATATGAGGTTAGCACAGAGGGCGTATGCTTTGAGTTTTTTTTTCCCCTAGTAGTAATGAGGCAGCTCAGTGGTACGATGACTAGAACACCAGGCCTGAAGTCAGGAAGACCTGAGTTCAGATATGACCTCAGATACTTACGTAGCGTAAGTCACTTAACCTCTGCCTTAGTTTCCTTATCTGTAAAATGGGCATAGGAATAGCTATTACCTCCCAGGGTTTTTGTGAGGATCACATGAGATAATAATTGTAGCATGCTTACACAATGCCTAGCACATAGCACTATATAAATATTAGTTAGCTGTTGTTATTATTAGTGGTGGTAGTGACTCATCTACACTTTCCTGCTTGGTTCTACTTGACACTAAGGGCACATGTATGTTTTAGGGATTTAGTCTGAGGCCCCTGGAAAAGGGAAAACTCACTGGCCCACATGCACAGAGACCTGAGGTCAAGCCAAGAGTCAACCAAACCCTCAGTAATAATTATAATAATTTTTATTAGCAAATAATAATGAATTATTAGCAAGTAATAAAATATGAAGTCTAGGTGAGAGGATAGAGAGCTTCAGAATCAGAATGAGCTGGATTATAGTCTTGCCTCTGCTACATCCTGGCTGTGACACCCTAGTCAAGTCACAACCTCTCAGTGCCTAAGGCAATTCATTAAGGCTTACAATATAATTAAGCATATTGACTACACTCTTCTGCATTAGTGGGAAGAAGTTCCTCACTCGGAAATCTCTCAGTGCTGAGACCACAGATTCAATTAAAAAAGTTAACAAAATTTTATTTTCTTTAAAATCTCAAAATAGTGATTGTTAGTAATAGCAACTCAAATTTACACAGTTCTTTACATTGACCCTGATGCAAAAGTGGAAGAAGAGCCTGAAGAAGACCAGGAAGATGATACAACAGAAGAAATGTCAGAAGATTCAGAACCAGAAAATGAAGAAATTGACACGGATGCAAAGGAAGAGGAACAAACATAGAAAAACATCTCCTAGCGGAAAAAGATGAGTTTTAACTCTCACCACTGATATCTACTGTGTCCAGTGTAGAGAAGAAAATGTGAATTAAAATCATTCTACCTGGGGAGGCTTGGGATTTTTATTTTTGCTTTCTCCCTCATATTGTAAAAATGTCAGGATTGTGGCTCACAGGAAAAAGCAGGTTTTTATTTTGGGTTTTTTTTTAAATTGAATTTTAAAAAATATTCCTTAAGAATGTAAATTTGTATTACTCAACTATTTAGTATAAAATCTTCTTATGTGTACAAAAATTTAAAAATCCTTCCCCCCCCCCACCAAAAAAAACCAAAACTAAAGGATACTTTGCAGGGAAATAGTACAAATCCCATTATTCTTATTTTAAAGATAAAGAAACTGAAACTCACAGAGGTTAATTAACATGATGAAGGTGTAGCGCCAATGCAATATTCATAGCACCCATGGCAACTATGAATATGCTGGCATAATTCTGAATTGCAAATTATGACAGACTCTCTGTATAGAAGACAGAAGCAAAACTTTTATTTAGACACCAGAAAGTCAAATCCCAACACCAGAAAGTCAAATCCATCACAGCAACCAAGAAATTAATACACCTTATCACTGCAGAGAGCAACGCCATATCTTTAGCCTTCCCACAAACACTCACAAGCCTAGCTGTCTGCTTACCTGCTGTCTTCTCTCTTCTCCCTCGGTCTAGCTGCTCTGACTCCCAGCTTTCTGTGGGCTCTGCTCCACCCTTCAGCAAGCTCCTCCTACCACAGGCTCCATGTAATTACATTCAGCCTATTAGGGGGCAGGGAAGATCTTCAAATTCCCATTACCATTACAGAGGGTCACTAGGAGGCATTGTAGTTATGATATGAACCTGGTTCTCCTGACAGTTAGTTGGCTAGGTGGCACAGTTTGAGAATAATCCCTACTTGGAATCAGGAAGACCCGACTTGAATTCAAATCCTGCTTCAGGCACTTACTAGCTTTGGGACCCTGGGGAAGTCACTCAATCTCTGCCTCCCGGTCTACATCTGTTAAATGGCACCTATTTCCCAAAGTTATTGTGAGGATCAAAGGACACACGATTTATAAAGTGCTTTGCAGATCTTAAGTGACTATAGAAATCTTTATTATTGTTCAATTGTACTGGTCACGTCTGAGTCTTTGTGACCTCACTGGGGGGCCTCGGCAGAGACCCTGGAGTGATTTGCCATTTCCTTCTCCAGCTCATTTTAGCTATTTCTCTTAGCTATTAATATTGGAATTAGTGTTATCTCTGGCTCCAAATTTCTACTAATGTTGTCTAATTATTATATATCAAATGAGATAATTTCTGCAAAGTACTCTGAAAATCTTAAAACTCTAAGTAAATGTGAACTGTTAATAACAACATAAAAGTGGAGGTAACAGGTTATTTTTTTCAACAAGAAAAGTGAGTTGACAACTCAGGTTTTATCTAACATCTTGTATTCTTATGCTTAAAGTAGGAATGCAAGTATCGAATTAAATTCATATTGCTGGACTTTGTTACAGATGAAACCTTGCTCTAATTAGGTCTTTTTGGTCCTTTTAGTCACAGGATTGGTGACAAACTGGATTTACTGGGAATTTCACACTCATAGCGGGTCACACTAAGAGCAAGACTTCTATGCAGTTAAACAGTGTATGACTTGATGGGTTATTTTTCCCCTCCTCCAAAAGTAAGCTCCCTGGGCAAAAAAAAAAAAAATACAGTATAATTCTGTTAAAAAATGCTTTGCTCTCTCCTCAGCTGGGTTAGCTCTCATCCCCAGGGTACAGAATGATGTATAGAGTTCCTTTCTCATTCTCGCCCCCAAATCCAATCACACGGATGTCATCTCTGTTCCTTGACCTCTGTGCTATGGCGAGTTTTCACTGTATATATAATTGAGTATAGCCAAATAGATATTTGAGCTTTCTCAAGTACTTATTTCTTTGCATCAAACACATACATCCTTGGGTGAACTCTCACTCTTTCAACAAGCTTCTTTGAGGAAATGGGCTTTAACAGTTTAGCTCATTTCACTTGTAAATGTAGGATTATTTTGGCCTTGGGAATTCCAGGAGGGTATTTGGGACTTTTACCACCTCAGCCTGATAGACTTGCCTCTTTCACTTAAGCAACAGAAAAGGTACCACCTTCCCCCTTCTTAGGTGCCTTTTTCTAAGCTTGTCTCTATAAGAAAGGAAGGAAATGTTTTAAATAACGTCTTCTTCAAAGGACACTGATTCTTTAAGGTATCAGAAATTTTATTATCGGGTGCTCTGGATGCGTAACCACATACTAAAAATAGGTATGTGTCATGTTTTATTTCCTCAACTAAAAAACAAAACAACCATGAACATCTCTATTTATCTTTGGGACTATTTAGAGGAAAAATCAGAAATTAAATAGCTCAGGCTAGTTTCTTGGTCCTATTTCTAAAGTCATCTTACACAGTGTGCTAGACAGACTGCATACAGAGCATATGTATGCAGGATAAAACAGATGCCGGCTTTGGAGAGACTTTGAGATCTGATGTAATTAGAGGAGTGTGGGCGGGAACAGCTTTGAATAATGAGCTACTGTCAGGGAATCATATCTGATACATGTGTATTCCATTCTGCACAATTGTTTCAATGCTGCCTATGTAATTCCATCATCAGGTGGAATAGCCACTGTCAAGTTGTGCTCCTCAAGTTTAAGACAAAAAGAAAAAAGATTATAGCCAAATATTATCAAAGCGTTTTTGGAGACAGTCACATATTTTCAAAAAGGTCTTCTGAACTACTGTTTCTTAAGGTTTCTAAGGACAGATTTTCAGATGAGATGGGCTCCTTGCTTGATGACGGAAGTTGTGAAGGCTCAGGTCTAAAGAAAAAAACAAGAAAAAATTATTTTTCAAATTAAGAACCATGGAAACAAGTATCCAGAGGCTTTACAAAGGAAAATAAAGAAAACTCCAGTTGGTTATTCAAGCTTGGGGAAGAGTTTGGAAGAGAGTTTTTCTCCATGAGATGCCAAGTGAAGGAAGCACAGAACCGTTATTTATTTACTCATTTCCCCACTAACTGTTTTTCTATAGAATTTCTTCCCACTCTAGAACTACTAAACATGCGAAGGTGACATGAAGACTTCTGTCTGCTGTCTGGGTAGACGCAGTTGGGCTGTGTTCATTTGTACCTCAAGATGGCGGCAAGATTCTCAAACCTTTCATTAATTGTGTGATGCCCTGATGGAGTCCCTAATGGCATGATGGACACATGATCTCAGACTGACAAACGTTCTATCTCAGACCTGCAAACAACAGTGACCCAAGTGTTTTCTTCAGTTACAATTGAGAATTACGGAATTTCTGAGTTGGAATGGACCTTGGCCTTCCTGTAGTCCAACTCCTTTACGAAAGGATATGCCATTGTAATGTGAGGACAAGAACTGCCTGGTCCCTGCTCAAAGACCTCCCAGGAAGGAGAACTCACCACCTTTTAGGGCACCTCATTCTACTTTAGGGCAATCTAATTATTAGGAGGTTTTTCCTGACCTCAAGCCTAAATGCAACTTCTACCCACTGTTTCTGGTTCTGCCTTCAGAAGCCCAACGGAACAAGCCCAATCCCTTCCCCACACAATAGCCCTTTGGGTACTGGAAGAGAGCTATCAAATCATCATCATCTTCTTCATCATCATCACTTAGCTCTTACTATGCTAAGCACTTTATACTTATTATCTCAGTTTGCCTTCACAACATCTCAGGGAAGTGGGTGCTATCCCCATTTTGAAGATGAGGAAGCTGAGGCAAATAAGTTAAATGACTTGCCCAGGGTCACAAAGCTAGTCTAGATTTGAATTCAGGTCTTCCAGACTCCAGGCCTAGTGCTCTATCAACTGGGCTTCCTAGCTTCCCTGAGTCTTTTCTTTGGGCTATACATAACCAATATCTTCAGCCAATCCTCACATCATGGGCTCAAGTCAACCTGGTTTGGCCTCCTCTGTACACCCCAGCTTATCAACGTCCTTCTTAAGGAATGGTGTTCAGAACAAAATACGGTATTCCAGCTGGGCTGACAGGGGCACAGCAATGTGGGACCATCTCTTCCCAATTTCTGGAAGTGACGCCCCTCCTCATGCACCCATGACAGTATGAACTTTTGTGGTTGCCGTTTATATTGAGCCTCCAAAAAATATTTTTTGGAGAAAACCTGCAATCTACTTGCACCTTCCCCTTCTCCTAACTGTGAAGTTGATTTTTGGTGGCCAAGCTCAAGACTTTTTATTTACCCTTATTGAATTTCATCCTATTAGATTCAGCTCAATGCTCTAGTCTGTCAGGATCCCCTCCGAGCTTTATCCTATCATCCACTCTGTAAGGTATCCCTTCAAGCTTTGTGTCATCTGCAAATTTGATGAGGATACCATCTATGCCTTCATCTAAGTCACAGATGACAATGTCACACAGCATGAGGCCAAGCAGAGATCCCTGTGGGCTACTCAATGGAGACCGCCTGCCATGCTGACGTTAAACAATTAACAACTTCCCTGAGTCTGGCCATCCATCCAATTCTGTATCCATCTGATTGTATTATAGTTTAATTCAGAGAATGGCAAGCTATGACCCACAGGGCAAATATGGCCTATGTTCTGTTTTTGGATAGCCAGCAAATTAAAAATGTGGGGTTTTTGACAATCTAAAAGAAAGTTTTAGTGTATTCAAATGTAAAAACAGAAACCAAAACCCAACCTTATTCTTAACTTTCTGGCTATATAAAAAGCAAGATGTAGGAGGATTTGGCCCTTGGGTCATAGTTTGCTGACCCCTGGTCAAATTCAGAACTCTCTATTTTCTCCACAAGAATAGTATGACATGCTTTATGAACAGCTTTGCCAAAATCTAGCCAAAGAATTCCCATCAACTACTAATTTAGGAATCTTGTCACGAAACACAAAGGAAATGCTGCTTCTGTGGCGTGAACTTCTCTTGATGAAGCCGTGCTGGTTTTGGGTGATAACCGATTCCTGTTCTAAATGTTTGTCCGTCATCTCTTTAACAACCCCTTCCAGAGTTTTCACAGGAAACCACATCAGGCTGACTGACCCACGGTTGGTTCACTGCTCTCTTCCATTTTTTGAGAACAATCCTGGCCCTCCTTCCTTTTGTGGCCCTGCTGCCATTTTCTAACATCTTTCAGATATTACTGAGAGGGACTCAGCAATTTCACCTGTCAGTCTGTTCAGGCCCTGACAACCATGGTTCATCTGATGAATTCATCAAGGGCAACAAAGGTCTCTCTTGCTATTTCCTTATTTATCTCAGGTATCAACTCTCTGTTAGTTATTTTTGTTTCATCAATTCCAATGTAAAGGTCATTTTCCATTGCAAACAAAATAGAAACAAAATAAGGTTAGCTCTTCCTTCTCCTTATTGTCAGTTGTCGATTGTGAAGTTATTGACATAAGGCATTAACGTAAAGGAAAACCAAGTTTGTGGTAATCAGTGGTAAGGTATCATTGCCCCAGATTTCAGTGTGGGAAATTTCATTTACTATCTTGATTTAAATTCAGGTTCAGGTGACTGCATTCCTCCAGCAATGGAGACTGCCACGCCTCCCTAACGTCACGCCCTCGGAAAACAGACCTTTTAACTACTATTTTTTCACTTGTTTATCCCAATTTTGCCTTGTATAGGGCCCAGGGCGGAACCTGGGATTAGAAGGCCTGAGGAAAAGTGAAGAGGACCCTTTCTGTGACCTCTTGATCAGAGGGTCCTTGTGGTCCAAGATAGCACTGACATGGATTGCAACCCCTCTATAATCCAGTAGGCGGCCTTACAGAACTGTTATGGCCAAAAAATAAAAATGATCACTCTGCAGTCAACTTGGTGAGGAAACTTTCCAAATTATCTAGGCTGCTCCCATGACACCACAAAGACCTGCCCATCACTGGGCCTGTGATCTAGCCTTTCCAAATTAGTGAGAATAGCCAGAATTTCCACTCAGGTGGTAAAGCCTTCAAGGACCCAGAGTTGCTTCCATTCATGATGAAGTACCAGAGGAGAAGATAAACAGAGAACAGTAATAAGTTCTTATTATTACTACTGATTGGAGGTGGCAACAATGGCAGCTCAGTTCCACCTATAAAGGGCTTGTGTGTTAACCTATCTTCCAGATAACAGCCCTGTCTCCCACTTCAGAGATAACTGGAATTAGGTTATTGCTGCCACTGAGTATACTTATAAGACAGACTCCCCAGGTGATTTCCTTGATGTGAATAAGGGTGCCTAGGGCTTCTTTGGGTCTTTCAGTAGATTAATCAAAAAGTCATTCTGAAGTTCTCCAGGGGACCCTGGACTTCAGATTCCTTACAAAGTTGCCGACTGCTACTAGGTCTGCTTGCTCTGACCTGCCCCCCATAGGAAACCATACGCTCTGACCATCTCCCTCATGGGCATAACCATTGATCTGATACCACAGGTAAGCAGAGCGGACACTAATCTCCAGCAGTTTAAATGTTAAAATTAACGGAATCAACACAGACACACTTAGAGGACTAAATAAGTAAACCTCTAAATACAGCCTCCATAAGAGGGAGGCACCATGAATGATGAGCACAGACCCCAAAATACAGAATTACACGTATTACTCTATCATCAACTCAGAACACGGCATGAAAAACATTTAAAAATCCATAATAACTTTAACATTGCTAAAGAAATCATTTCAATAAAAAGTTGGACAAGTAGAATTCTTAGAAGTTCTTTTCCTAGTCCATGAAACTCTTCCTCCTATACACAAAGATGATCAATTTAACAAAGAAACAAAAAGTTCCAGTTCTGGAGTCAGGTGTCTTGAATGTGAATGTCACCTCTGACAATTAAGACAGGTGTGAACTTGGGCAAACCACCTGTTTTCGCTGGGACTCAGGTCCCTCATCTGTAAAAGGAGAGGCTTAGGCCTATAAGGGCCCTTCAAAATCCACATCTGAGATTCTCAAGTGACTCTCAAATCAGTAAGAAAAAAGGCTCCAAGCCAGTAACAACAACCTCAACAAGGTCTATCAGCTAGCTCTGACCTACAGTTATACAAGTTTCTAGGATGAATTTTTAAAAAAACAGTTATTCTAGATATTTTATTTCCCACATGAAAGATATAATCTACAGAATGAAAATTTTGAAGGAAAGGAAGTTCTGCTGCAAGGGCTAATGCTTAGGACTAGGCTAGGTGGCCCAGTAAACAGAACGTTGGGCCTCAAGTCAGGAAGACCTGAGTTCAAATCTGGCCTCAGACACTTACTAGCTGGGTGACCCTGGGCAAGTCATCTCATCCTATTTGCCTCAGTTTCCTCATGAGCCGGAGGAGGAAATGGCAAACCATTCCAGTATCTTTGCCAAGAAGATGCCTAACAGAGACTTGAAGACTGAAATGACTGAAGAACAAGTCAACTACTATTTATTAAGAACCTATTATGTACTAAATACTGTGCTCAAGACAGGAAGGCAAGAAGCAGTTGCTGTGTTTGAGAAGCGAGTTGTTTAAGTGGGGGGAGACAACATACGAACCATTATATAAAAGCAGCTAAAATGAGACAGCAGAATCTACTCTCTGAAGTCATGAAAAGATAATGAGAAAAAAGCTTGAAACTGGAGGGGCTGGGGGTGCCAATGCCAACCTGGCTGGTCTCTGATTCCATGACACTAACTGAAAGGAAAAATTCTAGCCCAGCTTTGGTTCATGTATAAAATTAGGATGATGCTACAAAGGAATCTCTTGGAACTGCTTCTTTCTTCCCTCTTGCCTCCATATTGCCCATCTCATCTGGCCTTGGGAAATTCTGCTTATCTATTAATATTAATTCAAATTACACATAAATATTTCATGGAATATGCACCTGATCCATATAGTTTAAAAAAAGAAAGAAGAGAAACATGCAAAATATTTGTGTCTATAATAGCACAGTAGAGTTTATAAACAAAGACTTGGGGATCTAATCATGAGAAATTATTTCTAATGAGAAACTGAGTTGAGAAATTATTTCTAATGATGTATAGCACGACCAGAAAAAAAGTCAATATACTATGCTGTGATTGGACCAACAATTATAGGTTATTAAATTTATAACTGGATGGAGAACAACTCAACACAAATGAGTGGCAAGTTGCATTTGATTCAAAATTTGGGACTTGTGGACCTCATCGGTTATTCAAATTAGATGTCAAAATGGATTTTTTTTAAACCACTGGAGATCATTGGGTAGATTATGAACTCCCATTAACTTGAAAGATTTAAGTAACACTAAGGGGGAATTGGCTATTTAAGAGGCAACTAGAATCTTCAACCTGAAGGTATCAATGAGCTTAATTCTGGGTCTTTATCCCAGGCTAGAATTCTCCATTTTTACATGATTCCCGGTGATGTGACAATCATCCCAGACCTTGCTTGTATCACTGTACATGACCACCACAACCACCACTCTTTATGAGGTCCTGGAAGATGTAGCCACCTAGGATCTTGTGTCCAAAAGCCTCTGGAGGAGCTGTGCCCTTCAGGCCATGGACCCTACCTAAAGCCCAACCTCCACTGCCAAGATCTAGGGGAGCAACCCCAGGAAAGACATAGCTCCTGCAGCTGTCTCTACTGGCACTGTGGCCTCTGCCTCCTCAGCAGTCACAGAAAATGAAGACCTGGAAAAGGAAGGGTAGTGACCAAAGTCCTTAGGACTATTAAATAGCTCCATGTCAGAATCATTCCAAATCATGGTAAAGATGTAGCTTTATCTCCCCTCGAAACCCTAGCCAAGTTGGATTATGGCCAATGCTGGTTTGCAAATTTTTCTGCAACTTCAGAATCTTAGAGAATTGCTTAGAGGGGGTGAAGGGGCATCAAACTCAGACAGAAACAGATCACTGTGGGCTGCATATTGATTTGGAAAAGCACGAATTAATATATTATATTTGTGTCATATTTTTATTTATTTTGTTAAGTGTTTTCCGATTACATTTTAATCTGGTTCTGGCCACAGGCTATGAATCTGACACCTCTGGAACGCCTTGGGCCTATAAAGAGACTTGTTTGAGTTCACACTACTACTATAGGTTAGAGTTGAGATTTCTAGGTCTTTCTGGCTTAGGACAGGACTCTGTCTTCGACAATGCCTTGTCTTTTAAAAAACCACTTAACAAATTCTTTTTCATTCATTCATTCATTCATTCACCCATCCATCCACCCATCCGAACTATATTACAATAAACAGCTGAGATCCCCCCAGGCTACCTCGTGAATTTTCACTGTCCTAACAGGTTGTGGTTGTGGTCCCTATATGGCAGCTACTACACAGAAGCTACTGGTGGCAACACGCATAGATCCCTGGGCCTGGCATCATGAGGCGGGAACACCTGAGTTCATTATCTGGCCTCAGACCCTTGCTGTGTATCCCAGGGAAAGTCACCTAACCTCTGTTTGTCTCAATTTCCTCAGTAAGATCAACCTACCTCACAGGGTTGTTGTGAGAATCAAGTGAGATAAATAAAAGTGCTCAGCACAGTGCCTAGGCTTATTCCCTCCTGCTCCAGGGTCTAGGAATAACTCTAAGGGCCTTGGCTGTCTATTACTATTGCTCAGACTCCATTCCATACTTTTCCCTTAACCATCAGATAACTGAACTCCAGTGGCTTTTACAAAGGGAAGTCCTGAGAAGGTAGAGCAATCTACAGCCATCTCACAAACCACCCCTCCAAACTGTGGGTGTACTGGTCCCTTGCACCTCCATGGCCTCTGGGGAGTGGGCCTGAATGTGTGTTAGAATTGTGCTGAGACAGCACACACCTAAGGATTCCAAGGGCAGGGGAGTAACTCAGTTCCCTTTTTCCTGAGAATCCTTTTCTTACTTTGTAGAGAAGAGACCTCATGAAGTTCTCTTTAGGTACAGCTCTCAGCTAGACCCCAACAGAGGGTGCCTAAGTAGAATCCAGAGTCTATAGTCTTCTCTCCCAAGGAGTTAGAACTACCTGAAGCTGCCATTTCTTTGTGGGTCTTGTTTGTTTTCAATGTTTCTCACCTATGGAGGTAGGTGAAGCCATGAACCACTGCAATTCTAAGAACACTGCTACCTGACAATGATGGGAATTCCAGATTCATCAAAGGTTAAAAAAGCATCACTTGATCAATGGGAGAAAAGAAAGAAGGAGAGGGACAGAGAGAGAAAGAGGGAAAGAGAGAGGGAGAAGGACAGAGAGAGAGAGAGAAATAGAGAGAAACAGAGACACAGAGAGAGACAGAGACAGAGACAGAAATGGAGAGAGGCAAAGAAAGACAAGGGATGGGGGAAGGGGAGGGAAGGGGAGATAGAGAGAAACAGAGACCTAGACACAGAAAGATTCTCTCTTCCCCAACCCTCACCCCAAAGGGATGACCCCTAATTCCCTTTTAGGTGGCCACTGCTAGATCTGACCACCATTCAAATGACTGGCTCTGATTTAGCTTGCAGTTTTTATATGTAGTCCAAAGATGTGATGTTTTCTCTTCATCCAACGAGCAAAAGACTTTATTCCTCTAATACTGATTTAGGACTTGTTGGAACTTAGTCTATGCTTTTGATTGATTTATTGAATCGAACTGTTGGGGTCTTCTGTAATTAACGAGAGGATGGAAGAGCCTGTTATTCAGCATTTCCTTGCCTCTGAATTCCCATCCCATCCCATCCCATCCCAACCCATCCCATCCCCCCTCATCCACTCTATAGACATCTTCCAGATTAATCTTAAAACACCATGGGCTAACAATTCTAAAATAACCTTCCACTTCTTACTGGGCCAAGTTGGAGGATCACAAATGAGGAAATATGAGGCCAGACAGATGAAATAACTGAATCAAAGCCATAAGTAACTAGCAAGGTCAAGATTTGAACTGACCTTCTCCAATTTTACTGTTTTGCTTCTATTTCTCTAAGTTAAAACTCCTCATCCTGACATTCAAGATAGCTCACTAGCTGAGGACCCCACCCTTCATCCTCTGCTGATTCCCCTTCACTTGTTTCCCTTCTTTAACCCAGACACTACTTTAATCAGAAGGGTTTCATTTGTTCTCCAAGGGCATAAGCATGGGTCCTTTGGATGGCAGGAAGG
The DNA here is from genome assembly GCA_028627135.1 of Pseudochirops cupreus. NCBI lineage: Eukaryota > Metazoa > Chordata > Mammalia > Diprotodontia > Pseudocheiridae > Pseudochirops > Pseudochirops cupreus. The sequence goes on along the minus strand of CM053580.1, from coordinate 228,471,834 downwards.
CAGGCAATGAACCTTAATTGTTTACTGTGTGCCAGGCACTGTGCTAAATGCTGAGGATCCAAATATAAGCAAAAAAGCTAGTCTGTGCCCTCCAGGAGCTTACATTCTAATAACTGGATAGTAAATTCCCGGAGGGCAGGGGCCAGCTCACCTCTTTTTGTATCCTCAGTGCTCAGCACAGTGCCTGGCACATAGAAGGGCTTAATAAATGTTTATTGATTGATTTGGGGAGAAAGACAATGGTAAAAGGGAAGGGAAAAGGAAAGGGAGGAGGAGAGGAAAGAAGGCATACATTTAAGGCGGTGAGATGGTGGCAAAGTCTGAAGAGTCAGAAGCACAGATGGGAGACGAATGAGGCAGAGTCAGCATTAAGTCCTCAAAATAGAGGCCTAGGAACGACCTCACCAGGGGGAGAAAGGGGCCAGAATAATGGCCGAGGCAGAGTCCAGGGTAAGAAGAGCTTGAGGGAAATTCTAGGCTTAGAAGTCAGCTGAATCATGGTAGCAGTGTCCAGATACTCAGAAGTCCAGCTAGAAGGCGAACATGGAGACTTTATGCAAATGTCTTCATTTAAAATGCCATATAGCCTTTGCTGGGTCTAGTCAACACTACTCTTTCTTTAAGGCCCAGTTCAAGTTCCAACCCATTCAGGGCCTCTGTGCCTACTATCACTTGAGGTTCTCTAAATATTGTATAATTATCAAATATTTGATCATTTTTACAAGTTGATTTCCATGTGTGGTATCAAAAGATTCATCTAGCATAATGCCTAGTACATTAATGGTCCTCAAGAAATAAATGATGAAATGGTAAGGAATTGCCTTGTCTGACATGTCAGTTCCCATGCTTGAGAAGCTTGGGTGGCTCCTTATGGCCTGTAGGATAACGTACAAATACCTCTGCTTGGCACCTAAAACCCTTCATGGTCTAGCTCCAATTGATCACGCCAGACTTATATCACATTACTCCTCTTTATACAATGCACACTCCAGACAAGTTAGCCTGATTGTTGTTCCTCAAACCGGTGTTCTATCTTCTACCACTATATTTTTGTAAAAGCTGTGCATCCTACCCCCCCAACAATATTAACTGCAAAAAAAAAAAGCTGCCCCCCCCATGCTTAAATCATACTATACTACCTCCTCCATTCTGCTTTTTAGAATCTTTATCTTTCTTTAAGGTTCAGTTCAGATGAGTCTACCTGTATAAATACTGCATTCCTTCAGAATATAAGATCCTTGAAGGAAGAGAGTGCTTTATTCTATTTTTGTAACCCTAGCACAAATATAATGCTTTGCAAATAGCACGTAATTGAATTTGTAAAACTGAATTAGCATGCTGTGGCCACTATTAGAATCAGTTCTAGATTTGGCATCAAAGGACCTATATTCAAATACTACCTTACTCAGAGGTGGGAAACCCATGGCCTTGAGGCCACATGTGACCTTCTAGGTCCTTGGATATGGCCTATTGACCAAGTCCAAATTTTACAGAACAAATCCTTTTACTAAGGGGATTTGTTCTGTGAAGTTTGGATTTAGCCAAAGTGCTGCACTTGAGGACCTAGAGGGCCACATGTGGGCCTCCAGGATGGCAGTTCCCCATCCCTGCTAGACACTAGTTGTATGACAATGAGCAAAACTCAACTTTCCTGAGTATCAGCTGCCATTAATTTGACAAGCAGGTACCATAAAACTGACACTTCCTATTTATAATAAGTTATAACAATAATTACAAAAATTAGCATTTTTATAGTGCCTACTATGTACCAGGCAATGTTCCAAGAGCTTTACAAATATTTCTTGCTTAACTGGAGACTCTATTTAAACTCAGGTATTCCTGAATCTGGGCCTAGTGATCTCTCTCTTAGCTGCCATGAATTTTTATCTCATAGGGTTGTTGTAAGAAAAGCACTTTGTGTAACTTAAAGTTGTGAGTTATTATTATTAATAAAACCTTGTTCAAAGGAAGTAAACGCACTGTTTCATCTCAGAAACATGTCAGCATCACAAAAAGACGGCTGAATGCCGAGGAGAATAATTGCTAAGATTTCTTTGTTGTATTTACTTGCTTTCACTATGCACAGAAAATTTTGAAACCTGTAATCAGAATTATGTTGCCACCATCTAATTAACCATGAATAGTACCGATCAAAGACAAGATTTGTGGAAAGAAATGGCTTATCCTGGGGAAGTTTCTCTGTAATGCCATGATGAATGATTGACTTGCCTTTTAACTAGCTATTAGTTAAACACCAACATCTCTTCAAGCAGTGTTTGCTTTTACTGGTTCACTTTGTAAAGATGAACCTTTTCATCTAAGTAAAAAATACATACATATACACACATAAAACATACATACACACGTATGCATGCATATCCGTATGCATACATTTGAACATCTAGGCCTTTTTTCATTCATTCAAACATTCGTTCAATCAATTGATCAACAAGAATTTATTAAAAGCCTATTACATGATAGATACTGTACTAAATGATGAGGATACAAATACAAAAGAGTTCTTGCCTTCAAAGGGCTTACATTCCATCCATTTTTACAACAGGTAGCATTGCATCATACAGAAGAAACAAGTATTTCCCAAGGATGACCTTTGAGCAAAGAAGAAAAGCTTAGAGTTGTGACTTGAGTTCTACGTAAGGCCAAATCAAAATGTGGATGAAATATGGAATTAACGATATGACTCTGTCATCCACAGAAACGAGGTCCACGACAAAGATACTGGTTCTGGACTCCTGTGGCAAGAATGAATTTTTAGGATCCAGATGTTCAAAGTGTTCACAAGACAGATGCCAGCTCTAAAATCTGCTGTTTATCACAGGCCATCATGTAGTTTATTTATTTATTTTAATAGTCACATTATGTTTAGCTGGACTTGTATGGAAGACCAAAAAATCAAAGAGAGCTGATGAAGCACTTTAGCTCCCATTAAGGGGGAAAACAAATCGGGTCCACAGATGCCAAACTGACATAATTATCTTACTATCTGGTTCATGTTGAGCAAAGAAACACGAAATGGACTTGGAGTGTTGGCAGGCTTTATCCCATAAGCCTGGTGACGCTATTATGGTTCTGTTTTCCAACTTTTGAACATGATACTCGAAGACTTGAAGAGGGGCAAACAGAGTGAAAAAGGAACAGGCTGAATTGTGAAACATATTCCTAGAAACCATAATTATCAATCATTTGGGGATGGATTTCCTGCATGTTCCCTGTGTTGATCTGCATTACTTACAATTTCACTGCTTCTAGTATTGCATAATAAGTCACCAATCCACAGATACTTAATATATAATCCTTAAAACTATATTTGTAAACATTTTCTGTGTTCTCCCCTGAGTAACCATGACAATAATAACGAAGTGACTATAATTTTTTAGTGGAAATAATTGACTGCAAGGTCATATCTACTGTCCCTGAAGCAGACAGGATTACATTTCCTAGACTTATTCTTTCCCCAATCCAGTACAAGCCAACAAATGTTTATTAACCAATACCAAATGGTTTCTGTGATTACTGCTTCATAGATGTAATTTCTGTTTGAGATTTTCATAACAGTTTGAAATCTGGTACTGCTAGGCAACCCTGCCTCCCTGCTTTTTCTTCATTTTGTTTGTTGCTAGAGGTTTTGAAGAGATGATGAACTCTTCTTAGGGCATTTCTGCTATAGTTATGAGTTGGATTCAATGGCCAAAGTAGGTCTTTTTTATCTCTGAGATTCCATGATTCCATTTGCATATGTAAGCATATGCACATACATAAAGCTGTCAGATATGATATAAATTTAGGGAAATGCTGTTACTTGTGAAGTACACATATAAAACTACATATGTGTATACAAAACCACACATACCAACACTAATATATACTCCAAATATTCAATAGGAACTGCTTCCCTAAAGATTTCTAACAGTATGGTGTTTTGAGAAGGCTTTTAGTCTCCAAAATTAAACAATATATGTGAAAGCATTTTGTAAACTAGAAAGTGCTGCAAGATGGAATGGTGCCTCCCTACCTGAAATCGTCAGAGCAGCCACCTCATCCTCTCCCGTACGCATTCATTAAGTGCTATGGCTTATCCTTATCCTATCACTTAGCTGCATCTCCCATAGGGCAGCTTGACCTCAATCCATACCTACAAGTGTCCCAGTGACATACTGTAATGGCTCACAGATACTTAGTTCTTCCATATTTGGAAAAACCAGTAAGAAACCGTATCTCTACAAAACTACCATCTCTGAAAGCTGTTACAGGTTGCTTCACTGCTCTCCATTAGTGACACTTAGTGAGGGATATCAGAAATCCTGCTTTCCTGTTGGATCTTCAAATAGGAGCAGAAAAACTGTGAGACTAGTTATATTCACCAGTAGGTTCATGGAAGCAATATATTTATAACAACAACAGAAATTAAAGCTCTGTATTGGTTAAATCTGAGTGGCTGGTCTCCTTTTAGTTTAGTTTCAGTGCTGGAATGAAATGAGACATTCGGGTCATTCAAAAGTTTTTCAAAAGTAGGTTTATTTAGCCATTGCATACAAAGGGTACTCAACAGCATCTAGTCAGTGGGACAGTGAGATGCCTCCCGTACTTTGGGGCATCCATAAATCTGAAGGACCTGGACACCACATGGATAGGCCTTGTTATTCCTTTAGGTAATCAGGAAGCCAAGTCAATTATGACTAGAGGCCACCAAGAAGTTGTGTCTAAGTTACGGCTCAAGGCTGAGCCTGAGACTTAGCTTCCATCAAATCCCAGGAACCGCTTAGACAACTTCCAAGGAACAAAAGAGGGTGCAGTAAGTAGAGATAATCCTGGTAGATAGGGAGCCTATTATATACACGCCTATTCATTGTCTCTCTCCTCTCTCTGTGTATACATTTTACATATACACATACACACGTGTGCACATGCACTTGTGTATGTGTGCGTGTGTGTTATGGGCAGCTGGGGGAGCAGTGGATAGTGTGCTGGGCCCTTAAGGTAGGAAGACTCATTTTCAAGAATTCAAATCTAATCTCAGACACTTACTAGCTGTATGATCCTGGGCATATCACTTAATCTTCTTTGCCTCAGTTTCCTCATCTGTCAAATGAGCTGGAGACAGAAAAGGCAAATCATTCCAATATCTTTGCCAAGAAAACTCCAAATGGGTCATAGAGAGTTGAATACGACTGAAACGACTGAACAAAAGCAACATGTATGTGTGGGTGTGCATTATAGTCATATACATGTATGTATATATACATACATATATGTATATAGTAACGCATGTGTATAATATATAATATATGTGTATACATTTATATGTATATAACACAAAGAGAAGATTCAACTAAAAGGTATCTATATAGTTTTATTTCTTATGATTTAGTTCATTTATACTCATATTCAGGGAACTCTTCTGGCCTTTACCCTGTTTTGACCTTCTTTGAGATTGATTTCAGCTATAATAAGGTAATAAAAAAGGGGACACATGGTGTAGTGAAAAGAACACTGGATTAGAATTCAAGCCTCCTCTTTGACCCCAGTTACAAGGCTGAGGGCAAGTCAGTGGAGCTCTCTGAGTATCAGGCAACTTACTTAAGACTTACCTCCTAAGCTATAGAAGGTGGTTTTCTGCTGGTTGAAGGAGGTCCCATACCTTGACATTCACCTGTTTTAATGCCATATTAACACTACTTGACTACTTAGGATAAATTGTGATGGTTGAGACACGGTCTGATTATTGTAGAGAACAACAAACTGGCTCATCTCCTGCCTCTCTTTTGGAGGAAACCTGACTCTCTGATTCTCCTTCCACCTTTTACAACGAAGGCTCCATATCCAGTGTCTGGCTCAGTTGTTTCTAATTACTTATAGCAAGCTTTCTCTGGGCACATGACTCAGTATGATCCAGCAAGCTCACTCTTGAAAGCAGTGAGACCATTTTCAAAACAACCAGCACATGTTAAATAGTTAAGTAATTTACCATAAGTATACATAAAATAAACGAGTGAAGAAAATCTTCACAATTCACCTAGCCTGGGGTTATATTTGAACAGAACAGGGGCTGTTCTCTAAATCTGGTGGTTAAATGCCCTCCTTTTTATGGAAGGATGTCAAGAGTGGGTTGCTAAGTGGGGAAGAACAGACGGAAATGTGAAATATAGCTCTATTTTGTAGCATTTAAATTCGAATTAAATAGAGCCCAATGAATTGAATGAATTTTGTATATTTAAACAGAAAAACCAAATCTATGTAGAATGAACCAACTTAAAACAAACTGTTACATTATATATCTAGTTTCAGTAATGTCAGCAGAATAGCATGAGAGAGAGAGAAAGGAAGACAGAGAGAGGTTTTAGTAACTAGGATTCCATGTCAGCTAACTACTATATTCTGACAAGGCCTTACCAAGCATTGATTGCACCATAGTTTGGGAAAAGCTGAACTATTGATAAGAATGTTTATCATACTGAAATTTGTAAAATTTCACAGCATCATCCATGATAGCAAGCTGCTTGCTGTTGCAAAAGCCCATCCTTTGAACCTATGACATTCTTTTGTTGATGACATGTGACTACAAATCCATAGAACACAATGATTTCAGACACATTAGAATGGCAGGTGACCCAACAGACAATAGAAGATTAGTGCTAGGCGTAAGAAGGTTGCAGCACATTGCCAACTCTGACCTTTTGGTGAGAAGAAACAATACTGATGGGGAGAAGAAGGAAAAATTGTCTGAAGACATGTAGACATACAGGGAATTTAGCAACAAATGTAGTTTTTAAAAGGAAAGGCAGAGAAGATGAAAGCTAAGGCAGGAAATAGAAAATGAATACAAAAACATAGCTTAATCTTGTAAGAATAGTATGAGTAGAATAAAACTTGAGGATGAAATGAAGCTGGCAAATATGCTACGGGAAACAAAAAATGAGTTTTAGCTCTATTGTTAAAGAAGTGGATCCAGGAAGGGAAAGGCTCACTTCTTGTATTGTTAGGGGACACCATAACTGATGATGGAAAGGACACAATAAGGATCCAAAAAGACCTCAATGGATTACAGCATGACTGAATGTAACGTCATTGAATAGGGACAAATGTCAAGTCTTAGTGTTAAACTGAGGCAGAGAGAGGAAAAGTGACTTAGTCACAAGTGTATACGCTTTCAGTAGCGGAGTCAGGATTTCGATCCAGTGTTTTTCCTACCAAATCACACTTCTTCCAATGGTTTACTGCTTTGCCTTAGTAACTATGCTGTAGTAAATAAAACTTAGATTGTCTTTGATGTTTTAGAAACCTGTGGTGCTTTGTTCATAGATCTCTAGTGGTAAAGGACTTAAAGGATCATCGAGTTCAATATAGTCAACTTACAGATGAGGAAACAGAGGGGAAGTGATTTGCCCATGTTATTGTAGGTAGTAAGCAGAAAAGCCGGGATTCAAATCTAGGAAGTTGGATTATGGGGCAGCTAAGTGGCACAGTGGATAGAGCGTGGGGCCTGCAGCCAGAAAGATTCATCTTCCTGAGTTCAAATCTGGTCTCCGGCATGTACTGGCTGTGTGACCCTGGGCAAGTAACTTCACCCTGTTTGCCTCAGTTTCTTCATCTGTAAAATAAACTGGAGAAGAAAATGGCAAACCACTCCAGTATCTGTCAAGAAAATCCCAAATGGAGTCACAAAGAGTTGGACATGACTGAAAAATAACTGAGCAACAATAAAAGTTGGAGTATAAGTCTTGGCCTCTTTTTACTTATGGGTGTTTGATAAATGGGAGAAAGGCTTCAGGTTTTGATAAGATTACATAGAATATTTCCAGTCACAAATCTGCATGAATGACTCAGGTATAACGATTATTCATCTTTTGAAAGAGAATATTTGATTTCATATCCTGCTTGCATGTCAGAATAATTTTTTTTTACAAAGGGAAATATTTATCTTCATATTGTTATTACATAATAACTACAAAAGGCTAGTCTGCAGTCAGCTGCAAACGGCTCAGATCCCTGCCCAGCAGACAAGAAAACTTCATCAGATGACGTCTTGAGACCCAGACAGCTGTAGGAGATGAGACTTCTGAGACTTAAATGGACAATTTTACTCTGTTTACTTTTTCCCTTTGCATCTTCTGTGTAAGGTCTACTTGCTAAAGGGGACTGCCCCCTTTAGTTTTGCCAATCCACTGATCAATTTCTCCTCTTTTTTTCCCCTCACATTGTTACTCATCATAAGTCCCCCAAACCCTTGAAATGTTGGCAAATATCAGTTAGTGATTCACTGAGGAGGCTATGCCTCTCATTATTATCAGATGAGAGGATGTGAGCAATGATTACGAGTAACCAATATCTTGGAGATTCATAGCTTCCCCAAGGCCCTTTCCTCCAGAGTCCTGACTTTAAGTTCTGATAATGAGTATGCATTGATTCTCCTTACCCTGGTCAGCCCCCACCCAAGCTTGCAAAGTAATTTAATCTAAGGCAGGGAAGTGTTCTATCTGAGTTGGAGTGAAGACAGATTCTTTTATCTAGATGGCCCAAGGCTGGGACTGGTCTGGTATGGTGGGAGTGGTTTGGTGTAGAGATATTTTCTAGGTCCAGGGGTGAGGGAGTGACATCAGCTCCTCTTGGAAGGGTATATAAACTGCGCATCCTAAACCCAAAGGGAACTCAGTTCCAGACTGGCTCCCATGCATGGATGCACGCATGCTGCCTGTTTTGAGAGAAGTAAACACTGATACAACCTAAACAAACAAACAAAAACTAACTTAAAAAAAAGGCCTGTCTTTGCCATCTGTAAATCAATGGCCTCATCCACATGCAAACCTTCTGCAGTTCTAGGTCTTCTGGGCTTTGTGCAGCTTCCTCTCAACCCCCACCTATGTCAGATCATGCAAGAATCCTGTGTACAGCAGCCCTCTGGGAGCCCCATCACCCTCCTTCTTTTAAGAATTTTGAGTTTTCTTAGTTTCTAAAGCACTGGGTCCAAAACTATGCTGTCAAAGCCAAATGGTTTTCTAAAGGAAGTCAGAAGAAAGTCAAGGAGAATCCAGTCATAGACTTGCCATAGAAACCCCTGATTGTCTTCTGGTCCACCAAAAGTTTAAATGTAGAAAATGACACCATAAGCACAACAATGTACAAAAACGATTACAACTGTATCTAGAAAGAATCTTTTCAACATGGCTAAAATGTAGAATTACAAATCTTTACCACAAAGGTGCCCAGCGGCACATTCATCTGTGAGATGGGAATCCTTGAGCACACATTTTCTATTTCCTACTACACAAGTGGATGGGATTGGGCTGAATATATAATGACCTCAAGACAACCTCTGGAAGTTGGGTAGATGTTTGGTATCAACTTATTTTCTTGAAATTTGTCTCTTTCTTCTGAAAGTGAAGTGTGTGTGTGTGTGTGTGTGTGTGTGTGTGTGTGTGTATGTGTGTGCGTGTGTGTGTGTGTGTGTTGGAAATCATGCTACTTAAAAATTCTAGTTAGTTTGACTTTCTGTTAATTTTCGGTTTTACTATGTTATTTAGACTACAACCTTTTCTACCTGGAACATAGTGAATACACAAGTGTAATGACAGAAAACATTCTAAACTGATATACAATCTTCAGCTTTTCTACTGAAAAAAACATGGTGTCTATTATCAGCAGGGAACAACCGACTCACACCATCACTGTCAAAAAAGACAGAGGAATCACATTTCAGAAAGCAGAAACCATCGTTGCAAATTAAAATGTTGAAACTGCAAAATTCTGAGAATCCAGCTTGTCTGGAATTAGAGAAGCTGTCATCCATAAATTTGCAGTCAGTTCCAAAAGACAACCATGAAAATTGGACAGGCTATAAACATGCAAGGAAAACATACAGCTGTATTCCACCCAGGCCAATCCAGATTTCTATTAAGATGCTTCACTGCGTGTAACCTCAGCAGTCCTTTTAAAGGCTTTAAGGGGGCCCCATGAATGGACAAAGAGGAGATTTCAGTTTTTCTCAATGGCTTCCTTTGTTACTTAAACATAAATTGTTCTCTGAATTTCCCTTTGTTAAAATAAGACCGTTTGTTTTACTCCTTTTCATTTCACATAGGAACACACACAATAGAAGAGTCTGACTTATTATTTTACAATTGGGCCATTTTCTATAAAACTAACAAATTTGGAGGCGACTGGAAGAAATATCAGAAAAATCATAAATAAAGAAATAAGTTTCCAAAGAACACTGACCATGTCTGTCTGCTTAAAAGTGTTTACTTTGAGACAGACTGGTAATCTCTCGCTGAAAAACCATTGTTATCTCAGGAGTCTCCTCCTTTTTCCTTCCCCTCTTCTTCTTTTCCTTTTTCTTTTCAAGAATGGGTCTCCCCATCTCCCCAGAACAGGGAATGCAGTGCCCATCCATGGACCCAATTCCACTGCTGTTTGACACAAAAGCTCTGACTTGCTCTGTTTCTGATCTGCACCAGTCTATGCCTCCTCAGGCAGTCTGTCCTAAATTAGAGCAGACACTCAAACGGCTTAGCTCACTACAATTCAGAACTCCTAAACTCAAATGATCTATCAACCTCAGGATTAAAAGCTTGCATTAACAAGCTCAGCAGGAGTATTTAAATAGGTTGTTTGATGGTATAGGAACACCTGAGAAAGAAAGTTTCACATGGTGGTTAGGTTCCAAGAAAACCTACTGAGCCTCTTTCAAAGCAGAGCTCTAGTAACAATAGTACTACAGAATCTAACACCATTTTAACATTGTTTCTGTAGGAAAATGAATTCAAAATTCCAAGTCGGAGTGCTGTCGAAACATCCTTGTCTCCACTCTACCCATCACAGCTTCATTCCTACAGATAGGTTATTGGAAAACTGGAACTATCAAATAGGGGTGTTGCTGTTCAGTTGTTCAGTCATGTCTGACTCTGTGTGACCCCATGGACCACAGCATGCCAGTGACGTCCATGGGGTTTTCTTAGTAAAGATACTGATTTGCCCTTTCCTTCTCCGGTGGAATAAGGTGAACAGAGATTAAGCAACTTGTCCGGGGTCACTCGGCTAGTAAATGTCTGGGGCCAGATTTTAACTCAGGTCTTCCAAACAGGGTACAACAGTGTATATGTACATGTACATGTATATATGTTTGTGTGTGTGTGTACATGTTGCACATAAACATGCCCTTATTTGATCAATTAATACACATTTATTAAGTACCTACTATAAACCAGGAACAAAGACAAAAATGAAAACAATTCCTGTTCTCAAGGAGCTTCCATTCTATGGGGTAAAAGACAGTCTTGATCTGTTACCTAATCTTAAATATATGATTACAATTTCCAGGATGAGTCTATTCAAACTTTGGAAATAATAGCCCAGCTTCTACAGAACTTTACAAAGTGCTTCTTTTACAACAAAACCATGGATGGGTATTATCTCTATTTTACAGATGCAGAAACAGTCTCCAAGAAATTGAATAATTTATGCAGGATTGAATTGCTGGTAAGTGGTAGAGTTGGAACTCAGGCTTGGTTTTATAATTCAGTGTTCTTTGCCCACAACTTCTAGGCATCTTATCTACTGTTTAAAGTAAAAGTGCTTAACACGGGGCCTAGGAACTTTAAAAAAAAATTCTGATAACGGTATCTCAAAATAATTGATTTCCTTTATAATCCTTTCATTTTACGTATTTAACAACATTATTTTGAGAAGGGATGCACACATTTCAACAACTAACAAAAAGAGTCCCTGGCACAAAAAAGGTCAGAAATTCCTGGTTTAAAGTATCAAATCTCAAGGGCAAAGGAATGGTGTTTTTTGTTTTGTTTTTGGTCAGCAGACAAAAAAGACAAAGAATTTAAAACAATTTGAGATTCCAGATAGATTTAACTTCCCCCCCCCCGCCCCAAGTGACATATTAGAGAAATGCAAACAAGAGGAAGTAGGAATTGGCCAAGTTTTATGTTATATCAATAAACTAGAACACTTATGACAAGAAATGACCTATGAGCTATTCAAGATTTATTTTTAAAAAATATCACCGAGGGGCTACCAAATGTGGGCATCCCATATAAAATCTGGCAAAAGTTCTAATTCTGGTAGAAAATATTTGGTTAAAAGTTTTTATGTGAGAAAATGGAAGAGTGAGAATCCAACAGTTAGTTAAAAGGTTATCTTTGAAGTTCATGCAGTGTGAAGTGTTTTTCTACAAATGATCCTTTTAAGGTGTTTTTTTTAATTAAGGAAAATTAAAGACACCATCTTGAGTTACCAAAAAATGTGACTCATTAGCTACCCCACAGCTTGTCAAATTAGAAGGAAATATTTAAAATCAAGGGAGGGTGTTGAATGAAATTCCAGGCATGTTAAAATCTGAATGGATGACAGAACCTCCACTCTTTCTGATGAGATTTAATAAGAAACAAAAACAGACTACAACAACTATGACAAGTGTCAGGCCTCGGTGGACTGGTGGTACAGAGGGAATGGGAGAAACTGGGTATATAGATATATACTGCTGCTCTCCTCTGCAGTGTCCATGTCCTTATTGAGCAAACACTTTCAGTGGCCTAGAAATTTGATAAAAGGACATTAGCAGTCTAGTAAGCAGGCCAAAAGGTCATTTTTTACAGAATTTAAGAACAATTATAGCTGACAGTTGTTATAGAACCTTTATAGAGGTTGAATGGAAATCTCTATTGCAGAGTAAGCAAACAAAATTTAAAAATAAATGAAACTTTAAAAGTGATAAAGTTTGTTTTTATGTTACGGATAATTATATTTGAATATCACAGAATCACAGTAATTAGGCTAGACATTGTCTAAGATCCTTTTCAGCTCCAGTACTACAATTCTAGGCCAGCTATGGGAGAAAACCACATAAGTTACAGTGAAACTGGCTTGTTAGGAGATAAGACATGAAATAAAGTACCTTTTCAAAGATAAACTTCTCCTTTTCGATAGTTTAATTCTATATTAAACCAAAAAGTCTCATCTTCCATATATGAAGCTTTTATTGCTGAGTAAGCATCAGTAAGCTATAGCCTCCATTTCATTTTTTAGGTAACGATCAATAGCTTGTCAAAGCATCCAGGCCTTCTCACAGGGTATCTCTTCTGCACACTTTTCAGATGGTTGGCCAGAGCAAATTGTGGCAACCCAGGAGAATTTATAATTTAGAAGTCTAATTGCAACATTGATTGCATTTACGCCACACACTAAAAAACTTCGCAAACTCAGTAATTTTTGCAGAGCTCTTATACCCACTGGTACCAGGGAGATGGATCTGTGAATGAAAATTAAATTGTTAAGGTAAGCTGACAAGACAAATGTCCACTTCCCTTCTATAAAACACATCACTTCAAAGGGACCGAACCTAAAAGAAGATATAATTTTAAAATACGTGTTAAGCTAGTAATGCCGAGTAATTTCTATAGAATGCAGTGTTCTGTATGGCAGAAACCACTCCCTGTGTTTTGCATGAATTGTCTGCATTTGGAAAAAAAAAAACAGGAATGTTTACATGTAAATGAATATGCATTGTGAAAACACAGCTCTTCATTTTAAAGTTTACTTTTTCTCAAAATTATGTAGTTCCTAAATTCCTGGTACTTTAAATGATTCTATTTTCTTAAAATAGGATAATTATAAGAATCACTAACAAGAGACACTTTCAAGTGTGTGAGAGGAAATTAAGTAAATTGTTTAGGCAAATTATCCTTAAAATACTTTTGTTGTTGTTTCAGTCATGTCTGACTCTTCGTGATCCTATGGGGAGTTTCCTTGGCAAAGATATTAGAGTGGTTTGCCATTTCCTTCTCTAGCTCAGTTTTACAGATGAGGAACCAAGGCAAAGAGGGTTAAGTGATTTGCCCAGTTACACAGCTAGTAAGTGTGTGGGGCTAGATCTGAACTCAGGTCCTCTTAACTCCAGGCCCAGTGCTCTATCCACTATTCCATCTATAGCTTCCCTAAAACAATTGACATATGATTATTTTACTACATGAGAGGCAGTGTAGGGTGGGGGATAGAGGACCAGCCTTTAAGTCTGCAAAGACCTGCCTTAAAGGTCTACCTCTGACAAACAATACCAGTGTGATCAGGGGCAAGCCGTACCCTCTCAGTGCCTCTGGTAAATCTTTAAGGCAGTCTCTATGCTGATGATTTTCATGTCCACCTCTCTTGCCTTAATCTTGCTGACCTGCAATCACGTAACTGCCTTTCAGACACCTCAAACTGAAGTCCAGTAGACATCTTATTCATTCATTCATTTGGTGAGGCAATTGGCATTAAGTGACTTGCCCAGAGTCACACAACTATTAAGTGTCAAGTGTCAGGTCTGAGGTTAGATTTGAACTCAGCTCCTCCTGATATCCATTGTGTCACCTAGCTGTTCCCAGTGGACATCTTAAACTGAACATCCAAAATGGAAATCTATCTTTTCCCCTAAACTTTCCCCCTGCCTCCTACTTTCCCTATTACTGTAGAGGGCGACCCCACCTTCCCAGTTCCTCAGGCTGGTAACCTAGGAGTTATCCTCAACTCCTCACTATCTCTTGCTTTCCAAATCCAATCTATTGCCAAAGTCTGTCAATTTCATCTCTGCAATATCTCTTCACCTTCTCTCCTCTGACACTGCCTGGTATAGGCCCTCATCACCTCATGTCTAGAGTACTGAAACAGCACATTGGTGGGTCTGCTGGCTTCAAGTCTCTGCCCATTCCAGCACATCCTCCATTCAGTCACCAAAGGGATCCTCCTAAAACACAGGTCCTGCCATGTCACTACCTTACTCAATGAGCTCCAGTGTTTCTATTGCCTCTAAGATCAAATACAAAATACTCTGTTTATGTACTGGTAATTAATTTAGCAGGTAACCGTGAAAGAAACAGAAGGTGTGAACTCTGTCTCCTGTTGCTGACATAACAGGAAGGGGTTGGCTGAGACAGGAAGCCAGTGTGTGTGTGTGTGTGTGTGTGTGTGTGTGTGTGTGTGTGTGTGTGTGTGTGTGTGTGTGTGTGTGTGTGTGTGTGTGTGTGTGTGTGTGTGTGTGTGTGCGCGCGCGCGCGTAAGCAGAACCCAAGAGAGAGGAAGTCAGAATCAAGAATTTTCTTCCTGGTGGCTCTTGGTGGAGGGAGCAGAATTTTTACAGCATCTGGAAGCTGGGCTGCTGGAATGAGAACTGAGTTGGGCTTTTCTATGATACCAGAATCTGGTGAAGGCTGAAGTCCCTGCCAAGGAGGCAGCCTGGAAGGCTGAGAGGGCCCGCCTGGAAAGTTGACATTTCTTCTGGGTCCTAGGGCCAGCTGAACTGCTGGAAGACTGAAGCATGACCTGGATAGGCTTTGTTCGTTTGTGGCTTGGTTGATCCTTGAGTTCCTGGCAACAGAAGTGGTGAAGGTTTTGAAATGTGCTGGACCCTGTGAACTTCAGTGTGTAACAAGAACTGCCTGGAGGACTGGACGAGAACCTGGGAGCTGTCTGCTTCTGAATCCAGGTGACTGTTTGGTAGATTCAGGCAGGAGCTGGGACCATGGAAGGGGATCCAGGGAATCTGAGAGACCACCCTGAGTCAAGATGAAGAAAAGGCCTCTCCTTGGGCATTGAATGTGTGATGAAATTGACGTTTACTAGACACCAAGGGGTGGGGGGGTTTGTGTAATTTTGTAATGATTGTATTTAGTGATTAACAATACTTAGTGACTGATTGCTAGGTAAGTGACTGATTAAGTTAATCTATAATTTCCCCAGGAGTGGAAGATTGATTATTGTATTGTGAGATGACTGAATGACTGAGTGAGGAGGCAAACCTCCTTAGGGATATCAGATGATTGTTCTTTTGTTCTTTGTTCTTAATACTGTGACCACTTTGGTGAAAACTGTGTGGCCATTCTAATGTTAAGCTGTTGTGAACACTATATTGTGATTTTCTTGATAAGATGTAATGTTGTGAATATTATATTGTGATCTGTTGTGAATGTTCACCTTGGTTTGTTATGGAATAAATGGAGTGTTCATTATACTGTGTAATCAGAACCTAAAAAGCTGTTCACAGTAGCATTCTTTTGGGAAGCTGCTTGTGCATGGCATCATGGTTTGGCATTCAAAGTTCTTTATACCCTAGCCCCCTCGGTTACATTTTCAATCTTCTTTTGCCTTTCTCCTTACCACACACTCTTTGATCCAGTGACATTGGCCTCCTAGCTGTACCACAAACAAGATGATCCACCTCTTAGTATTATATCTGAAAACTGTTTGCCATGAGAATTGAGGTTTTGAATCCAGGTGTTTCAATTTGATATGCTAAAAAGTACTGAATTAATGTTACTATCCTTTCTGTTTACAATATTGTAATCAGAATCCAGAATTTAACTGAATATAAAACCATGATTTCTACGTAGTAAATTTAATTATAAAGGTAAAAAAAAAACCAAACCCCCAAAACAAACAAAAAAACAAACCCCAAAATCTGAGTTCAAATCTGATACCAGACACTTACTAGCTGTGTAACCCTGGGCAAGTCACTTAACCCTGATTGTCTCCAAAAAAGATAAAGGAACCAAGATTTAAAAATTTCCAGACAGCTAAGTGGTGTAGTGGATTGAATGCCAGCCCTGGAGTCAAGAGGACCTGAGTTCAAATCAGACCTCAGACACTAGCTGTGTGACCCTGAGCAATTCACTTAATCTCGATTGCTTTTTTAAAAAAAAGGCATTTTTGTCTGGTTCTCCTCCATTTCTGGAATGCTCTCCATCTTCAAATCTACATATGAGGTTGGACAACTCACTTAATCTCTATTTGCTTCAGTTTCCTCATCTGTAAAATGGCGGGTATTAACAGCACCTACCTACCAGGGTTGCTGTGAGGATTAAATGAAATAACTGTAAAGCACTTAGCACAGGGTCTGGCATATAAATACTATATAAATGTCAGCTTATTATTATCATCGCTGACTTCCCTGGCTTCTGTTAAGTCTCAGCTAAAATCCCAACTTTTACAGGAAGTTTGTCCTGACCTCTCTTAATTCTAGTGCCTACATATCTGCACATTGCTAGCTTTTCATAGATTTGTTTGTGTGTTGTCTGCCCCATCAGACTGTGAGCTCCTTGGCAGCAAACTTTTCGGGACTGTCTTTTGCCCCTTTTTGTATCCCTAGTGCTCAGCACAGTCCCTGCCCCATGATAAGCACTTAATCATTGACTGATAAGACTGTAAGTTACAAATGAGTTGCTGATCTGCATCTGTGGATGGAGTTTTCAACCCTGTGATGAAATAATGGGCCCGACTCTTCTTCTATCCCATTCTAATACAAAATTAATTTATTTCTATTAATGTCATTAGTTCTATTTGTCTTATGGATAGTAATCCTTTGATAAAAGGATTCAAAGCAAATTACTGTGAATTTCCACAAAGCTGTTGCCTTTTATTCTTATTAATGTCTTGATGTCTAATGAAACAAATTGAATTTCGGGAGCTCTATGCACCAGATGGAGAGCTGGCAAGACATGAAGGATAGAGAACATCCTCGGAATCAAGAAGAAAAAGGTTCAAGTCTTGCCGATGAGGCAAACTGGATGTTTGGGCAAGTCACTTAACCTTTTACATGGTTCCTGTCTACTTGGAGAGTCTAATCCAAGACGTATGACATGACATACACAATCATACCAAAGGACACACCAATTCACATTCAAACATCAGGAGGGGCTATTTAACATTAAGTATTTTTATTATCTTCCATAAACAGTGAAAGTATCTATGTTCGAACGTGTATGAAGGAGAGTGAAGAATGAAGTATGTGTGTGTGTATTTCTCGTTCAGGAAAGATGGAGGTGAGAATGTTCAAAAGAATGTTTTGTCTGTATAAGGAAGAAGGCAGCAATCCACATCTGGGCAACTGGGACTTTATTAGAAGACTACAGATGTCAATCAACACAAAATAACCACTAAACACATGTGAACCAGATGCTGCCATGTAAAATAACCCATGGAGTTACACAGATGAATCACTGAAAACGTAATTACACATCAGTCTTAGGTTATTAGTAACAGGTCCACCTATTTGGATCCCATATGGTTCCATCTACTATGTAGTCCAGGAAAATCAGCAGACCAGTACTTTGAAATATGTGAGCAAGAGCCCTTTCTTTGCTCCTCCTGGACATGCACTCTCTCTTTCCCTGTGACTACCCTCAGGTCAGAGAAGTCATGATTGCATGTTTTTAGTCAAATACATTTGGGACAGTTATCTTCTGCTGCCTTCCATTAGGAAAGGTTGTGTCAATGTTTATATGATAGAATCTACTTTTCAAAAGATTTTATTTCAACTGGGAAAGCACTCTTTTTAAGCAAGCATACAGAATGTTTCTAAGTGTTTGTCTACAAATTCACACTAGCAAGGGAAAGTAAAAGTAGTTCTTTGTTTATTCACTTTTTATAAAAATTGTGACTCCCTATATCTTGCCCAGGCTGCAAGTATAGGGGTTCCTCGTGGGTCAACATAAACTTGGCCAGCTCCATTTGCTGGTTCACCTGTCCTCAGGCAACTGTAGCTGCCCATTCCTGAGAGCTTACCACAGTAATGGCAAACTTATGCAGACACCCTAATGCTATGGCTCGTTGCAGCTCAGAACTCATGAGCCCATGATTTCCCCTGTATCAGAGATTACAGACATGCACCACTTTCTGCCTGGCAAATTTATTTTAAATCACTTAGTCTGTAAGTTTCGGAAGTTGTAATCGTATTGGAAATTTGAAGATCTTCCCTGCCCCTTAATAGGTCAAATGTAATCATGTGGAGCCTGTGGTAGGAAGAATTTGCTGAACAGGTGGGGCAGGAAGGGTGGAGGCAAGGCTGAGAGGAAGCAGGGAATTAGAGTCCTTGGTGTGGAGGAGAAAGAGGACACAGGCAAGGAGACAGCTGGGCTTGTGAGCGTTTGTTTGTGGGAAGGCTTTGGGGTGGTGTGGCCCTCTGCAGTGTTATCGTGTATAGATTTCTTTGTTGCTATGATGAATTTGATTTTCTGGTGTTGGGATTTTGCTGCGATCCACCAAATCTATGTATTTCAGTTTGATATTCTAAAAAGTACTGAATTAATGTTACTATCTTTTCTGTTTACAATACTGTAAGCACAATCCAGAATTTAACTGAATTAAAATAAATATGATTTTTATGTAGTAAATTTAATTGTACAGGTAAAAAAAATTTTCTATTTTTTTTCCCAAATGTAGACAATTCATGCAAAACATAGGCAGTGGTCTTTGTCACACAGAACACTGGATTCTACAGAAATTACCCAGCAGCTCTTAGACCTAGTTTAACTCATATTTTAAAATTATATTTTCTTTTAGCTTTGGTCCCTTTGAAGAAAAGTGTTTAATAGAAGTGTAGTTAGCATTTGTATTGTCAACTTACCTTAACAATTTAATTTTCATTCACAAGTCCATCTCCCTGGTGGGAGATACGGATATAAGAGCTCTACAAAGATTGTTGATTTTGCTAAGGTTTTTAGTGCATGGTGTAAACACAATCAGCATTACAATTGGACTTCTAAATTGGTGTTGGGATTTTGCTTTCTGGTGTCTGAAAAAATGTTTTGCTTCTGTATTCTATGTGGAGAACCTGTTATATTTTGCAATTCAGAACAACACCAGCATATTGATAGTTGCCGTTGGTGCTGTGAATATTGCCTTGGTGATACAGAAGTAAACTGGTATAAATAACTGTTGCATCTATTATGAAGGTAATTTTCTTTAAATATATACATATACACATTTTATAGGTATAGAGAGATGAACGGATTCACTAAAGCAATGGTTCTTCACCATCTTTGTGTCATAGAGCTCTTCAGTAGTCTCTTGAAGCCTATGAACCCCTTCTCACAACTTTTTTTTAAAAGATTTAAAAGAAATACTAAATTTCAACCAGAGGCTAATAAAAACAATGACATATTTTTTCTATTCAAGTTTGTGAACTCCATGAAATTTATCTGTGGCTCTCTTAAAAGCCCAGGGCTCCAGGTTAAGAATCCATTCACTGGGGGGGGGGGGGGGGGG
>CM053580.1:228343384-228451291 GCA_028627135.1 Pseudochirops cupreus | reverse complement strand
TATCTATCTATCTATCTATCTATCTATGCAATTATTATTATTATTATTGACTACATCCAACTGGAACTTGAGATACAGAGGCACTGCAGTTGGGAGATTCATCCTGCCCTACCAAAAAGTGACATAGGAGAGAATAGACTGGGGGAGGGGGGACACACTGGGATGGCTGTTTTGGGGCGGTGGGTGGGGGAAAGACGGGGAGAAAATATGTAACTCAAAATCCTGTGGAAATGAATGATGCAAACTATAATAAAACTTAAATAAAAAAAAAGAATCCATTCACTGAAGTGTCAGGATATTTAAGGTGGTTAGTAAGAATTTGTTTTAATCCACTCTTTGTCAGAGTTCAGAGGGTGACAATTTGGGTCTTATAAAGCTTCTGCCTATTTAATGTCATCTATTTCCTTATTTGCTATATATGTCTTGGTACTCAATGACAAAATGAAGTTGAATTTTTAAGTCAAGTACGTAGTATTTTTGAGAAGTTTAATTTTCTTTTTTTCAAATATGCTATTTCAAGCAAAGAAAATCAACAAACCAAGGCATCCTTCCAAATTATACCAACACTGGAAAACTATGGCAGGACACATAAATTCACGACAACCATAGTATCATATTTAATTGACTTGATGGCAGAGTCTTATGTGTTCTCAAATCACCTAAGCAATGTGGAAAGCAACAAGCGTGCAGAGTGATCTGAGAGGGTCCTGGCTTCAGTTGTTGCCTTTCATTTCTTTGAGTACTAGGCAGCATGAGCCCAACTGATCCTAACTGGCAAATGGTACTGTCTCTTTCCTTTACCAAAGGTATTTTATCACTTGACTAATTAAAGAATAAATCCTCAATTCACTCTAATCCCAATATAAAGATGGCATCATCTTTTTAAAGCTAGAGAGAAGGTATATAATATTGGGGATGGGCTTGGGGCTAAGGGAGACGGAGGGTACTAAAAGCAGAAAGTGTCATGTCAGCATATTTTTTGGAAATTAGAAGCACAGATCACAAATTTAAATTACAGGTAGCATAACACCCCCTGAAGGGAAATTTTCCAGCTGCTTAATAAGCACCCTGAGCCTTGATCCCTGATTAGCATACTATAAAAACCATAAGAAAGTAAAATCATTGCTACTTGCTTTTAATACCATAGACTGTTAATTGTAATAAGATATTCAAGGTACAGCAATAAGAGTCCCTTGCCAATCTGCTTGGAATTGATGAAAGCAATTAAGGAGAGGGACTTGGTATTGTCAAGCTGTCAAACAAAGCTTAATATGATTCTTTAAGATTGTACATTTCTTTCTACACTCTTGAAGAAACAGAATGCAAACTGCTTTCTGGCAAGAATTAGTTTCAGTAAAACCAAGGGAAATGTGACTACATTACTAAAAGCCCATGCTATGCAGTGATAAAATTAAATTCTGTGTGTCAAAGTAAAAATGTCAAGAAATAAACCATATTTTGGTCCAGAATGAATCTCTTGAGTGGAAAATGTGATGTTTGCAGATGTACTGATTGGCAAACTGATTTTACCATAAAGAATATTAAAAGTGAAATGCCTTAAGCCTCATGAGAATGATTATTTGGTTTCTTTCAATTATGCTTTTAGAAGGAAAAACAACCCAGTCCCTCCTGAAGAAAAATGAAATTCTAATAAAATAGATCTGACTCATTTATTACTAATAAAATAATCTAGCTTAAAAAATGTTAAGTTTCTACAAGAGCACTGAGATCAACTATTTTGTGATTCTGTCTCCATAGCGAACACAGGTAGCTTTGTGGTATGGGAGTAGGGGGAGCCCTGAGCATAAGATACAGGTTCAACACTTTAAAAAATCATTCCCCAGGAGCATGCAGAATAAAGATGTTGGTGCTTTTTGGAGCTTTCTTCAATTCACTTGGGTGTGAGGGGTAACCATTTTGGAGCCCCATTTCTTCTTCCCAAATATGAATGAAACAGATTTTTGGAGAAATTCTCCTCTAGTTCAGTTTCTTGGAGAACAGGGCCTGAAATCATTAGTCTCCTGACCCATGAGGATTAATTTCAACCCAACAAATATCTATTAATGCACTGTGTTAGTTCTGGGGCTATAAAGACAAAAGCAAAAAAAGTCACTTTCCTCGAGGAGCTTGCCTTCTTCAAGAGGTGTTGTTACAACATGTACATGAGTGAATACAAAGTGTACGAAAAATCATACAGAGTAATTCAAGATGGAGAAACTATCAATGACTGGGTAGATCTGGAATGTCTCTTCTAGAAGGCAGCCCCTGGACTGACTTTTGAAGGAAACTTGGAGCTTCTGCAAGGTAGAGGTGAGAAAGGAGGGCATGGCTTTTTTTCTGACCCCTTTTAAGAAAGCTGCATTAATACCTGTACTACCCTTTTACTTTATGTACACTATCTATGTGTCTCACTCACTCAGTTTTGCAGAGTCAGGGATTGGCATTACCTTAGAGGCTGACAAAAAAAAAAGCAAGCATGTTTCCTAAAGTCAGTATACAGCCTATTCTCTCAAAGGCAAAGACCTATTTATGAGGATTACAACGGTGGCAACAACCTCACTTAATACAGACTACATCCTTGAAAACCAGTGTTAAAGGTCGATGACTCTAGAATACTGGAAAGAAACAACGGCAGACATAGGAATAGCCTGCTGACCTTGAAATATATGAAATTCAAGTGTTTATTTATTAGTCTTTCTAGAACAATAAAAGCTCTCTTTTCATGCTTCCAGATGCACCATAAAAGGAGTGGCAATATCAAAAGGCAGTACTGGTTTAAGCACTAAAAGAGTGTTAATGTGCACATTCTCCTGTTCATCTCACATCTGTGGGACGGGAGTAAGGATGAGATGTTTAGAAACTCTAAATAGATTAACAGAAGTACAAAGAGGACTTTCAGAAAAGTCGTACTAATGTTTTGGCTGATGAAGTTGGCTGCATTTTGGGGGTCTTAGTTTTCCTATTGTAGCCAAAGTGGTGACAGAAGAAGTAATGTGCTGTCTAGAGACTAGCAGACAAAATATTTTTAGAAGAGACTGAAGTTTGCAGGCCTAGGCTGGCATAGACAGACACGGCAGAGATATACCCAGCAGAAGGGGATATTTTCATGTTAAAATAGAGTGATCAATGGAAATTAATCAGAGAACTCCTTTGATAATGATCTAAGCATGTGATCAAAATATTTATTGCATTATACAAGTCTGTTTCTGCTGATATATAAAGAATTTCATACTCTTTTTTTTCTTGGGGGGGGAGAGGCAAGGCAGTTGAGGTTAAGTGACTTGCCCAAGATCACACAGTTAAGTGTCGAGTGTTTGCAGCCACATTTGAACTCAGGTCCTCCTGATTCAGAGGCTGGTGGTCTATTCACTGCACTACCTAGCTGCCCCATTATTTTGTACTCTTGAGACTAAGTACAAGAGAAGGATTATGAAAACAAGTTAGCATATTTTGTACTCTCCATATAGTGAAACTTAAAGAGAAATTAAAGGATGGTTGAAATAGCCTTTCATTGTGAACATAAGAATTAGCTATTTTTTCATAAGTCACTAAATTACATACCAAATGTTTATTTTTATCTTCTATGCTGATGAAAAATTCTCAAGTCAGAAGACAGAAATGGAAACTTGCTTCAGAAAAAAGGCGAGAGAAATTATTTTTGGAGACCTGAGCAGCCACTTAAGAAACAAAATAATGGCAACCCTGGGTGTGAGTGAAGGATTTCTCAATAAAAGTGAACAAGAGAGCTCTGTTTGATTATTTTTAAAATGTTTCCTTTTGTTTTTACTTCATGCTCAAATGCATCCCTCCTCATTGCCTCATCTGGTGAGCTCTGTTAGATAATGAATAGGAAAAAGACATTGGCATTTATATGAACACATCTTACTTCAACCTCCTTCAATTTCACATCCATTTTCCATTGTCTGCAAAATTATTTTAGATTATACGTTTGTGGCAGAAAATTAAAAAAAACACTTTCCCTCAAATTATATATGCATCAAGGACTCCCATTTGGCTGGGGTGGTATTAATCAAAGTATAATTGGGCTGTGTTCTTGCATGTATGCTAATGTTTAGCTGGGGAAACAGTAAGCACTGAGGATGGGCCTGTGTACTCTCCCTATCATACAAGTGGGCTGGTGGTGTTTGCAGAGGAAGACACTTGAATTTATATGCCAAGCTGAACATGCTATCATTTGACCTTTCCCTAAAGTAGTTATAGTCAGAGAACCATATACTTGGTTAAGAATTTCATAGCTTACCTTGTCCATTCTTTTGCCCCCAGTTCAACAAATATTTAGCTGCTTTCTCTGTGTAAGGGATTAGCCATTTGAGAATACAAAGACTGATGTGACTGACCCACATCTTGCTCAAAGGAACAATTTCCTTAGTGTTGATACTATGGACCTATGGGAACTTCTGGTGTGGGAACTTCTTCTAATGGTACAAATAGGCAATTCCTCTGTAAACAGCAGTTTTAGAGGGCTGTCTGATGTTAAATGACTAAAGGTCATTTGAACCCAATCTTCCTGTTTCCAGATGCAGCACTATAAAGGACTATGATTTTGCTGATATAGAGGGCACCATGTAAGGGAAGTCCCTTCAACAATTTTAAGTACAAGCAAGGTGGGATTTTTGTTTTTCTTTTTAGATTTCAGTTTCCCAGACTTAGGCTAAATTGTAAACATCTTTAGGATTAATCTCCTTTGAACCCTGATAATTCACAGCTGTGCTGAGTCAAGTAGGTTTTGTGCCTTCTGACTGAGCCAGTCAGGACCTGAGTGTTTGTTATATATTCTGGGAGGTTGGCATTTTGCTTTGGGGGTTTGCCCATGAGAAGGATCTTTTGATTCCTGGTTGAAACTCTGAGTAGCTGGATGTTCAGAGTTGCCCCGTCCCACTGATCCCCAACTGCTTAGATGTTGTCTGTGCTCCCTCAATCCAGTGATAAAGTATACAGCAACATTGCTTTACTCAGGCAGTCAGAGCCCCGTCTGTTGGTCTTTATTCTAATTTCTCTGCTTGTATTTTCTCCAGGTTCAGGGTGCTGACCTTTCCCCTGAACTAGTGAATGTAATTAAAAGAAATTATTGACCCCTTAAAAGTTGCTTTCCTTTAAGAAAAGCAGATCAAAGAACCTGTGCTAGCAGGCCAACCTGGGTGTGCCAGGGTGCTTGCTGTTACAACAATGCACATTAGCAATAGTTCTATATTTTATAGTTTCAGCATCTCAAAGAGCTTAGAACTCAGCAAAATGGGAAAATATATGCAATACCCTCCCACATAAGAGAGAATGGGAGGTACAAAATACATAGAGGATAGGTTCAGGTAAAGTAATGTGAGAAAGTTGAGAAGATATTTTTATCTATGGGCTGGGTAGAGGGAAAAGGTCAGAGGAGAAGCAAGAAAAGATTATCAATGAAACATTTAGAATACACAAAAGAAAGGAGAAGGAAGTTCATAAAGGGACATAATCAAGGCAGTGTTGGTACAACTTTGTTAAATGTAATATATACTTTTAAAAACAAGAGATTTTAAAACAAGAGAAGAAGTAGTTCAATTTGGCTAGAAAGTAGAGTATGTGAAGGCAGCACTGGGAGATAAGACTGGAAAAGTAGGATGGAGCTTGAGTGTGAAAGGCCTTCAATGCAAAAATCAGAAGTTAATTTTTTTACTATATAAGCAATGGGGAATCCATGAAGATTTTTTGCACAGAGTAAGGACAAGATCAAAATCGGATATCAGGAAAATCCTTCAGATAGAAATATGGAGGGTGAGTGGCAGATGAGATAAGACTGGAAGCAAGAAGGTCTTTAGATGTCTGCTATAGTAGTCTTTATGAAAAGAATTTTCTTGGGCTTCCTATTTTCCTTTTGTCCCTAAATCCAATTTAATGCAGGGCTTTACTTTTTTTTGGTGTGGGTAGGCTGGGGCAGCTAGGTGGCGCAGCAGATCGAGTGTTGGGTCTGGAGTCAGGAGACCTGAGTTCAAATCCAACCTCAGACTCTTACTAGCTGTATGACCCTGAGCAAGTCACTTACACCTGTTTGCCTCAATTTCTTTATCTGTAAAATGGGCTGGAGAAGGAAAAGTCAAATTATTCCAGTGTCTTTGCCAAGAAAACCCCAAATGCAGTTATAAAGGGGTGGGTCAGACTGAAATGACTGTGATTTAACTGGTACAGTGAACTCCCTTTAGAAATGTAGGTTAATGCCTTTAATACTGTTTTACTAATTATCTTTCCCTACAAGGCACCCTGCTTTCTCCTTTTTTCTCACACTTAATTTTCTCAATGAAGTAGGTGAGCTTATCTGTTAAAAGATAAAGTATTAGTGATGGATTTGGAAGCTTAAGGCAAGAAGAGATTTGAAAGAGTGACTGAAGAGAAAATGATAAAGAGACAAGGAAATATATTCTGTGTAGCACTGAGGGCCCAGCTTAAATGACATAATATGATGGTGTAACAATTAAAAAAATTATTCTATCCCTCCCAAATAATCAAATTAAATACAAAAGCTAAATTCAACTCAATGCTTATCTACATTGTCCAGCAAAACATGTTCCCACATTAGCTCTGAGAGAAAATGTATACCTTCTTCTGAATTTGAAACTCAGCACTTCTCTTGAAGGAGGTCAAAAGTGTGTTTTATCTTTATTATTTTTGATTTGTGATTGATCATTTTTTAAAATTTATTTATCACTTTGTCATTGTCAGAGTTCTAAAATCTTTTAAATTTTTCTCAGTAATGTTATTTCCACTGTATAAATTGTTCTCCTAATTCTGTTTACATGACTCTTCATTAGTCTATGAAGGTCTTCCAGGTTCCGTTGAATTTGTCCATTTCATCATTTCTTACAATACAAAAATATTCCATTACAATCAAATATGACAATTTGGCAAGCAATTCCCAATAAGTGGAAGGCCCTATGGTGTCTACTTTTTGATTTTCAAGAAAAGAGCAGCTATAAGTATTTTTGTACATGAAAATCCTTTTCCTCTTTCACCGATATGATTTTTTGGGGAGTCAAAGGTCTATGTACAGTTTAATAAGTTTTGGGCAGAATTCCAAATTTCCTTCAAGAATAACTGGATTGAATATAGATCAAAGCATACTATTTTTTTACTTTGTAATGTAAAACCCATCTCAGGAAAAGAGGAGGGAAGGAAGGAGAGAATTTGGAACTCAAAATAAAAAAAAAGAATGTTAAAAATTGACTTTACATCTAGTTGGAAAAAAATAAGATTTTATTTTTTGATTTTGTTTTGGAGGGGGGAAGGCAAGGCAATTGGGATTAAGTGACTTGCCCAAGGTCACAAAGCTAGTTAAGCGTCAAGTATCTAAGGCCACATTTGAACTCAGGTCCTCCTGTCTTCAGGGCTGGTGCTCTATTCACTGCATCACCTAGCTGCCCTTAAAATAGTATTTTTAAAACTGCAACAATGCCCAGATGCAATCCTCTTAGTCTATTCTTCTCTGTATATGGAAATATTTGAGTTTTTTATGTTTGTCAAATTCACAAGAAAATAAAAAATTTTGAGAAAAGAAAGAATGACTAAACAAAATCGTAGCTCTCCTGGCAGGGCACGCATGCATGTGTTTTCCCTGTAATGTCTGTCATTTTCCTCTTTTGTCATTGTTGCCAGTTGAATGAGTGTGAGGTAGAATATCAAAGCTGTTTTAATGTGTACTTCTCTAATTATTAGTGATTTATAGCATTTTTTCATAGGATTGTTAATAATTTGGATTTCTTCCTTTGAAAACTACCTGTTCATATCCTTTGACTATTTATTTACTGAGGAATAGCTCTTAGTCATATAATTTGAATCAGCTTTGTATGTATTTTGGAAACAAGACATTTATCAGAGAAAATTGTTGCAAAGATTTTTATTCCTAGTTATTAGTTTCCCTTCCAATTTTTACAAATTAGATTTGTTTGTGCAAAAAAATTTTTAATTTTATATAATCATAATTGTCCATTTTATCTTATGTGATCCTATCATTTGTTTATTCATGAATTCTTCCCCAATCAACTGACTTGAAAGGTCATTTCTGCCTTGGTCCCTTAATTTATATGACCTTTTATATCTCAGTGATGTCTCCATTTGGAGGTTATCCTGGTATACAGTGGGAAGGTTTAGTCTGCTCTCCAGTTTTCCCAGAAGTTTTTGTCAAGCAGTTTGTTCTTCCCCAAGTAACTGTAGTCTTTAGAGTCATTAAAAACTATGTTATTATGTATGTTGTGTAAGTTGTGTATCTGATCTATTCACTCATTCCCCCCCCCTTCTCTCTCTCCCGTCCCTCTCCCAGTACAAAAATCATTTTAATGATTACTGTTTTACAGTGGAGTGTGAGAAACTGGTACTTGTAGACTCCCTTCATTATCATTTTTTCATTATTATCCTTGAGATTTTCAACCTTTCACTCCTCCATTTGAATTTCATTATGATTTTTTAACTCTATAAAATATAATTTTGGGAATTTGCTATAGGGAATCAATCAATCAATCAATCAGTTTAGCTAGTACTGCCTTTTTATTATATTGGTTTGATTTAAGTATGAGTAATTAATGTTTCTCTAATAGGTCTATTTCTGCAAAAAGTCTTTTATGGTTAGGTTCATACAGTCTTTGGGTGAATCTGAGAAGATACAATCACAGGTATTTGATAGGTTCTGCAGTTATTATTATTATTTTTTTTTTTGCTTTTTGGAGGGCAATTGGGGTTAAGTGACTTGCCCAAAGTCACACGGCTAGTAAGTGTGCCAAGTGTCTGAGGTCGGATTTGAACACAGGTCCTCCTGCCTCCAGGGCTGGTGCTCTATTCACTGCGCCACCTAGCTGCCCCCCTGTAGTTATTTTTTAATAGAAATGTCCTTTCTAGTTGTTTTTGCTGGGTTTTGTTCACATATGGGATGCTGATGATTTATGTGGCTTTATCTCTTATCTGGAAGCTTTGCAGCTTATTAACTATTTCAATTAATTTTGAGTTAAATCTCCAGTGTTCTCTAGGTAAACCATAATATAATCTTCAAAGCAGTAGTTCTGTTTTCTCTTTGCATAAACTTATTCCCTCAATTTATTGTTTTTCTTATTAACATAGTTAGCATTTCTAGCAATAATTTAAATAGTAGGTAAAAAACTGGCATCCTTGCTTTTATCCTTGACTTTTCTGGAAAGGCCTCTAACTTTTCTCCAGTACAAATAATGTGTACTACTACATTTAGATAAACATTATTTACTTATATTAAGGAAAAGTCGATTTTTTTTCTTGGTAGAAATGAATATTTGAATTTTATCAAAAGCCTTTTTAGCGTCCATTGATATAACATTTTAGACATAATATTGTCATCATATTTTTATTATTTATATTTTATTAACATGGTTTATTATATTTATAGTCTTCTACATGTTGAACCAATTTTGTATTACTGTTATACATGCAACATGGTCATAGCGTATAATATTTCTCATAGTTTGTTCTAGTTACTTGTTGATATTTTGTTTACAATTTTTACATCAGTGTTCATTTGGGATATTGGCTTGTTTTCTTTTTTCTCCTTTATCTCTCCCTGATTTAGGCGCCAAGACCTTACTGGTATCATAGAAACACTTTCTGTATCACTGCAAACAATTTATGTAGTACTAGAACTAATTGTTCTTTGAATGTTTGATATAATTTGCTTGTGAATCAATCTGGTCCTGGAGATTTTTTCTTTGAGAGTGCATTGATAGAATGTTTTCTCAGTCAAGCAAACCCTACATTTAATACAAATCCTAGAAGCGTTACCCAAGAAATAAAGAAATCACAAAAATAACTTTGATGCTTCAAATGGCTTTGAGAGGGAGATGGATAGATTTAGAAAGGAATTTTGAGAAGTTTTGAATTTGATAGTACACATCCAAGTAGATCAACTACACCAAAATAGAGCCCCGCCTTCTAAAAAGCTGAACTCATTCTCATACAGCATCGAGGAAGAGTGTAAAAATGCTTCCACAACTGTATATGTTGCAGTCGTTGTGATGTTAAAAACCACAGGAGGAAAGGGGGCAACTTTAAGGTTCAATTTAGGTGTCATCTTTTCTGTGAAATACTCCTTAGTGACTAAGGGCTTAGCCTCTCCCAGAACAACCACCTTCTGATCTTCCTTCTCTCCCCATGCATTCAGGTTTTCAAGACTCTTCTCAAGCTACTTTGCGTTGACTTTTCTTTAAAAATGTTTTATTCTTCTAGAAACAGGGATGGTTTAGTTTTTATATCTCCATCCTCTACCACACTGAGTCCGTATAATTCTCATCTGAATTGTACTGAAATCAACAACATTCCTTCCTAGATGTTACATTCTCAGAGGAGGTGAGAATAATTCACTTCATGCCTGGGCCTTCCAGGTTACCAGATTTAATATGAAGTTTTAAGGAACAATATTAAATTAGGAATATATAGCATACTCATGCCATGGCCTCTATAGTTTTGATAAAAGTTATATTGAATTGGAGAACACCAAGAACTCTGACTGTATTTTAAAAAATGACATAGCTATGTATCTTAATCAAGTTCTTGATAAAATTATCTACATTTTCATTTTGAAAAACCAGGAAACCCCCCAAAATGCCTGTTGCCAATAACAATGAATCACCTAGCGTATTTTGCTGTTATTTCATAAGTATCTAATGAAATAAGTGGAAAACAGAACTAAAACCTCTCAAAAAGTGAAGTGAAACTTGTTAACTCCACCAACTATTTAGTGGCAATGTTTTGATTAAAGACAATATTTATTTGTTACTCTGGAGTAATTGTACTATTGTTATAATCTGCATCTGAAACTTTATTCACATATTCTTTTAATTTTTGGTCTAGTTGGGAGATCTTTACCATTATAACCACCACCTCCTCTACCTTGCCTTCTCTCAAAATAAATTCAACTCTTTATAGTAGAAAAAGCTTCATACGGTAGAAAGCTCATTTACATTTATTTTAAAGGGCTATTTCAAAATATGGCTCTATAATTTATTACCTGTGTGACCCTAGAAATGTTACGATGAGTTGTAAGAACAGTTCATAGAGAACAAAGTCAAAAGAAGAAAATAATATTTACATGATAATGCAAAGGAAAATAACATTAAATCCCTTTTTTTTGGTTTTTTTAAATTAGTTTTTACTTATTTTTAGTTTACATCATTCATTTCCAAGAGATTTTTAGTTAGAAATTTTCTCCCCGTCTTTCCCCTGCCCACCACCCCAAACAGTGATCCCACTGTACATCCCCTCCCACAGTCGGCTCTCTCCTACCTCCTCCCCCATCACATCTCTGACTTTCTGGTAGGGCAAAATGGATCTCCCCACCACAGAATAACACTAAATCCTAACAAGATTCATACTAACGTGACACCCAGTGTTGGTTCCAGAAGGCGAACGATTTTTTTCTCCTCTTTATAGAGAGGCAGTAGACTACGGGTTCATAATACTGCATATAATGTCAAAACATTACATTTGTTTAACTTATTCTTTAATTTGCTTTAGGGAATGGTTCTGGGGAAGGCGGGTTGTTGGGAAGAAAAATTATGTAAAAGGATAAAAAGATTTTTTTTAAGGCATTTCTTTTGGAGGGGGGGAAAGTAGGGCAATTGGGGTTAAGTGACTTGACTAAGGTCACAAGGCTAGTTTTTATGTTAAGTGTCAGAGGCCAGATTTGAACTCAGCTCCTCCTGACTCCAGGGCTGGTGCTCTATTCACTGTGCCACCTAGCTACCCCAAAAACATTTTTAAAATGCAACAAAAAACC
Source organism: Pseudochirops cupreus (assembly GCA_028627135.1). Lineage (NCBI taxonomy): Eukaryota > Metazoa > Chordata > Mammalia > Diprotodontia > Pseudocheiridae > Pseudochirops > Pseudochirops cupreus. The sequence goes on along the minus strand of CM053580.1, from coordinate 228,439,512 downwards.
ACTTTACTTATCCGGGACTCAGTTTCCTTGTTGAGAAAACAAGAAGGGAGAACTAGATCACAGTTTCCAAACCTGAAATATGTCAACTTATTTTAAAAAACATTTTGATTGTTGTATTTCAATATATTTTTTTATTTCCCTTGTAATACAATGTATTTTATGAATTTAAAAACTTGAATCTGAGAAGTTGACAGTGTTTACCAGACTTCCAAATGGGTTAATGACACAAAATATATTGAGAACCTCTGAACTAGATAAACTCTAAGGTTCCTTTTAGTTCTAAATTCTTTGATCCTATTACATTTTGAATTTTTTAAAATAAGAATTTAAATTAGATCATTGGGCAACACTGTCTGAGCAATGCTACTCAAGCGTAAGAGTATTTTATATAACGTCCTTGTGTTATTTGAGCTCTCCTTGATTTGTGTGGGAAGTTACTTGTATTTAAATTTTAAAAAAAGTATTTCAAGTCAACAACTATTTATTCAGTGCCCACAATAACTTTCTGAATAAACACGGGAGCACTATTTCCCCAAATCGTGACTATTATGATTGGGTGGATTTGGCCTTCAACTTCCAAAGGTAATCATCCTGAGGGAAAGAAACATTTAATTTTTGTCTTGGCACCCCCAGCACATGCCTAGCACAGTGTCTCGCATATCCCTGGAGCCTAATAAATGCTTATTGATATCAAAAGGTACAAAGTGGAGAAGACCGGAGAGATAATAGCATCAGTGGACAAGTAAGATTATATTTTTTGCTTGTTTTGTGCCAAGTGCATAAGATTCAGATAACCATTACATTTCACAGTGATAGCTGTGAACATACCTTAGGCCTTTAAAATGACTCAAAACCACAGGAATAGCTCTGAGAGATACATGGAAGTTTTGTCTTTTGTCCTTCACTTGCAACCTCAGCAAACCTAGCTTATTTTTTAAGTGTGTTGTTTCCTCATTTCCTTTTCTCAAAATTGTTTTCTCCCTTTAACTCTTACTGTCAGGAAGGTCCTGTTTCTCATGTGATTTCAAACCGTATTAGTTGCTGCTTTTAAGAAGCTTATTTCTACTACTTTAGAATCATGATTTTTTTTTTCATGGTGACAGAACCTCAACCTGGACTACTTGGCAAGAAGTCCAAGTTGAGGATCTATCTCCATGGTAACTGGAGACCACCAATTTAATCATTCTTACTTCTTCCTTAGGGACTCTGTTCCAAACCAAGGAATTTTTATATAATCTCTTCCCTTCTGCCTCTGCCTACACACACACACACACACACACACACACACACACACACACACACACACCAACAAAAACCCATGTGGATTTCTCTTCATAATTCTGTCAACCAATTCAAGTCCCTCCCCAGCTTCTTATAAGAAAACCTCTTCAGCTCACCCTACTCCACTATATTCACTGTCTCTTCAGTATTTTTTAAAACACAGTTTACACCCTATAAAATGTTTTCACATTCGTGCTGTTTCCCTTGTTTAGATTACAATCCCTTCCACAATAAGGACTCTCAATCTCTCCCTCTCTGTCTCTCTCTCCTTCCCTCTTTCTCCCTCCCTCTCCTGTGTCCCTTCTCTTTCTATATTCCCCCCACCTCCCATATAAGGATCTTTATTACTTAGACAATAATTCTAGCTCAGTTTCATGTACAAAGCACTTTCTACAACAACCTTGTCACTTAGGTGAGGCAAGTATGATTATCCTTATTTTAAAGATGAGAAATGGAGCTTTGGAGGGTCAATTTGACTTGCCCATGGCCACACAGTGAGAGAATATCAGTGCTGGGATTCAAACACAGATTTCCTAACCTCGAGTTCAGGACTCTTTCCACTACAATATACTTATAAACAGAAACAAAAAAACCCAAAACAACCGATAAAGCCCAATACAATGTTACAGACATTCTAGATCAGGGGTGGGGAACCTGTGGCCTTGAAGCCACATATGGCTTTCTAGGTCCTCCAGCGTGGCCCTTTGACTGAATCCAAAATTCACAGAACACATTCCATTAATAAAAGGACTTGCTCTGTAAAATTTGGATGGAGGCAAAAGGCCACACCCAAGGACCAGAAGGTCACATGTGGCCTTGAGGCAGCAGATTTCCCACTCCTGTACTAGGTAAACAATTAATACCTTATTAACGCATATGTTAAAAAATGTGGAAAAAATATATATATGTATATATATATGGATGCGTACTATATTTGAATTGTTCATGATGAAATGCTTTCCAATGGATTTTTTTTTCTAATCTAGAAATATAATCCTATATAAGAAGTTTAATTTGTGTCACTAGACTACCTGTAGGCTCACCATTACAAGTATGGCTACTAAGTGATGGAGTTTTTTTGGCCCTAGAAATCCATAAAATGACTCCTATTCCTGTGTGGTCAAGTTCTGATTCTGCAGTGCTAGCAGTAGAATGGCAGAAAAGGAGCAGAGAGTGCTAACAATCCTAAAGGTTTTAGAAGACACACTAATATTAGAGTAGGTATTGGTTCTCTAAAGGTGAAGTCCTTGTCCAAAAACTAAGGGGTAGATGTACTTGTGGAGCAGTTGAGCTATGTTGATAAACAAAAACAGAAGATTTAAGAAAGTTGAAGGTAAATAGAAGAATGGTTCACAGATTTTTCCCTAGAAAAGCAAATAAAGAAACTGACAATAATGGATTCATTATGCCCATAAGGAAAGCAGCAAACATTTCATTGGTCACTTTACCACAAATGAGTTTTAAAAAGCACTTATTCAGTGGCTCCTGACGCTGTCATTTCCCCTATAGTGCTAGTGATGAGCATGTTGCAGACGAACACTATGAAGATGACTGTAGTTAAAGTACCTTTTCAGAGGATGAAGACATTCCAGGAAAGGCTTGAGAACCAATACAGATATGGATATTTTGTGTTTAATGGGAAGGCAGGCATAGGAGAAGACAGTGAGAACTGTGTCATAAAACATGGCTCAGGAAAAAGGAAGGAAAGAGGCCAAAGGCTTGCAGGTTATTGAAAAGCTTCAGTTGTGCTTCTCATGCCTACTTTCTTCAAGAAGAGAGTCTAACGGCACTAACGACACCAAGCACTAAACACCAACACAAAGTAAGTGGACTCCACCTTACCGGAAAAAGAAATGGCTGATTATCAATGGTTTAACCATCCCTGAATGAGAAGGGAATATATCGTAAGAACATTAGTGGATCAGAACAACGGACAAAAAACCACACCACACCAGGAGAAAGGACGAAGATTAGAAGGCAATCGATAAACGATTATTTGTTAAGCACCTACCATGGGGAAGCTAAGTGGTGCAGAGGGTAGAGTGCTGGGCCTGGAGTCAGGAGACCTGAGCTCAAGCCTGACCTGAGACACTTAGTAGCTGTGTGACCCTGGGCAAGTCACTTAACCCTTTTTGCCTCAGTTCCTCACATGTAAAATGAGCTGGAGAAGGAAATGGCAAATCATTCCAGTATTTTTGCCAAGAAAACCCCAAAGGCATCTCAGAGAGTCAGACAGGACTGAAACGACTCAACAATAAGAAGAAGCTTGTCAAAGAGGTAAGGGTCATATTTTTATTTGATTTTTTTTTAATTGATGAAGGAATGAAGTTACAAAATTTTTGGTGCATCCTTGGAAAAGCACATACCATTCTCTTTTTTTTAGTGAGTTTTTAAAAAAAAATTATTTATTATTTAATTTTCCCCCAGTTGCACTTAAAAACAATTTTTAACATTTGTTTTTAAAACTTTGAGTTCCAAATTCTCTTCCTTCCTTCCACCCTCACCTCACTGAGAAGGCAAAAATTCCACATAGGTTATATATGTAGCAATACAATTCTTAGAAAGCATACTGATAAAGTTTTAATTCTATCTCTAAATTAATCCATATTTGATGTGCACATGCAAGGTAAACTCTAGAAATTTCCTTTCATAATGAATACAGAGTATGGAAAGATTCAGGGAAACGAAAGAATACAGGGCCTGAAAAAGGCTGGAAACTACTGCTCTGTTCCAAACGGTCTAACTCACTGTCTACCAAAAAGACCTCGTACCTTCCTGTCTTTGTTCAAGTTGCTCCATGGGCCCTCCTCTCTCTTTGGATTCAAGTCTTCCTTTCATCTCTCTAGGCCTGGCACAAACCCCATCTGTTTTCCAAAGCCTTCCTAGTTGGAAGTGATCTCTTCTTCAACTTATCACTGCAAGTGGAGGCCTGAGAATGGCATTTCACACAGAGTCCCAGGTGCAAAGAACATGTATTCAGGAGACATTTGTCATCTGTCCCTCCAGAAGTGGCCTAAGGAACAGTTAAACTCACAAAATTAAGGAAATATTTCAAAAGTTTTGGCAGCATTAATTCTTTTTTTTTTGACAGTCACTTTCTACTTTTTTAGCACTCCACCAGTGGGTTCTAACGGTTCTGACATTCTTCTGTCCTTCAGCTGCGCTTTCCTTTCCTACTCACAGCTATCGCCAACTGTAGACAGAGTGCAGACGGTATGTCAGAAATTGCTTGTTCCCAAGTCCTAGAACTCATTTGCCTGAAGACCCAAGAACAGTTCTCTCTATTCAGAAAACACATGAAAAGCCTATATTCCTCCAAATGCATAAAGTGGCTAAAGTAAGCATTCTGACTGCTTCAATAACCCTATGTCAATACACGGGACATTGAAGTGGTTGTCATGAGCAGAGCTCCCCCGGTGCATTTTGCATTCTCTCATTCTCTTTGCGTATCATTTCCCATGGCTTTGCTCCCCACTTGTCAATTAGGGCAGTCAAATGTTTCCCACCTCATGAATTCCCAGGCTTGAAACTATGGTGAAGTCAAGTTGGAGTTGTATAATTGGGGAAAAAATAAATACTACCCCTCTAAGATCATTATGAATTATTAAAGAAATTTTGTCAAATCGGGTGACATAACACACATGTGAGGAACTCAGATGGTAATGAATGCCTCCTGTGCTTTACACAGAATAAACAGATCTCAGACATTTCATTCGATAAACAGGACTGTGATTATAATACGTATTGTTATTATGAATTTAGGGAATGACATCATACATGTAGCAGCAGCCTTCTGCTGTCACATGCAGAACATCTCCCCCCAGACACCAGGGCTGTTGAGCCTGTAGCCAGTGTGTTCTCTGACTTTCTTTTTCCTACCAGGGGCAAACACTCAAAGGGGAGTCCTTGAGGTTCCCAGGACCTATGACTAGTGAGTATTCTGCTTACAACTTTTTAAAGATGCATCCCTGGGGGAGACAGAAACAAAAAATTTAATGAGACATGCTGGGCTACTTTTTTGGTTCTAATCTAGTCCTGGTGTGTAAGTCGGGCCTTTCAGAATGCATATTTCCAGGCCGCTGGAAGGCTATTTTGTAAACTTCTAATGCCAAAAACCCCCAATAAAATAATACTGTCATTTCTCTCAAAACTATAATAGGGACTAGGAAATTTATACGTGGGACATGAGCTATTTTTTACACCCAGTGAATACAGTAATTGTTGATGTTTATATTTATAGCGCTTTAAAATCATCCAAGTCCAGTACGTTACCTGTCTTGAGTCTCATGAGAACCCTGAAAGGTAGGTATTATACAAGCATTAGTATCCCCATTTTAGAGAGGAAGAAACTGAGGCTCAGAAGTTACGTGATTTGCCCACAGTAACAAAGCCAGTAAATGTCAGTGACAGGATTTGAACCCAGGCCTTCCTGACTCTAATTCCCATAGCCTATCTACTAAACCATGATGCGTCCAAATACATACAGTGGTATAAGGCAAAGAACACATCCTATCTCTGCCGCTTATGATCTGTGTGAACTTTAGCCAGTTGCTTAGTTTCCCTTGGTCTTTGCTGTTGTTCATTTTCAGTCCTGTCTGACTCTCTGTGACTCCATTTGGGGTTTTCTTGGCAGAGATATTGGAGTGGTTTGCCATTTCCTTCTCCAGTTCATTTTATAGATGAGGAAACTGAGACCAACAGGGTTAATAAGTGACTTGCCCAGGGTCACAGAGTAAGCTTCTGAGGCCAGGTTTAAAGCTAGGTCTTCCTGACTCCAGGCTCAGTGCTCTATGCACTGTGCCACCTAGCTGCTCACCCATATAAATTATTTCATTGGATTCTTATGACAACATGAGCTGGAAGAGACCTCAGAGACCATCTAGTCCAGCCTATACCTGAACAAGAATCCTGTCTAAAACCAGTCTGATGAATAGTCATCTGGCCTTTCTCTGCAGTCCTTCAGTGAGGGGAAACCCACCCCTTTACTAAGGCAGTCCATTCCACTTTAAGATGGCTCTGATTGCTTAAAACAATTCTCTTTACATCAAGCTTTAATTTGCCTCTTTGCAATTTCTACACACAGTTCCTGGTTCTGTCTTCTGGGGCAAAGCAGAACAAATCTATCCCCTCCTTTTGGCAGACCTTCAAATATATATAAGAGGGATATTGTGCCCTCTCTAGAATAAATATCCCTTCCTTCAACTAATCCTTCCTTTAGACATGAACTTCTTCCTAAAATGTGGCACCCAGAACTGGCCCTAATACTGCACCAGTCATCTAATCCACATTTCTCCAGATTGTCCGTAAGAACAGCAATAACTGTTGCCAAATCTATTTTGCCTCTTTGGGGAATCTCTCCTTTCTTTTCTAGATCTTAATTCCAACCATCCATTTAACAATGCATCCTACAATTTCTTCAGGAATCAAAGGCAAGACCATCAGCATATAGTTGGTAGATTTTATTCTCTTCCCTTTTTGAAAATAGTGGCAACATTTACCATTCTCCAATTCTGCGGTACTTCTCCTACTGCCATACAGTCTGAACAACTATTCTTACACCCATTTTCAGGAGAAGAAACTTGGGTTGAAAGAGGCTAAGTAACTTAAACAAAATGCAGTATGAAGGGAGCTAAGAGTTGAATGGGAAAACTAGGTGGTGCAGTAGATGGGGCCCTGGGTTTGGAATTAGGAAGACTCAGTTGGATTTAAAAAACCCGCAAGTCTCACACATCACAAAAACCCCTTCCATGAGAACACAGAAGTGATACTATCAGACAAGCATCAGTGAAGTATATTGTCTTTTCTAGAGTACAGGGGTGGAGCCAAGATGGTGGAGTAAAAGCAGGGACTTGCTTGAGCTTGCCCCCAAACCTCTCCAAATACCTGCAATAAGCAAATTCTAGAGCAGGAGAACCCACAAAATGAAAGTGAAACACATCTCTAGCCCAACAGCCTGGAAGACCCACAGGAAGGGAAGAGTGTATCACACTGGGCTGGGAGTGGAGCGAAAGTCTGATGTGGGCTATGCTGGGGGCAGCAAGGCTGCAGCAGGCCTCCCGGGGCTAAACTGCTGTCAGCTGTGGCAATTTCCAGACTTCTCAACCCACAAACACCAAGAACAGCACGGAAGGTCAGTGTGGGATCTCTGTGGGACCTGGGTAAAAGAGGAGCTCAGGACAGCCCCAGTCCTGGGGTGGGAGAGTTGGTGGCAGCAGCAGTAGCAGCATCAGTGGCTGCTTCTGGTGCTCTGGGCCCATGGACAGTGGGGGATCCAGCTGCTGATACAAAACCCGAGAAGCCTAGGAGAGTACACCCACCCCCACCTCCACATCCACTGGAAACAGAGTCCTACCTTGACAGGAAGTTAGAAAATCAAATATTTGGCAGGGAAGATGAATAAACAGAGAAAAAATAGTCAGACTATAGAATCTTACTTTGGTGACAAAGAAGAACAAACATACAACTAGAAGAAGACAACAAAGTCGAAGTTCCTGCATCAAAAGCCTTCAAGAAAAATATGAATTGGTTATAGACCATGAAAGAGCTCAAAAAGGATTTTGAAAATCAAGCAAGAGAAGTAAAGGAAACATTGGGAAAAGAAATGAGAGTGACGTAAGAAACAAGTCAACAGCTGGCTAAAGGAGACCCCCATCTCCTCCCCCCAAAAAATTACTGAAGAAAATAGCACCTTAGAGTTATTGTACAATGCTGTAGATAATGCAGCCCATGCAATACACCCAGGAACAACTATACTCCTACACTCAAGTACAATTAAAATGATAAAGGCAGCCCTCTGAGAGTGGCTCTGGGTACCACTTAAGCCAGGCTGGTTATGGTTTTTTCCATGCAGAAGGGTACAATTACGTTGAAAACTGAAATTAAAAAAAAAAAGCTTTAAACAACCTTTATGGAACCCAAAACACACTCAACAGAAGATATACACAAGAAATCAAGCTGTTCAAATACCTTTTGCAAAGTAAGATTCATCACATGTATGTAATTTGATTAAAGCTGCTGTATGTAAAACATAGTATTTATTTCTTCTTGTAAACATACAAAAAACCATACTAGAGTATTGTGCTACACGTTTTTAGCTACACAAGAGCAAAGCAGAAAAATCTTCTGATGCAGACCAGCATGCTGCTTCAGAGACAATCAGATCTTTGAGTCAGTTTGATGGACTTACTTCCACATAACTTGTTTCAGAATGTCTTACTTTCATAGCATTTAGGGGACCATGGCTTACATATGGCACCAAAAACATTCATTTCACTGAGGGGTCTGATCCTTTCTTCAAAACAATGAGTTGCAGAAATTAACAGAGCAAAGTTTAACTATGGTAAAAGTGTTTTTCCTGTGTACCACTTTTTTTTTATACAGGGACACAACACTATGCAAAGATATTATACCTTGATTACATCCCCAAAAGGCAGATGTGCTGCAAACACAGGTTTTACATATTTGATTGGTACATGAGAACTAAATAATTTTGTCTCCAATATCTGTGCATGTCAATTTATGGGATGAGTTATCCCGTTTTATTCAGAGGGAGGGCGTATACGTTTATAGGGCTGTATCTATACAATTCTGCCTGTAACAAAAACCCAAACATCCTAAAATAGCAATTATAAGACAGACAAGTTTAAAGTAAAACAATGGAGAATATCAAAGGAAAAGGCCATGCATCTGCTCTTTAATGTTTTCCTGTGATATATTAAAATAAAAACAAAAACAAAAACACAATCCAGCCAGCCCTTCACAAGGGGTAAGTTAGTTGATATTCTCTGGATTTTTTCAGCGGAACAGTTTAACTCTTCTTGTTGTTGTTATGTAGTTGTTCCAGTTGTGTCTCGCTCTTTGTGATCCCATTTTGGCGTTGGCAAAAATACTGGAGGGGTCTGCCATTTCCCTCTCCAGCTCATTTTACAGATGACAAACTGAGGCAAACAGGGTTAAGTGACTTGCCAAGGTCACACAGCTAGTAAGCATCTGAGGCCAGTGCTTTTTACACCCTGTTCCAAATACAGATATGGAAGATATGTAAGAATACTAAATGATTAATGACCTAATAACAGTTACTGCTTGTTGAATTAAAAGCAAAAAACTCTGCTATCAAGTTGCAAAATCTCTGATTCCAAGTCGCTCTTTGTTCATGTGCATCCTTCCTATCAAAGGTAGGAAGAGGTATTTCCACTTAGGTGATTGCCTGGACAAGGTCACATGGACATCTTTTGGAAAAGATATTAATTGGAAAATGAAATAGAAGGTTGGAGTAACCTTTAGTATTTTCCTAGCATTCCAAAAATATCATCTTTTCTGTATTATTCCGTGTCCTTTGATTAACTACAACCATTCAAAATCTTAGAACCATAAGGGTAGCATTGTATAGTAGAAAGCTCCTGGAACTTGGAGTCAGAAGAGAACTGGTGTGTAAGTAGGGCCTACTCTGATACATCATTAAACTCTCTGAGTCTCTGTTTCATCATTTATGAAACACTTGTCGTATTTACCTCATAAGGTTGGTGTAAGGATCAAATGCAATAGTGAGAATATAGATGGTATTCTGTAAACCTTCAAATGTAATACAGATGCCAGCTCCTATTATCCTGAGCAATATTCTGTCTGCTGCACTAATACACGTGACTGTAGGCATCTTCTTGGTCACTTGCACCCAGCCCTATCTTTGGTACCTCTCGTAAAACAGGAAATCACCACATCTAGGATTTATGTTAGGAGGATTCAAGGAAAGTTTAGTTAGGATTACAGATTTTAAGCTGGAAGGGTTGTAGGAAGCCATCGAGTCTAACTCCCTTGTTTGACAGAGGAATATACCGAGGCACAGAAAGGGGAGCAAAATATCCAGTCACTCAGCTAGAAAGTGTCTAAGGTGGGACTTGAATTCAGGTCTCCTTGACTGTAATTCCAGTGTACCATCCACTACACTAAGCTGCTTTCAAATCTTTAAATTTTTTCATCATCATCACTATGATAATTCTGTTGATATAAGATCAGGTCACAAATTTCCAGAAACTCTCATTAATGCTTGACTTGAAATGAAATTTCAGGTATAAGTAACATTAAAATTTGTATCGTTAATGTAATTATGGAATTGAAAAATCCCATATAGTACCTGGATCCATCTTCTCACTGAATTTCTTCTGTGAACACTTTTTATTCTCTGTTATACCCTGATTCACAGTTTGAATGACTGAGTTTGACAGTGAGGACTGGGGAGGAAGAAGGAGAAAATATCTTAAGGCACTTGACCTTATTTCCTCACAGTGAATACTACAACTGTCTAGCAAAAGAATGGTGATCTTATGATTGCATTTTTCGGGTGGCTCAGTGATGCCCTTAGGGAAAACAGATCTAAATCACTTTTAAAATGCTGAAGACAGAGAATGTTGCTCTTGATGAGTTACTATAAAAAAGAGAATGAGAGATAAAGGCTAGGTGCTCTAGCACTGTGAGAACCAAAGCTGCATCAATTGATACAGGACATTTTTAAAAAAAAAATATCCACAAGGCAAAGAAACAGAGCTAGTAGAATGAATATTTTTATTTCAAAGTAAAATAATATCAGCTTGTAATAATTTTTTATTTAAGGTGCATTTTTACAGATGAGAGATATTATAATAAATTATTTTTTAAAATTATATCATTTGACACACTTGGTCCTTCTGGTCATGCACAGATTCTCAAAGTGGGGGATATTGCCCCTGGGAGGCACTAGAACAATGGAAGGTGGTAGTTTGAAATGACCCGAATTAAAAAAAAAACTGTTAAAGGGTTAAAGAAAGTCGATTTCCAGGGGGGCACTGAGGAATTTTTTTATAAGGAAGAGATTGGCCAAATAAGTTTGGGAACCTTTATCAAGTGCTAGGCAACAGTCACATGAAAGAAGTCCCACATCTTGGGTGGCAGGAAGTCAGGGAGTATAATATATTACCATATTGTAATACTGCTTTGATTATTTGATTACTAGCAGTGGATGGAACATAGTTCCTCTCGGAATGCATGACTACCATCAGTCTCCTAGCTAATCAAAATTTCTGTGAATACTGGTAAGCACTTAAATGAAAATGCCCCAGAAATGTACTATTCTAAATTCAGGTTTTATTAGGAAATACAGAAATCCTGCTATGCTGTCATGAAAATGTAGCAGCATTGTATATGAAACCCCTGTGACACTCAAAATCTAACCTTTTCCTTTGCATTCAATACTACTCTCCTACTTCTCCCAAACACAGCATGTAAAAGCTCTGTAACAATATTCAAGATCACATATTCCCTAATAAAAGGTGCTTACTACGTTGAGTTGAATGCTCCCAATAGATGTGGAATTTTATCATCTAAGGGTTCCCCTAACCTTCAGTAATGCAGAGCACACATGAGCTATCCGGGGTGCCTCCTGTCCATACTCTCCCATGGTACTATCAAAATGAGGACACTTAGCAGCTGGGACACTCCTCAGGTTTTCTAGACAATGTGTGGATACCACACTGGAACTCGCTCTGCATAGACAGTTCATCTTCTGTTCTGATGCGACATTTCTTTGATGGTATCCTTCATCTCGCTTCTGCATTACTTCCTAATCTGTAATTTATTGTGGTCGGCCAGGAAACATGCCTTTATTAAGTGCTGATTGTGGGCTAGGCACTGTTCCTTCATATCACATTCCTCTCTGTTGCTCTTTAAGGGATTTACTTTAATCCTTCAGTTTCTCAAGTATTTTTCACAGCCATAGAATATCACTGGAAAAATACTGATGCTAAATCACTGTTGCTTCAAGAAGTGTGGGGTCATGTTGTCCTTGAGACAACATGAGCGGCCAGACTCTGATGACTTACTGACCAGAAGGAGAGGAAGGGACTAGGTCCAGAAAAATTAAGTGTTTCTCTATCCTTTTCTGTGTATTCTTGATGCGTGAGGGCAAAGCAAACCTCCTTTGGTAAGTATGGAGTGTTTTGTGATTCTTCTTACACTTTAGTCCTCAATACATGCATCCTCTTAGATCCAGTGGCGCCAGCCTCCAGGCTGTTCCAGGAACAAGATGCTTTCTCTCTCAGCTCCAGGCATTTTCTCTTTTTTGTTCCCTGTGACTGGAAGGCTCTCCCTCCTTTTCTCCACCTACCCACCTTCCTGCCTTCCTTTAACTCCCAACCAAAAGCCCACTTTCTCCAACCCCCCTTCATTCCAGGGCCCTCCTTTTAATTATTTCCTGTTTATCCTATACATAGCTTGCTTTGCATATGTTAGCTGGCATTTTGTCTCCCACATTAGACTGTAAGCTCCTTGAGGGTAGGAACTGCCTTTTGCCTCCTTTGTTACTTTCAATACTTAGCAAGGTACCTGGCATACAGCAGGCACTTACTAAATGTTCACGGACTGACTGATTCCCAAAGGTAAGCCAGCCCTCTCCCCTCCTCCTGTGAAAACTAGACCCAGATGATCACTCGTTTCCAGCATCTGTCTCAGATATATGTACTGGTGGCTCTGTACTACAGGCTGCTCATCCAATTGCCTACTACAGATCTATGAGTCCATTACTGGACTGCATTAAAGATCTTACGTGAGTTACTGTTAATAAGACAGTCTGCTGCAGTGGGGGAGGGCAGGGGAGCCTGGGGAAGGAAGGGTGCATGTAATTTAGGGAAAAACCATGCATTGCAATGTTAAAATCACTTCAGTGTAAAGGACATTCTACTGCACACGGAGACCTAAATGGCTAGAGACCTGAAGGGTTGCCACACCTCTCTAGCTCCTCTGCACTTTTGTCTTCTTTTTGCCTCTCCATCCTGTTCTCTTCTTTTGTGCTTCAGCAGGGAGGATATAAAGCCATCAAGAGATGAGCCAGGATTTCCAGACTTTCTGATTTAGTGCACTTAGCGCTTTGCCAAAGCTCATGAAATCCCAGCATGTAGAAGCAGTTTAGGGATCAAAATTCTGATGGTCTCAGCAGTCTCTCCATCCTAGTCAGGAAGCCATTGGGGCTTGGCTAGGACAAGGCACTGTAAGACCATATGGCTATACGATGTAATCAATACTTATTGCTTAATTAATTTGCTGAATGCAAAGAATGGAGCAACAGTTTGGGAATTTGTTACTGTATTTCTACTGTAAGCCTGGTCTGATCATCTAGAAAACTGCACTGGAGATTTGGAGGTAGAGAGCCAGGCCTTGAACCTTGGCTCTGTTGTTATCAATTCATTTCAAATTTCCATGCCTCAGTTTTCTCACTGACGAATGAGAGGATAAGATCACATTTAAGATCCACTCTAGCACAAAGTTTATTGTTGTTTTCAACCATCCCTGTGATATAATTGGTACTGAGGACTCCCTCTACCAATGCAAATTAGCAACTGCCCTGCAACTACCTGACAGCTGCCTGGGGCACTGGGAGATAAGTGATTTGCCCAGGGTAATACAGAAGCAGAACATGTCGAGTCTTTTTGATTCCAAAATTGGCTCTCCATCATCTACTCTGTGGGTCCTAAGATTCTCAAATTCACCAGAATTAACTTCAACTATTATTAAGAAGTTATTATATGCAAGGCCTTCTGTTAAGTTGTGGATAAAAAGATAAAAAAATGCCAGAGATTCTGCGAAGTTGTACCAGTTATATCTCAAGAAGGGATACAATATTTATACAAATATCTTAATGATTTGAAGCTTCGAAATACATGGATGAATAAATGGATAAGTAAATAAATAACAGTCTGTACTCTACAACAGAGGTTTACATGATTAAGGAAATTCAATCAACTGAAAAGAGAAAAAAAATTAACTGAGCTCTCACTACGTATCAGGGACTGGGGATACAAAGACAACCCCATCCCTCTAAACCTACTCGGCTAGAGCTCCTTATGCTTTACTGGGTGGAGGGAAGCAGCGGTGACAACACATGTATGGAGAAGCACATATCAAATCCATACAGAGCAAACACAAAAAAACCGGGCGGAGTGTGAAGGAGAGGACTAACAAGCAGGAATCGGGAAAGGGTCCTGTAGGAGGCAACAATAGAGATGTCTACTGAAGGAGACTAAGGATTTATCAACTAGTAATTAAATATTTTCTTTAACAGACTTACAACCATCCCCAGGAGAACAAGTGCTAACGGCTTTAGTATTTGATTGTAAAGCCTGAAATAAAAAGACACTGATCAATTCCCGACTCTATATAGTAAATATTTTTCATAGGGCTTTAAAACAAAATGAACAAACAATGAAGCAGGTTACTAAAATTTAGAGTAAAATTGTAGTATGAATCTAAGCTGGTTGTCTAGAACTGCCTATTTCCTTAATTTGTGATCAATATCTACACTGACTGATTTTTGAGTGTCTACTGCATACAGACCAATGGGGGAAGATATGAAATTTGATTAAGATGATAGGGAGTTTGCAATCTAATTACCCGGAGGGCCCTGTTTAATTGATTTTGCTAGTTAACTAAGCTCTAATGTAGTCAGTCCTTCCTTCAAATTCTGCTGTATTAAGGGTGGTCATTCTGATAATTCTCATTGCTCTGCATATATAGACATATGCATATATAGGTACACGCTAGGGGTGGGGAACCTGCAACCTTAAGGCCACATGTGATCTTCTAGGTCCTCAAGTGCAGACCTTTGACTGAATCCCAATTTCACAGAACAAATCCCCTTATGAACAGGATTTGTTCTGTAAAACTTGGACTCAGGCAAAAGGCTGTACCTGAGGACCTAGAAGGTCACACGTGGCCTCGACGCCACAGGTTCCCCACCCCTGGCCTACACACATGTATAAATCTCTAGACATGCTTATATACCTAGAGGTGTGATATATATGTGTATGTGTGTCTGTGTGTAAAAAGCTTCACACAGATGCAAACCACTGTCTTGTTTTCATAGTTTGGATGCAGCTATTGTTGCAGTAAAGTCTGATCAGATATAGGGCAAACATGTCTATCCAAATTTTGCTGGTAAACTTGAGAATCTGTAAATACTTAATGCCTTATAAAGTGATGCAAAATACTAACAGTGCCTAAACTTACAAGGTCAAGTTTAGTGAATCTGTTCTAGAAGGGAAAGAACTGACTTTATTTTGTGGTTCTCAATGCACAAATTGGCTTTAGGTCCTCTATCAGGGGATTTTAAAAAATTACATCCAGCATTTCTGCTAATTGAGACAACTGCAATTAGTAATGTGAGGCAACATGGTGCAAGAACAGGAGGACTGGGGTCAGGAGACCTGCACTTAGGCCCGGCTTCTATACTTGCTAGCTGTGTGACCAAGGGCAAGTTGTTTACTATCTGAGTCTTAGTCTTCTTATCAGTAAAACAGAGCTAGTAGTGCCAGCAACTGAAGCATTTAACAGCAACAAATAAGTGTTTAGTGAGCTACTGATTTACCTTGCAGGCTTGTGGAGGGGTCCAATTGTAACATAGTCTGCAGAACGTAAAACTGCGTGTATGATCAGCCATTGGTTTTATTATGTTATTAACACTTAAAGTTAGCCATATATAAGTGGTCTTTTTGTTGTCTGTTCTATTGTGGAAAAGCAGATCACAGAAGGGCTAGGATGCTGCTCCGGGGTGGAAGAATTAAATAATGAGAAGAAGAATGAAAAAGGCTGCCAGAGAAGGTAGAACAGCTTCATTCTTACTTTGCTTCTGTTTGACCGGCTAAGGAGCCTGAATGACCTTTGGACTGGAAAGAACAAGTGACCAATGAGGAAGCACTTACTGAGCATCTACAATGTACCATGTACTACACTAAGTGCTGAGGATACAAAGCAAAAAGTATCTGCCCTTGAGAGTCCAGCCAAGTGATGTAGCTCGTACAAGGAGAGGATGATACAAAGTGGAAAGACTTTATTTACGAGGTGGTGCTTGAGCTGAGCCTTTTAGGAAATCAGGGATTCTAAGAGAGGCAGGGGAGGAGGGCGCACATTCCAGGTATGAGGGGTGGTGAGCGCACAGGCACGGAGATGGGAGATGAACAGCCATGTATGATGTCCAGTAAGAAGAGTCTAGATAACTGGACCATAGTACCCTCGAAGGCGGGAATATGTAATAAGGTTGCAAAGGTAGATTGGAACCGGGTTGTGATAAGCTTTTAATGCCAAAAGTAAAAATATATATTTGATTCTAGAGGCAAAAAAGAGTCATGGGGTTGATTGAGAAGGGGAGTGTCATGGTCAAATCTACACTTTGGCTATCATGTGGAGTGAAGGAGACTTGGTACTGAGGGACTGAATCGGGGGGTCACTGTGAGTATGTCATGTGTGAAGAGAAGGCAAAAAAATGGCAAAAAGTATTGATACTCAAAATAAGTAAAGAGATGGTATAGTGCCAACGCAATATACACAGTGCTAATAGCAACTGTGAATATGCTGGCATAGTACTCAATTGCAAAATATAAGACTCTCCATATAGAAGACAGAAGCAAAACATTTATTCAAACACCACAAAACCAAATCCCAACACCAGGAAACCAAATACATCATAGCAATATAGAAGTTAATACACCACAACACAGCAGAGAGCCACACTATTCCTTAGCCTTACCACAAACAAACACTCACAAGCATGTCTTCCTGGGTGCATCTTCTCCTCCCTCTTCTCTAACTGCTCTGACTCCCAGCTTCCTGTGATTTCTGCTCTACCCTTCAGCAAACTCCTCCCACCACAAGCTCCACATGATTACATTCAGCATATTAAGGGGCAGGGAAAAATCTTCTAAGCAGGGAAGGTCTTCAAATTCCCTTAGGCTTATTAAAGGTCAGGGAGGATTTTTAAATTCCCATTACCATTACAGATGGTAAGAGAACCCCTCATTGCCCTTGAAGAATTCAAGTCACTTTGCCCATAAGAATCAACTTCTTGGGTATTAAAAGACCTAGAAGATATAAAAATGGCAACTATTGGCTATGGAATAAAAGACCTGGGTCCAAAACTACATCTAGATTTATGTTCAGTGCTGGGTGTCATATTACAGGAATAACACAGAAAAACTTCTGGGATCCACACAAGGGCAACTAGCATGTTGAAGGGCCACAAGAATTCCTGCCACGTGAGGGTTATTTGAAGAAGCTGAGAATGTTTAAAGTAGAAAAGAAAAGACTCATGGAGAAATGTGATGGCTGTTTTCTAGCACTTGATAGGGACATTCTGAGGAAGACTGATTAGACTCATTCTGTATTTCCAGTGGGGCTCAGAACTAGGAGCAAAGAGGAGAAGTTGCAAAGAAGTAAATTTAGGCTTGATGTTAGCAAAAACTTCTTAACATCAGAGTTATTCTGGAGCAGGAAGCAACTTGGTCCTCTTCATCGAAGGTCTTCGAGCACAAACCGGATGACCATTCCCGGGATATGCTCGAGTGGGGATTCCTTTTCCTTTGCGGTTCCTTCTACCTCGGAAAGTCTTTGATTTTGTGGAGTGAGAACTTATAATATTATTGAAAAGCTTCTTTCTTGAAGTAGATAAAAATACCTATGACCCTGCTTAAGCTTTTAATCTGTTTGGTAATCCTTTCTTCAAAAAAACATGGAGTCCTTCCCAGTCCTTGTCTAGATGACCACAAGCTTCCAAGTTTCTGAGTTAGTGAGGCATAGATTTCCACTAACTAGCTATGAGACATGGGTACAATCGATGGCATAATAGAAAGAACACTGGCTCTGGATTCAGAGAATGTGGATTCAAATTCCACCTCTACTTATTTCTTGTTCTTGGATAAGTCATTGAACTGCTTTGGCCCTCAGTTTCTTCATTTGTAAAATCAAAGGGCTGAATCAGATGGTGAAGTCCCTTCCATTTCTAGAGCTATCATCTTATGCTTGTCAAGCTCCCTTCCACCTCTCCCACTGGGAGCAGACTCTAAGAGGAATCTATTTCTTTCACAGTTTGCCATAGGTCTTTTGTATTTCTCATTAGCCACATTTTTCTTTATTTTATGCTTGACTATTTCTTCCTAGTAATTATACTTCCTGAATCACTGACAAAAAACCCTACATTCTAGCATAGTGATAATGGGGGCAAAGGGGACAAGAAAACGGTCTTCAATGTCTGAATGACTGTGATGCAGAAGGGGTACACTTTTTCTGGGTAGTCAAGTCAAGAGGAAATTGTTAAGTACAAATTGTTAAGTACTTACCACATGCTAGGTAGTATTTTAAGTGCTGGGAATACAAATACACGAAGAAAGGAAAACAATCTCTGTTATTAGAGTTTACATTCTAATGGGGGAAGACAACACATAGAAAGGAAGCTGAAAAAGAGGGGGGGCGAGTTTTAAGGTCCCTAGCATGGGGGAATGGCAGAGAAAGTCCTGTGGAGGTGAGTCAGCAGTGATGATCAGACAGGATGAAGACAGGGTTGACTTGAGATGACTCCTAAAAACTGAGGTTCCGAGAGGAAGTAGCTAGTTGGAGGCCTCAGGAGTGGAGGGGTCCTCCCAATGTGAGAAGTAGTCTATGGCAGAGTGAGCTTCAGAGGCTAAAGAGGTTTCTAGGGCATGGCAGAGGAAGTCCTGTGGAGATGAGTCACCTGTGCAGCCTGGTAAGAAATGTGTAGCTCCAAAATGAAGACCTGCAACTAGGGAGTCAAAGTTCTACGTTAGAATATTTCTTTTCAATCCTTTCCAACTATTATACCTGTTCTCCAACAGCATGGGCGTTCCCTTGGTCTTCCTATAATCCACAAATGTTCCACTTCTACACAAATGAACTCCCAAACTGCACTATCTGGTCATAATTTTTTTCACTAGCTTTCCTTCTGCCTTTCAACTCATAACCCTGCTCTTTATCCTAAATATGATCTCTAGTCCTTCTACCTCTAAACTATTTTCCAGGTCATCATATTTACATTCCTCCCTTCTCTATTTCAGCCCCTAGGTGACTGAGTTCTATTTTATCCTACACGCACACACTCAGGGTGGCAAACTATACCTTTCAAGCTAAAGATGGCTCACAAAGATGGCTGGACCAGATTTTGCCTCAGGGCTATAGTTTGCTGAGATACCTGCTCAACACTAGAATCCTTTGCTTCTTATCCTCTCAATGATGATGCCCTGTCAAGCTCCAAATTTGGATTAATTGCACTATCCAGTGCCTATTCATTTGCTGCTGAATGGAGCTTGAGATCATCATGAAATGCTATAAAGTTACGTTACATTATGTCAACTGGGTTATCACTGCAATAAGGAATTTCTCTTACATCTCCCTAAATCATTCAGTATCCCACTCACTACAAAGGCTTTTTTTTTTCATCCCATCAAACTTTTTTTCATCCCTCCTCAGAATTCATTTAGTTCACCCTTCTCTGCTGAGAACCTATACTGCCTTCAATTTCACTGAAAAAACAAGATATTCACTGAGAGCTCCTCATCTTACATTACTCAAATATCTTCTGGCACTATCTCCTCCTTCATCTTCTTCTCACATGGAAAGGGTGCCTAAAAATACATCCATGTCTCTCCCATCTTGTTATGAGTTGTGAGAAGCTAATCCATTGTTTGTGAAGCTATGGATGCAGCCAGTTATTCTAAAATTAATTTGGAATTACATGAAGAAAGTTATGGCCGTATTCATATTCTTTGGGCCACTGTTGGGCATATAACACAAACAGGCCAATGAGAGAATGAAAGTCCTAGAAATAGCAAAATATTCATAGCAATATGTTTTATGGTAGCAAAAACCTATAAACAAAGTAGGTGCCAATCAATTGAAAACTATGAATGTAATAACATTATTTCACAGTAATGATACCAAGAATTTTGAGAAAAATGGAGATACCTTATGAACTGAGACAGATCAAAGAAAGATAAACCGGGTGAATACACAAATTGACTCTAGTAATGAAAATGAAGATACCAGAACTGAGATCAATATTGTTTTCAGATGACTGCGCTACCTTGCAGCAAGCACAGAGGTGGAATGGAATGAAATTGTCAGTACTGTCTTTGCATCAGACTGATTACAAGTAACTTTGGTTTTTGTTATAGTGGTCACAATTATTTTGGGGGGGAATTTTCTTTGTACCCCCAGTGGTTAGTATAGTGTCTGGTGCCTAGAAAGTACTTAACAAATGCTTGTTTACTGACAAATTTATGTTTCTGCTTAATGAATTCTGAAATATAATTCAAGAAGGCTAAGTGATTCTCCCCCCGACCATGTGAAATATTCATTTTACCCATCGGGTTGTTGATTTGAGAGCTCTTTCTCCTGATGAATAAAAAACGTGAAGGATGCTATTCCATTTACTTATGAAGTGTCTTCAAAAATGATGGTCTTTAAAAGTTTCAAAATATATAGCATATACATAAGCACAATATAAGATTTTATAATACTTATATTTTGTAATCCTATTTTGAAAAGTTCTAGATATATTTCTCAACCTCCCTCATTAAAAGTCTAATATTTAGCAATCTTTAGGCTACTTATTCTTGTAGAAGATCAAAACTATCAATGCCCTGGCCATCTCTATGAAATCGCATTACTAAGACTCTATCTAGGTCTTACATTTTAGCACAGTGACACTTTGAATATAGTTCCCTGATTCACTGATTACTAAGGAAAACTATTAAAGGAGGAACTTTCTGTATAAAGGATGAGCAGAAGCAAAGCTACATTAACTGTCTATGTAATTTTAATTTACATGCAATTTAGGCTGACATGCAAAAGTGCATATAATTTAAAACTGGATTGGGGAATCTTAAGATATTTCTACATAATGTTACCATCTAGCACACATTTTCTATACAGAGGAGACTGTTCATTAAACTATTTCCTTGAATTATTGAGTCCAAGCCAATGCCTGATACAAAACATTAGTTAATATTCAAGGAAATCACATCTAGCTAGTAAAAATGACAATAATAAAAACAGCTACTCCAAAAAAAATTACATGGTGGCATAGCTTTGCAAAAAAAAAAAGTGTGTATTCATGATATAAATTATTTCATCTTCCTGATGGGTCCTACAAAATTAAGGCAAAACAATCGATAATACCAACATAAAAACACAAACACGACAGAAGTAATCAGCACAAAACGAATAAAACAGTCAAAGGAGACAAAGGATCCAGTGGCAAACTGTCCTTGCCAGTCGTCCTGGAATTCTTCCAAATACCAGGTCAATTACTGTCACTCTCAAAGCAGTTCCGTAATTTACAGAACTTTCACTCTGGCAGCAAAGCACTCTAAATATCAGGGATGCTGCCAATCTGGGGAATGATCATATTATTATATGAGACATTTTCTTGAAAATTTTCTCCCATTGTTTCTTCAGCACTAAGGATACAGGCTATCTTTGTGTCTAAACATACTTCAATAGAGAGTCTGTAAGAATGAAAGGAAATTCTCTCCATGATTACTGCCTTTTTTTTTTGACTTGTAATTTTTTAGGCTAGAAATTTAGTCTGTGTTATTGTTCCACATTTCTGATGTTTTTCAAAAGAGGAGTTGACTTGGAAACTCCAGGGCCTTGGAGGAAGTGGTCAACCTATTGTCCTTGGCTAAATACATAGTTCCATTTAGGTGGGTATCATTTTTCCTTATTATGACTTAATGAAAGACAGAATGATGTGTAGTCTACATTTTGTTGGGTATTCTGATGCATTTCTGAGGTATCAAGAAGAGCTTCATGAGCTCTTGGGCTGAATTTAGGTCACAAAGAATATTGTCTTTGGCTAAATGTGCGGTCCCATTTTGGTGGATATCATTTTTCCTTATTATGTTAATGAAAAGTCAGAATAAACCTCTCATACAACTCCCTGAGAGATGACAGAAAATTAGAAAACTGTGATACCTTGCTTATCTAGAATTCTTCTCAGAAGCAGACCATAAACAAACAAATAAAAAATGCCTAAAGCCACCAAAAATTGCATCAAATGTATTCATTAATGACTGGCCATAGAAGTACCTCTCAAAGTCTAACTCAGAGTTTATTTATTCATATTTTACACGTGATTCTAATCCACATTTCAAAATCCTTAACAAATTGAAAGCTACAAATAAACGATAAAAGTCATACTGACAGAAACAAGAACTGATAGCTGACTATTTGACAAAAGAAGAGACAGAACAATTGAAAAACAAGACATAAGAACTCAAAAACTCCAGGACAGATGGTCAGCGTGGGGACAAAACACCCCAAGGACTCCAACAGCTCCTAAAAGCATCGTGTCACCAAAGAAGAGTAAAATAATAAATGTGTTAGGATGATGACCCTGAGTTATCAAGGAAAGTTTAAACTACATTCAATGCCCTCTGCACAAGAAGTCAGGAAAGTCTGTGATCTATGTTAAACTTAGGATAAAGATTTTCATTTAAAACAGCTACAATTCTTTTTTTTTAAAGTCTTTCCTATTTAAAAGGGGTCAGTCTTCACCTATATGGAGAGCTTGGCTATCCAGAATGACTCACTCCCCAAGAGTTTTAGATAGCTAAGTGTAAAGTACTGCCAGTTACTTGCTAATACAATATATCTTTTCTTTTCTGACAATTTCTTAACTTTGTAAACTCCACTTTTTAATTCCTGGTGGTACCATCTGCAGTCAGACATTGTAATACGTAAAATGTAGTTTGACCAAAAAAAAAAAAAAGAGACACTTAGATGCCATTTCTTCCTATTACATTTTGTAATTATTTTTAAGAATCTACTATGTTGACTGTGCTTTGACTGGACACCTATTTGGCTAACAAGTCTTTCATGAGGGAAGAAAACATAAGTAGCATATGTAAAACTCACAAAATAAATCAGAATAAGCCCAAAAGTCATTGCAAATATATAAGCCAAGAATAAAGATGTGCATTTAGATCAGGGGTGGGGAACCTGTGGCCTTGAGGCCACATGGGGCCTCTAGGTCCTTAGGGCTGCACTTGAGGACCTAGAAGTTCACAGGATCCCCACCCCTGATTCAAATGATGGTGACAAATTTATTCTCAAGGGAGAGCTATTGTCAGCTTTATATATGGGTCACAGATATGTAAATGACCACAGTGTTGAGTACTGCCTATTAGAAATGCTTGAAATGTACTATGTGGATAACAATAAAATTAATAACAGTAATAACTAGCACTTTAAGGTTTGCAAAATGCTTTATAGATATGTCACTTTATTCTTACAACTCTAGTAAGTTCAAATCATGTAGCAGTGATTTGAGAACAACATATAAGGGGAAGTGGAAGACTCACCAATTGCTGAACGGAGAGACTGGCATTTCACATCGAAAATTAAGGCTGGAGAGAATCTTCCTCTGACCTGAACAGCTGCCATATGCTTGAGGCTATGGCTACTAACTTATACTACTTCCACAAACACAAGATCTTGTAAAATTGAAGTTAGAGGAAGATGCTCTTGGGAGTAGAAATCCATCCTTAAAAGAGACTCAGATGACCTATAACCCAGAGAATATTCAATTTGGAACAGATCTCAGAGGTCATCTAGTCTTACCCTTACCTGGCCAAGGTTCCCTTCTATAATAACTCTAAACAATGGTCATCTAAATTAATGATATCTAGCGACAGGAATTTACTAACTCCCAAGGCATCTCTAATTCTCAGGAAATTTGTCTTTATTTACATTGAATTAAAAATCTGACCTCTCATCCATCACTCATAATTCTACAAGCAAAACCAGTCTAATCCCTTTCCCACATGACAGCTCTTCAAACACCCTGCACTCTCCTTTCAGTAACTGAGCTCTTATTTTCTTTTTCAGTTCCTGAGACTCTTGGTAAACTGTCCCACAGCCCTGTTCCTCTGGAATCAGGAGTCCTAACTTACCCTTGCTAATCCCTAAGAAGTCTTGCCTTTAAAATCTGTTTCCCATGGGCCCTGCCTACCTGTTATCAGATTCCTCTGACCCTGACTACCTGTTCTTCAGTCTTATTGTCTGCTGTCAGAGAGCCTTGATATTGTGTTCCATTGGCTGATGTAGACACCGATTTTCGACTTGGTGCTGACTGCCTTTCTTCCTAGACTTGATGCTCCCCAAACCTGGCTAAGACTAGTAATGATAATAAGAATGAGAATGAGAACAATAATTTCTATAGCTCTTTAAGATTTGCAGAGTGCTTTTATATTTGCTATCTCATTTGATTTTAAAACAACCCTTTGAGTTAAGTGCTATCATCATTTTCATTTTACAGATGAGGAAACAAATGGCAAGAATAAGTTAAATAACTTGCCCAGGATCACACAGCTAGTAAGTGTTTGAGGCAGGTCTCCCTTACTAAAAATCTGTGATCTTACTCACTTGCCACTATTACCTCCTTCTACACCACCTGCTAATGGAACCACTCCCAATCATTGGTGTGTCATCTCCAGGTCTAAGTATTCCCTGACTCAGATACTACTGCCAAATGAGCTCTGGGTCTTGACATGTAAAGATCTAGAGAAACACTTAGTTGAGGAGTGGGGTATGTCTATGGAAATATTTTGATGAGGAGAGAAGCCGAAGCAGTTTTTTGCTGGATGAAGCATCTTAAGCTAGTGACTATCACCACAAAGTCTTTGGTGGAGTCTGTTCTGTGGTATATGATGACATCAATAACCTTGAAAAGAGAAAGATGGTAGACAAATACCAAAAGACATTTTCGCTTACACTTCAGTCTTTTGCCAAATGTAATTATATACATCAAGAAACATACATAGTAAGTTATCATTGGTATTCCCATAGTTTATGATAGTTTAGAGATAATTATGCCTAGATTATTATATACTTTGATGAAAAATGGGGATTACTTTACCCTACCACTTCATCTAAAATAGAAAAACATGGAAGACTCTATTTTTCTCTTGAAAATGGAGAGAAAACCAAGGATCTCAGAATCAATTATATTATGTCATGAAGCTATTATGCCTATTATGTCAAAGCAGGAAAAAACACAAAACAAGAAACATATCACTGTGTAATCTAAACTGTGAGTATACAAGAAGGAACAATTTACTTTCCTATGCTATTACTCAAATAGCAAAGAAAACAGGAGGTGATAGGTGTGCTTTCTTTTTCAATGTGCCAATTCACTGAGCAGATAATGACAACGTAGCTCCTCCTGAGGATGAAAAGGGGAAAATTCACAATGTTGTTTAATGTATGGGGGGAAAACCTTCAATTTTATTTCTAAGGACATGAAATGAAAATAATCTTTGGAAATACTATTTTATATCATTCAAGTCTCCATCCTCTACTGCAAGGACAGTGTGTGAGAAGGTCCCTTGGCAGCTTTTTTGGTAATTTACATTAAATCACTGATCAGTGGGGTCTCATAGAATAGCCCTAGATGTGGAATTTAGAGGATGTGGGTTCAAGTTCTACTTCTATCACTAGTAACTGTGTGATCTTCAAGTTGCTAAACATCTCTGAGCTATAGTTTCCTATTCTGTAAAATGAAAATAATAACATCTACACTGCGTTAACCCACAGGGATATCAGGAAGAAATCACTTTGCAAAACTGTAAAATACGACATTTGTTGAAGCTATTGTGATGCTAGTTGGGTCTTCAATCAGAAGCCTTCTCACCCTGGAACCTTTTCTCCTTCTGACTGTTTTTTCACCCTAAAAAAAAACCCTTTTGCCCTTTTCAGCCTCAGACTGTTGATTGGCGAGTTCCTGGAACTTACCAATGAGAGGGCAGCTGCAGCCAGGGGGCGCCATGGCGAACAGAGAGCCAGGACTGGAGCCCGGAAGATTCATTTTCCTGACATCAACTCCAGCCTCAGACACACTTACTAGCTGGGTGACCCTGGGAGGTCACTTTACCCTGTTTGCCTCAGTTCCCTCATCTGTAAAATGATCTGGAGAAGGAAATGGCCAACCACTCCAGGGTCTCTGCCAAGGAAATCCCGAAGGGGTCATGAGACCTGACATGACTCAAATGGCAAAACGGCGTCCCAGGGGGCACCAAGACGAGCCACGCTCAGTCCTCCACTCATTTCTCGGGCTTGGTTCCTGACTCTCCAAACGCCTCCACCACGGATGGTGGAGGGCGCCTTCTCCTCCTCCTTCCCTTTTCAGGCCCCTTCCCCGTTAGAGTGTAAGCCCCTTGAGGGGAGGGATGATCTTTTTTTTTTTTGTTTGCACTTATATTTTATATTTATATCATTGTGTTGGATTTCTTGATATGTAAGTGCCCACGATGAGAAAAAAGATATATGTGTTTATATATATTTAAATATATAAATTATGTTATTTTTTGACCCCAAAACTCTCAGATAATGGCTACTGTATAGCATGCTCATCTTCAGAAAGGACTAAATTATAAAAATAACTGACATTTAGAGAGAATTTTAAAATTTTCAAAGTGATTTAAATACATTAGCTAGTTTAATTATTTAAAAACCCCTGGAATATAGATATTATTTTACAGACTGAAAAAACTGAGACTCAGAGTGGTTGAGGGACTTGCCCATGGTCACAAAACTAGCTAAGTGTAAGAACTGGGAGTTCAGTATTGAATACACAACACCATCATACAATGCAAGCAGGAATGACTATCAGGGTCAGAAAAGAAATCAAGCCTACATTATTTGTCCTCACAACGTTCCTCAGGACACCTTGTGGGTACCACTTAGTCCCTGCTATTCAAAGGGTTCTCTCTTTGGCTTTCTAGAGGTTCCCTAAACCATAAAATCATTTTTAGACCTTAATTAATAGACCTCATTCTCCTTGGAACGTTCCCCATGGCATTGTATCTTTCCTTCTTCCTTTCACAATCCCTCACACTTTACTCTCAGGTGAGTTAAATTCATAGCAAAATGTTAATGATGATGGATCAGAGTGATAAAAGCTTAATGTTCTAAAATTTGACCTCCCTGAGGGGTGTCTAAGGTTTTAAAAGAGGTTGCTCTTGGTTACTGTAATGAAAAGGAATTAATCTCTGGTGGCACTTTGGTACTGCTGATTGAAGATTGCCCCTGCTATCAAATCATGTAAGTAACTGTGTCTAGGTGTAAGGCCATCTCTGTGAAGAATTTTACTGATTTATAAAGGTATAACAATTATCATTAATCTATAAGGATTAGTTTGTTCTAGAGAGAGAGAAAACATTTAAATCCCTTGCTGGAGATAGCTTTTTTTAGTCATTTTTCAGTCAGGTCTGACTCTTTGTGATCCCTTTTGGGATTTTCTTGGCAAAGATACTGGAGTGGTTGGCCATTTCCTTCTCCAACCCATTTTACAAATGAGGAAACTGAAGCAAACGGGTTGAAGTGACTTCCCCAGGGTCACACAGCTAGTAGGCTGGATTGAACTCAGGTCTTCCTGACTCCAGGCCAGGCGACCTAGGCACTGACAGTTAGGAGAAGATCCAATGACATCCTTGCTATCCTATGAACATGGAGCTCCGTGCCTTTTCACTGCCTCTCTCCCATGTCTGGAGTACTCTTCCTCCTTGTCTCTGTCTCCTGACTTTCCTCAAGTCTAAACTAAAATCCTATCTTTTGGAAGAATTTTTTTCTGGCCCTTATTCATTATGGTCACTTTCCACTGAGATGACTTTCAGTTTATCCTGACTATATCTTGTTTGTACATTGTTGTTTCCATGTTGTTTCCCTCATTAGGCAGTGAACGCCTTGAGGGAAGGAACTTTTTGTCTTTCTTTGTACTCCCAGTGACTAGCACAGAAACCTGGCACAGACTAAACATTTAGTCAATGCTTGTTGTCTGACCAACTAAAATCACAAGGTTGTTGGGGGAAAGTACTTTATAAACTATGGTTCTGTTCAATTCAATTCACTGAGTGTTTAGTTAGTGTTCACATGCTGTACAAAAATGAATATTATTCAAACCTAATTTCTTTTCAATTTCATTTCTTTGCAGGTAGAGTTTTTTCTTGAAAATTTGTTCAACTCATTTAAAATCCAGACAAATGAAGCATTTAAAGAAAGAAGTAGGTCAAATTCTATATATTTTTATAGATCTCTTCTCACTGATGGCCTCTCCTTCTTCAGCGACACCCATCATCTGCTCATGACTGTCCATCCTATAGGACTTTTTGTCTGCAGTCCTTCATCAATCCATAACCCAATGTACTAGATGCCTCCTCCATTTCTCTTGACTTTGTATAGATGTCAATGGAGCATGTGATTGTTGTTTTTGTTTAATCATTTTCAGTTATATCTGACTCTTTGCAACCCCTTCTGCGGTTTTCTTGGCAAAGACACTGCAGTGGTTTGCCATTTCCTTCTCCAGTTCATTTTACAGATGAGGAAACTGAGACAAACAGGGTGAAGTGACTTGCCCAGTTACTAAGTGTCTGAGGCTAGACTTGAACTAAGGTCTTTCTGACTCCAGACCCAATCAATGCTCTATCCATTGTGCCACCTAGCTGTCCCAGAAACATAAGGAACATCTATCTATCAGTTACCTCTACCTGCTGGTATATAACTATTGCATCTTTTTTAGGGTGCACATATTTCTCTGATGACAAACTTTACACCGTATCCCCTACACCATTCCTTGTTTGTAATGTGCTGTGGCCTGCTCACACCCACCTGTATCTCTACAGCCTTTTGGGTAATCCTGAACTTCAATTCTTCATTCACTAGTATTCCATTGCCCCCACAAAATCCAAATGTAAGTTTTTATGAATTTCATAAGACATTAGGTAAAAAAACTCCCATGTTATAGTGTTATCAGAAGGAGACTGTTGATGAATTTATAGTTTACACTGTTCTCATTTAAACTATTCTTTTACTAGGAATAAAGAGTTGGTAAACAGAGGAATTCAAGAAAGACATCTACCTTCCATCCCTTAGACTAAATGAAAATGTAAAGTCTTTCTGCAACAATAAATATTAATTTGTGAATCTATATTGAGATATTATAAATGTGTAAAAGTTATTTTTTCTGTTGCCAGGGTTTTGAAATTTTTTGACAACTTTCTATAGCCTATAAAGCAATAATGGAATGAAAACTAAGAATAGGCGATTTTTATGCCAATCACAGCTGTTGCCATGAACTCGAGAATTCTTCTTCAATTTCTATAGAGACAATGTAGAACAATACCACCTAATTTATAGTCAGAAGAGACACATTATTTATTTTTTAATTGCTTTCATAATTACTCAAACACTGAAGGAAATGGGGGGAAAGATGGCTATGTCTACAAAGGAAGAAATTAGGAAATTCGTGAAATAGAGTTTTGTTTACATGCCTGTTTATAAAACTGAAGCTTTGATTATACATATTTGCTCCCAAAACTGCAGGTTTAACCAAGGTCTGCAATTTGAAATGCAAGATTTGAAGAATTCAAAAATATAATACAATCACATATTAAAATTGATTGGGACAAGAGCCTATTGCATTGCTGTCTTATTTCTCTCTTTCTATAGAAGCCAAATTTCTTAAAAGAGCAGTCTAGCCTTACTGCTGCTTCTTTCTTATTAATTAGTAATCAATGGTTCCATTATTCTCTCAGTTACCTAGCTAGAAAGAGCCTTGGCATCATCTTGATTTTCCCTCTTTGTCTCTACTGAATCGCTAAGTAATGATAACAGCTAAAAGTTATAGCATTTTAAAGTTTACAAAGAACTTTTTACCCATTATCTCAGATCATATTCCAGGTCACCCAGTTCAATAGTCATTATCATTTCACTTTAACAGACAGGAAAACTAAGGCTCAAAGAGTCTAAGTGATTCGTGCATGCTCACCTGGCTACTAAGGGCCAGAACTGGGTTAGAACATAAGTATCTTCCAAGACCAAGCCCTATGGTCTTTTCATAATCCTACACTGCTTCACAAATTCTGTTCATTCTTCCTCATAAACAGTTACATCTAATTGTTCCTTCCTTTCTACTCCCAACTTCTCCAAGTCCTTATCGTCTCACTGTAGGACAATTATAATAGTGTCTCTGTCTCTACTTTCTCTTCCTCCTTCCCACGCCACTCCCAAATAATCCATTCTATATGCTGTAAAATCAACTCTTCTAACATACTGCACTGCACATAGTGACCTTCTGCTCAAAAAAATTTCAATGGTTCCATACTGTAGAGTATGAAGACCTAAACTCTTTAGTCTAGCATCAAAGACCATCCCGAAGAAGTTCTCATACGACTTTTCCAACCTTATCTCCCACTGTTCTCCATGAATCTTCTCTTCTAGACAAACTAGTAAAATCCTTGAGCTTGACATGTATATGAACATGTCATATACATTCCTGCCTCCCTACTTTTCCTAAAGTCATTCTCCTTTACTGGAATACCTAAGAACTTAATCTCTCAAACAATATAAATTCTTCAAATCTCACATCAAGACTCATTTCCTTAACCTTAAAGTTCTACAAACATTTGGTTTATTAAGCACCCAAGTTAGTATCGTCTAGGATGCTGGTAGAGATAATCTGGCTTTAAAAAATCATGGCCCCTACTCTCATGAAGTCTACAGCATAGTAGGAGGATATATCATATAAACAACCATAATATAAAATAATACATAAGCGCATGAGAGACATGCACAAAAGGTGTTATCTGAAATTTTACTAGGTAAGGAAGCTTATTAACTGGAGGTGGAGGATCAGGGAAGGCTTCATGGAAGAAGTGACATTTGTTACTGGGCCTCTTAAAGACGTATAGGATTTCAATAAGTAGAGATTTGGGGGAAAATACATTCCAGGAATTAAAAAAAAAAAACTTAAGCGAACTCAGGCAGGTATATGTATGGGAGGGGGTAGATAATCCAGTTTACTTAATGGGGTCAGTTTTGTTTTACACAGAATTTAAACATATCAGAACTTAACAGACAACCATCACTATATAGTCAAAATATTTTTTTTTCCTAAAGCATCTTAGGATCATAGAAACTGAGGTTGAAGGGAATTTAGAAGTTATCAGCGGCCCTGCCCTGGGGCTGCCCTAGTTCTCTATCCAATAAATACTTTTATTGCTTCTGGAAATGGCGCGACAATCAAGTGTCCTGCGGTTCCACTCAGAATTCCTGTGATTTACGAAGCAGAAATTCCCCTTTTATGTAAACTATTCCCCTGTATCCAATTAGAACAGAAGCTCCTTGAACACAAAACTCTTTCACTTTTGTATTTTTATCCCCAGTTCTAGCACAGTGCCTTGTACCTAGTCAGGACTTAATACTTTTTCATCCATTCTAGCGTCACATCTGGGGTGTTTTTTTCTACTACACTTACAATTTCCTCACAAGTGTCATGCACTTAAGGTTGGGACAATATAAAATATTTCTAAACCTAAAAGAAGGTCAGTGTTTCATTTGTTTTTTATAAAGGGCTATACTGCTAGGAACTATGATTCAAAGTTAGTAAGCCTGAATTCTTAGAGAAAGAATGCTAAAAAATTGTGCATACCTACAATATGACAATATAGGTTATTGGTATGTAAGAATCTTATTCATTTAAGGGGAAATTTGTTCATTTTGTAAAGTGATATTTAGCGTGATTTCTTGTAATTTGTTCATTATACCCTGTAGAATATTACCAATCTATAATTAGTCAATTGAATGTTACCTTGATAGCCTAAGAAATGTACTTAATAAATGCTATCAATAACCATATGAAAATGTGCTTCAAGTTACAAATAAGAAGACAAAAAGAAATGAAAACAACTCGGAGGGTACGCCTCCCGCCTACCAGATTAGCGAAGATGAGAAGATACAAAAATAGACTATGTCGGAGGAATTACAGGAAGACAGGCATACCAACAACCAACACACCGTGGCTGGAGCTGTGAACTGATCCAACGGCTCCGGAACATTATTGGAATTTGAGAACAAAGCACCTCAATTATTATAACCTTTGATCTGATGCTCTCGTTCGTGGACACACACTCCAAAGAGGTATAAGACAGAGGAAAATGTCCCATATGTAAAAAAAGAATATATTCAAATCACTACTTTTTTGAGATATCAAAATGCTGCTTGCTGGATGCTCCCTGACTGTCAAATGGCTGAGTAAACTGTGTGATGTGAATGCAATCGAATGCTATGATGTCATAGGGGACAACGAATGTGAGAAACTGAAAGAAAACTAAGAATGCTATCAGGAACTACAGAATACAGAATGAACAAAGCGGAACAAAGAGAATAATATACACAACGACCACAATAATTCAAGGGAGAGCAACAGTCAAAAACACTGCGATTTAGATTAATGTAGCACCCAGCATCGCTTCCAAACATTTCTGTCCTCTTGGTTGAGAGTGGGTAGACTACAAACACAGAACACTCCGTAGCTTGTCAGAAACGGTGGGTGTGTCAGTCTGTTTGGCTGAAATTTTTTTTATTACAAGGATTACAAGAGAAGAATTTGGGGGAGTTACTGGGAAATGACAGTGAAATAAAAAACAAAAAGAATCAATAATTTCTTTCAAAAAAGATTTAAAGTATTCTAAACAATTATCTTTCTATTGGGGATAGACAGACGTAATCACAGGACCAGAGAATGTCAGAACTGGAAAGGATCTTTATGATCATGCAATCCGGCACTCCCTCTCATTTTACAAAAGAGAAATAGACCTTCAAGGATGTGAAATGACTGCCCAAGGTCACACAATGAGTTAATGGCATATTCAAACCCAGGATTCCCTTCTCCTGACTCCTAATGTCCAGTGGGCTTTATTTTTTTTATACTAACTGCAAATTACTGAGCTGAATTGGACCTGGACCTGAGATTTCCTTGGGAAAAGGAACTCCCAAATAAAGCACCTTCTCTGCAACACGCACACATGTGTGTAAGTATGTGTCTGTGTGTGTATACATATATATATATATATATATATACACATCTCACCCAAATGCAGGTACAATTTAATTGTTGATTTGTTGGGGCACCTTATGATAAAACAGGCCTATATGTTTAAAATGGAGCTTACTATTTTAAAAGTTTGGTTTTTCCCAAATGGCAATGTTGCCTGTCATTCAACACATTGGAATGATTCTAGCAAAGAACAGCATGGAAAGTGATAGAAATAATTATATTATTTGCAACAGAAATAACTGATTATAGACAAATTCAGGGTAATAGGTGGATGGAGAGGCATCCTGATGTGTTGAGGTAGATAAGGGTGAAACCAAGAGTCCATGCGAAACTCTTGCTGCAGAGGAAGGCACAGGACCAATGACTTGTGGAGCTCTTGTTAGCAGTAAAGCAGCTGTTTTCTGGTTCTCCTCCAGAAGACAGACATTCTCCGTTGGGTCATTAGAACATCATGATCTCAAATTCAAGACCAGAACAAAGCAAAAATACTGCCCTCAAACCACTACCCAAAATAAAACCAACAAAAGCAACAAACTTTAATTTTAAGTGAAAAATAAAATTACATAATTATAGATCAGGGTTATGTGGAGGATTCTGTA
The DNA here is from genome assembly GCA_028627135.1 of Pseudochirops cupreus. NCBI lineage: Eukaryota > Metazoa > Chordata > Mammalia > Diprotodontia > Pseudocheiridae > Pseudochirops > Pseudochirops cupreus. The sequence goes on along the minus strand of CM053580.1, from coordinate 228,405,933 downwards.
TATACAGTTTAAATCATATTATAATGAGGAGGTTGTAGGTTCTACAAAGGAAGGCTGATATACATGTGTGATGGATTATCATTATGGTAAATAGTGAAAGAGAGGACCTGAGTTCAAATGTGGCCTCAGAGACTTACTAGCTCTGTGACCCTGGGCATGTCATTTAACCCCGATGGCCACCGTCTCCCCACCCCTGCGATAAATAAACAGTGAAAGAGTGCATCTTGGATTCTAATCTACTGCAAAATACACGAATGGCTGTTTACAAAGGATGGAAAACAGATAGATACTTCACATTGCTTTTCTTGGTCAAGATAAGTGCTTTGTAAGCTTTATCTAAATGCTACACAATAACTACATATTATTATCAAGTTCTGTCACTATTTTTCACTTAAGAAATGAAATATATCATGCTCTTCATATATGAAAACAACACTTCTGATTTATTTCTAGTTGTAGTGATGTTTTCACAATGAACTTCCCACAATTCCTAACTTCAGTCTCCCTACTGAGTGGCTAGACCCATTGGTGAAACAATGGGCTAGATCTGGGGATTCTTTAGCCATGGATATACATGAGGATTGAAACCATGGCTCATTAGGTTACGCTCTCATCAAATGAGCTAATTTCAACAGCAGCAGAAGGTGCGTATAGTAGCTGCAAGGTCAGTATATTAACTATTTCTGCAGCCAACAGCACATAGCTCATAAAGGGCCAGAGGAAAGTCGGGAAGACCTGGGTTTGAGTTCTGCCTTTGCCTATTAGTGGTAATACTGATGACAGGCAAGTCACTTAACATCTTCAATACCACTGACAACTCTCTAAAATGTTAAATTGTAAAGAAGTTGCCGACCCATGCTAGAAGAAGGGATTTCCTTCTTGGGAGTTCCCTATGCCAATGAAATCTTAACCAAAACCAAAATAAATACTTTAATTTTATTTTTACTATCCAGAGGCTTCCAAGTATGAGTTCCATAGCATTCCAACAATGTCAGCTAGACTGACTTGCGTCAAGGATGAATAAATAGGATCTTGAGGAAATTAATTCATACCTAAGAAATGTAGAGATATTATCACATTACTTACATAATTCATAATTTCTAGCACTTGTGGCATGTTGATCCTTCCCTTGTAGTCTCAGGCAGATGTACCCTACACTCCTTCCTCAGTTTTTGGCTCCTGTTTACATTACAAACTTTTTCTTGCCCAATAGAGCTCCTTTTTTTGCATGGGTCTTGCCAGAAAATAAACTATAAATTTCTTATGATTAAAGAGCTGGAACTGGAAGGAGTTTCAGAGGCCATATAATCTAACCCTCTCATTTTATAGTTAAGGAAACTGAGGTCTATAGGGTTAATTCAAATGCCTAAGGTCATCTCTCCTACACCTGGTGGATGGAGGGTGAAGGATTTTTTCCCTGCATGCTTGAGTTTAGCAAGTTTTGGGAGGGGTTCATTGTTAGGGTTACAGCTGCAATATAAAAATATGATGATAATAATAATAAGGCATGCATAATATTCATATAGTGCTCTACAGTTTGCAAAGGACTTTACAAATATGATCTCATTTGATCCTCACAACGACTCTGGGAGGACTGATCTTCCTCCTAGACCACCCTTTAATAAGAAGAGGGAAGAAGAAAACCAGAGAAAGGAGGAAAAAAAAATCAGGTCAGTTGGGCAATTGTACCCGGGAGACAATACCAGGAACCTTGGAGGTCTCCACATCTCAGTGATTTATGCTTCTGGCACCTGTTACTCCTTCCTCAATGTGAATTAGGCAAAGCAGCACAGTATTCATGGATTTGGCCATTTACTGGGACATCCAGAATGTATCCCCTGAGAATGGGGAGGGAATCCTATTTATAAAGAATAGCTCAAGAGATCACTTTGTGGACATCTTAGAGGATCACACTTTGAGAGTTCTTATCCAGGTAATGTTCCAGTGTTAACTACACAATGGAAGAAATAAAGCAGACAGACAGACAGATAGACACAACAGACAAACGCATGAACAGGGAGCATCTTTTAGATGCTTTGGATATAAGTTTTGATTAGCTGAGAAAGGAAACTGAAGTTCATACAGACAGACCTATTCATGTCCACTGGCCCCAAGGGGCATATTTAGATTTCAGTCAGAGATTTATTTTGCCAGAATATTCTGTTTCTAGAACCTCACCCTACTACGGATATTATCTTATTAACCAGGAATTAGGGGCTGGAACACTCAGGCTAGTCTCTAGAGAAACATGCCAAGGGGAGGGGAGATCTTAACAATTTTAGTTCAGATTCAAATGAACTTTGGGGGAAAAAAGCGTAATAACTAGCTTCTGTGAAAAAGTATGTTTTTTAAGTTTTGAAAATCAGATGTAGCATTCCAAGAGAGTGGCGTGACATCAGAAGGGATCAGTGTCCGTGCCTCCACCCAAGAGCAGAATTCATCTGAACATACTCCAAAGGGATTACCTAAGAAACTACAAAACTCATACAATTCAGAAATGAAAGAACATTTTGGTGATTTTCAAGTGAATTTATTACTTTTAATTTTCTAAGTCTATTATAATGCACAAAAAAAAGTCCTGTTGTTTAAAATGAACTTGTTGCACAACACAGCATCTCAGCAAGCATCCCCATGATTTCAAGGTATTTCCCAACAACTGTGGACAGGCCGAATGACTCTGGAAGGAGCCTCACTCTGGTCTTATTTATTCCTGCCAGTCAGGAGGTCCAAAAGATCTGTGAAGTAGATTACCTAAAAAAAAAAGCAATTCCACAGAGTAATCCATGGCAACCAAGTATTCCACTGCTACTGCTCATAGGAAAGGCCAGATCTTCTCTCCTTGTATTTTATAACCTTCTTTTCTTCTCTATCCCACTTAGAGTCATATTTAAATATTTAAATTTCTGATTTGTGCTCATTTTGAGAGTTTTTTTCCAAACACTCTCTGAAGAACAGACAAGTGATAGCCTTAGAGCTACCTGATCTTAAAAGGAACTCTATACATATGTGTATGTTTATGTGTACACACACACACACACACACAAACACATCCCTCTATACCTTCAAGTTATAATCAAACCAAAGAGGTTGAACGATATTAGGAGATCTTAACCTAGGGTCAATGAACATGTTTAAAAATATTTTTCTAATTTTATTTCAATGCAATTAATTTATTTTGCATATATATTTGCATATATAATATATTTACATATATAATTATATATTATATATATTTTATATGTATATATATGCATATCTATATATATTTAAAATGCATTTGAAGCCATTATGGTGAGGGCAGCGAGGTGGCACAGTGGATATTTGTTGCTGATAGTTCTTCATTTTTAAAGAGGATCAATAACACCATGGGGTCATGTCTTGACTTATGCAAGAAGACTTATCTTCCTGGGTTCCAATCTGGCCTCAGACACTTACTAGTTTTGTGAACTCGGGACAGCCAGGTAACAATGTTTGCCTCAGTTCCTCATCCGTAAAATGAAGGAAATGGCAAACTGTTCCAGTGTCTTTGCCAAGAAAACCCCAAATGGGGTCACTAAGAGTTGGACAAGACTGAACAACGGCTGGACAAAACAACATTCTATGAAGGGGTCCATGCATTTCATCAGACTACCAAATGGTCCATAGAACAAAAGAAATGAAGAACCTCCAAATGAGATGACCTCAAAGGTCCCATCTAGCTCCTGAGTCCAGGACACACTAGCTCACAAATGGCTTTAATGCAAACACAGTATAAGAAAGCCTAAAATTCCCCATTTTAATTAGAGAGCCGGCTTCTATTAGATTCCCATCCAGTAAGAAAAAACATTTCATGTAAATATTACTTAAGGGAGTTGATCATGTGAAAATCTGTTTGAACATAACTCAATTCTCAAAGTATTAGTGTTTTAGTTATTAAATTGATATTTCACAAAAACAAATTATTTCATTTTTAGTATCCAGGGGCTTCAAGTTTATTCCCATAGCATTTTAACAACAAACCATAAAACATTAAAACCACTAAAATCATTGAGTCAAGAAATATTGCAAAACTATGATTTTTAAAAATTCAACAGTAACCCAAATCTAACCAAACATGTGGATTTAAAAGAATTTATTGTGGAGAAAACCACTGAATAATAGTTTTTGTTTAAAGTATAGTTTTAAAAAATATGATGTTATTTTATAGCACAATTCTGGAAATAGGACATTTAATGCAAATTAGTGGATTAGTATCCTTTGGGGGCAAGGATCTGTTAGGCTTCTTAGCCTGAATTTATACCCCAGCATGTGATAATTTGGCATAGCTCCATTCTGTTGCTATGTAAATCTGTTCCTTTTCTATCTGCCTAATTAAGTTTCTAAGGGAAAATTCTGCCGAACAAAGTCTTCCTTTCCTAAGTTCTTGCAATTGAAAATAGACATCACCAACCCTGAGAAACGATTCCATTTTGACCTCAGTAGACCATTGTCCCTTTGCCTTTCTTTATGGTTCCTTTTTCCTTTTACATATTAAGTTTTTTCTTTTGACAATATTCCCATCCCCTCTCTCACTTGAACCTCTTTACCTCACACTATTTATTCATAGTTTCTCAAATTCAGTTGTCTTTCCAATTTTAACCTTCCTCTAAACATTTTTTTAAAAAAGCATTCCTGGGAAAGTACAAACATATAGACAAAAGTATGATATTAAATCATTGTATGTGTCTCAGAATTGGAATCACTGTGACTTTAGCAAGACAATTCAGATCTCAGTTAAGACTTAAATAAATGTAATACAAAGTGCTTAACGAGCACACTCATGTCTAAGAAGGAAGGTGGGGTGAATGGAACATGTACCTAATGTCTTCCCTTTGGATGACAGCAATAAAGCAAAGTGTAAGAGTCATTTGGAGTCATTTAAGGTTCAACTCCAAATCTTGAATGCAAGGCAGACATGCACTTTCATGAATTAATGGAAGTGAAGAGAGGAGAAAGATGTACGCTGGGTAAAAGAGAACAATGAGTCACATTACCATTTTGGAACATTTCAATTTTAAGTCACAGACAGTTTTATCTGAATTTTTAAAAAAACTGAATGCTTCCTTGCACACCAGCTCTTTTAAAATATTAATTTAATTTTTCAAGCTGACAAACACTAAGAAATAGCAAACTGACAAATCCTGCAGCGAGGCAGAAGGTAACAGCAGTAGGAAATGGCCATTTTAACTCTTAGAATGGTAGAGGGGAAAAAAATCACTTGACCAGGAGTCAGGAAATGTGGGTTCAAGATCCAGTTCTCCCATCTAAATAGCTGTGTAACTTGGACATGTATGACATGACTTACCCAAGACTCAGGTTCCTTTTCTGAAAAATGAGTGGGTTCAACTATGATCCCTCTCAGTTCATGGATCAAGGTTAGCCAGCCTCTTCCAACTCTAATCCCTATTTAAAAAGTTAATCAACTTCAAACTATTGTATCTATGTGAATATGTAATTGCTTAACTGTAAAAATTAACTCTACCATTTTTCATTTAATGAATTTTGATACGTTAATGTATTTACCCACATTGTGTCTAACGATGAAGGAAAGTGCAAGTCACTCCAACAACTGGTAGAAAAAAAAAACCAAGAGAAATCAGGCCAGCCTCAATAAGTGAGAGAGAATTGCTTCATCCAGGGTACTCCTAGATAAGGGTCTGTACAAACCATTGCACATGTCAAAAATAGACATGCAATGATGGTACTGAAATTGCTAAATCATCAGTGAAATTGGAGTGATCAACTGTCTGAGTTGACAGGGAAAGCAGAGTAGAAAAGAAGGTATTTGGGCTTAAAAGCACAATCTAGCTATAGACTCTTCAATTCATTCCCACTAAGTCAACTGCAATCAAATGATCCAGCGATCATGGAATTATGGAATTGGGGGAAGGGGGTGTGGAGGGTAGGAAAGTGCATTTTCATAGATTATGTCACTGTATGTTGTTGCTTCTTCTATATCCTTGGGTTAAGAAGCTAAGTTCCATAATGAAGTTTTTTTTTAAATTATTTTTATTTTTTGTTTTTATTACTGTTTATTGGATAAGTGTGAGGCAAAGAACATAGGTTGGGCTGTACACTGGCAGAGAGCTTTGTCAATTCCACATTTACATGGGTAACAAAAGCGTGTAAGCTCAGTTTAGGCTGCCGGCAGCACTAGCGTATGCTTGTCAAACTGGCCCATATTTTATGCAGAGATGGAAAAAGGATAGTTGTGAATAGACAGGTAAGCCTCCTCCAAGCTAGCAGCAGCTCAGCTACAATGGTCTGAGGTTCTTTCCTTATTTCAGTTTCTTGTGTGAGGCCTGGCTGCTGACATTCTTGGAAAGGCAGGTAGGAGCTTGTGTAATGTGTCTATGTTCACCTGGGTGTCTGTGTGTGGTCCATGGTTGGACAGGATTTAGCAGGGCTAACAGACCTGACAGTAACCAAGTGACAGAGTGGAGAAGGGGGGAGGGCGGAAATTTTGTCTGAGACACCAGAAGTCAGTCAAGGAAGCCTAGAGATGGTGCAGCTGGGAGCCACTTAGAGGCCCCACTCAGTGGATTATAGAGTAGAAAGAACAGTAGACTTAGTTTCAGGTGTGGTAAACCTAATCACCTGCCAGAGCTCTGTCGGCAAGAACCACAGAGGTAGGAGGAACTGAGGCAAAGGTTGGGGAAACGAGACCATCTGGTAGGAATTCTTGGCTGAGGGTCAGAGAGCTCCAAAAATGAGTGAAGCTAAGAGGTACAGAGATAATCTCTTGTTATGCTTACCTTCTCCCCAGAGAAGTCTTAGGGCTCTGGGGAGAGGGTGCTAGGGGATAATAAAGGGTTCTTCTAGATTTGGGGGCATATGTTATATTGGCTAGAGTTTGCGAAGACAATGGGAAATACTTCTACCTAAGAAAGATGACATCTGAGTATAGGGTGAGTGTAGAAGACAAAACTTTACAAATGAATCCAATGTGGTATGATGCTGTTGCCTTCATTAGGCAGGTAGGAAGATGTGAGTAGTGCAGGTCAAATAGTGCAGAGTTTAAGTGATACAGAGGTGGCTGGGAGTAGTTTGCACTGCCATGCTTATGCTACTACAATCTCTATACCAATGGAACATGGGTTGTTCTCGTTTACCCAAGCAGGAACTCTCACATGGCTTTGGAGGAAAACAAAAAAATTTCTTCAAGGATACAAACCACAATGAAAAGGAAGAGAAACAGATACTGCTGAAGAATCAGGGTTTGTAAGATAGGCTTAGTAAGAGAAGGCAGATCAGTTGAAGTCTCACTGGGATTATGATTTGTCTAATTTATCTCCTTTCTGAGATATTAGCTCTCTATTGGCAGATTTATATATTTAATGAACAACAGGGGTGAATCTTGGGAATATATGCAGGAAAATGACGTTATCTGACCATTTCAGGTATCAGCAAGGAGGCTCTTTTGTAATAGCAGACAGGGACAGCACAGGGTGAGGGGAGTATGAAGCTGATGCACCTCTGGAAAAGGGCTGAGTCTGGTATGCTGACATTCTGGGCATACAATAACTTAAGGTTGAGTAGGTTAGGTTCCTTTGGTGTGTTCTAATTCCTAACTGTTGGAATTATCTTTTGATTCTTTTCTGTCCATTATCTACAGTTTCCCAAACTGTAATTTATAAAAGAGGAAGATAATTCTAAGTTTTGTGGAAATGAATGGCACACCAATGGAATAGAAGCTTTGTAGCATCTTTTTAGGATTTCAAAATTCTGCCAGAACTTTATATCAAAGCAGTCAAGAGCAGAGCTGTTCCAAATTTTTTTCAAGGAAACAGCTTAGATTTCCCTGGTACCTAGAACAAGGACAGTTCTTTTAGGCCTAAAAAAGGCTTTTATAATGACTTCAGTGGTGTGGGGCCTCAAGTGTAAGCTTTTTTTTTTTGGATCCTGATAAGAGAGCCATTGAGAAAGCCAAAGAACAGAAAGACCTACAGCTGGAAAGCATGCAATGAATCATTGCCTGTTATTCACTACGTTTAACTCTTAAGGCATGTGGGGAACTACACTGTAAGGGAGAGTCTTCCTTCACTGAAGAAGGGACAGCTAGCATTGGTAGAGGAGACCACGGCCAGGCGATGCACCAGAAACCTTCAAGAGCTTAACTGTGGTAGTCTGGAAATATTTTCCACTTTTGCTTTGTGTGGACCTGGTTGTTGACATTGGTGGAGAGCAGACAGGTATTTGTGTGCCCTGTTTATGTTTTCCCATTTATTTGTATGTAGTTTACACTACAGGTCTCTAAGTTCCTTCAGAATGAGGACGCAGTGTAAACAAAAAAGGGGAAGGATGGGGAGAGGGAAAGCTATTCTGGATTCAGCTAAGAACAGAATAACTGTTAGGAGTGGACACAGCCCTAGTCTTGACCAGGAAGTCCTGGGTTCAAATCCTGTCTCTGACATTAGCTAGGTGACCCATGGCAAGTCACCTGAAATCTCTCAGATTCCTCATCTGTAAAATCTTGTGGCCTCTTAGGTTCTCTCCACGCTGAATTTATGGTCTTATGAGCCTCCATGGCCGAGCACAATTCTTTATCACCTAGACAAAGCGTGCATCAGTAAAGATCACATGTGACAGGTTCTCTCTTAGGCACCTTTTTATTTTCAAATTAGTAAAGAGGAAACAGACCGTCCTTGAAAGAGGCATTGTTCATAAGTAGCAGAAAGATTAAGAGAAGCTAGAGTTGAGGCTCAGTGGACTTAAAACATGCCCCCTCATTTAAAGCTTTGTTTTGTTCTTCTTCCTTCTATGGCATTTACTCTCTCTAATCAATGCTACATTTGGGGATAAAATTTTAAGTTATTGGTCAAGAAAGGAAAAGTACTTTCCCTCTCCATACTCAGCACTAACGTTTTGTGACTAAAATCTCCAGAGTACTCCTGGTAGTTTCCTGGTCAAGTTCTCCACGGTTAATTCTCTCCACAGTTAATGGGAATGAAGGCTATTTTTATGTGGTTAGTACCTTTTAAATTCCAGTCAGACAACAAGCAAACCTCATGGAAAGTTAAGTCATTTCATGGTGAATGTCAAAGCTCTGACTATTTTCTATCTTAACCTTCTGAAGGGGAGAATGAAGCCATTTGATTGGCACATGATGACATTGAAAAGAACATCTGTTAAAAAGCTTTGTGAATAATAAAATCTATCCTAATTGCCTGTTTCAGAAAACTGTAATTACCATAATACATGTCTTATTTATTAAACAAGACATTAATTTGTTTTGCAAATTTACAAAGCTGTATTCAAGGAATCTTCAGGTCTGCCTTTTATATTTTAAAATTCTTATTGAGTTCCACCAAGTCTTCTCAATTAGAGAGATAACCAAGGCTTTTTACAATAAGATAACCAAAAGAATAGTTTATTTGGATGTTCCATTCTGTTTTTAGCAGATACATCAATATTCATTTCATGACAGGGTTGCTAATCTTTCAGCCAAAGTTCTTATAGTCTCCTAGGTAAATTCAAACTAATAAAAAGCATAAAGGAGAATAAGAGTATACTAACTGCAGTCAACTCTGATTTACCCAATTAATTTTCCTCTCTTCATGTACATTACCTTTGTTTTCCAAGCCTACAAGTTCCCCGAAGGTAGGGCAGAAGCCTTGTACTTATTTCTGTCTTTGTTAATTAGCACAGTGTTGGGTACAAAAAAAAGGACAATAAAGTCTTGCTGATTAGAGGGCCAATAGACATAATGAATCATTTGGCTAATTTGTTATCAACACTGAGAGGCATAATTCAAAATCAGCATATTATACAAAATCATTTAGACTCGCTTTCAAATATATACCTTTCCAAAAAGATTTGTATTTTTGCCTTAAATTAAAATTTTACTTTTTCCCTTAAACTAAAATTTTATTTGAGTCCTTTTTTCCCTGAATAGACAATGGAGGAAACTGAATCCAAACTACGCGAAAACTAATGTTTTTGTCACCAATAGCCCTCAGTTGATTATACTGATTTTCTCCGCGCAGTATTTTTCAAATTAAGCTCAATTAAAGACCCCCAATCCCAAAGCTCCCAAGCAGCAGCAGCAGATTTTGGATCCTCCCTGGATATTGAATGACTCCCCACATGATACATAACATATGGAGGAGAGGTAGTGTGGTAGGTTATAAAAGAATAAATCTGTGAATCTACTGGTACCTTATAATAAAATTAGGACTTTTATATACTAAAGTTATTAGCAAAAAATAAAGTAAATAATAATTAAGTAGTTTTACAGCTCATTTAAAAACAGAAGATGAACATGGAAGATACCATTTGTGGATGGTAACAATGAATTACATCTACAAACTCGGAAATTTGAACATAATAACACTACTTTACTTTTTTAAATCCCCATCCATGAACAATTCTAGACAATGAAGAATATTATTCTCCACAGTCTTCTGTAGACTCAGAAACTTGGAACCAGAAAAAAAATATTTTGTGGTTGGATGGAAGGAAATTACTTAACTTTCCAAACAGTTTAAGAAAGTGGGTTAACTGTAGCATGATTTATTCCAGTCTTTCACGAACTGGCCTCCATCATTCACCTGCTTGAGGACAAAGAACTGCATAAAATGGAAAACTTCTAAAGTCCAAAGTGCTGAGAAGAATTCTCAAGGTACTTGAATTCCAACAAAAATAGAAGGGAAATTCTAGGGGAGAAGAGGATGGGGGTAGGGTAGGAGGGAAAGACAAGAAATGACCAGTTATTAAAGGATTATCAAAAGCCATGATATATAAGACAAAGCCACGATCTTCCTTTATTTGCTTGGCTTCAGCTGCCCAATCAAAGAACTTTGTGCTTCCTTTGCTTCAATACATGTGAAAATTGTTGGCTACTGTTTTATTTATAGTCAATAATTACTGATAGGTTTTCATCTTATTAGGTTTGTAGCTTCCTACTGCACTTCAAAGAAAAGATAAGAAAGGATGGCACATCTCTTTTCTTTGTCAATGGCTTTAAAAGGACAGAAAAGAGTAACACGTACAGAGTTGCACAATTCAATGAAGTCAAAAACAGTACTGGTGCAGCTTTCTTTCTTTTCTATACATACATATATATAAGCTATTTAAATTGTAATTGGGAATTATAACTTAAAATCAAGTTTAATATTAGAAAAGAACCAGAATGTGGTACCAAATAATTCTGGTTCTTTTCTAATATTAAACTTGATATTAAGTTATAATTCCCAATTACAATTTAAATAGTGGTACCAAATAAGTCTGGTTCTTTTCTAATATTAAACTTGATTTTAAGTTATAATTCCCAATTACAATTTAAATAGCTTCTCTCCATATGCTGATTAAAATATTATCATCTGAAATACACAAACACTTATTGCATTAAAGAGCACCCTTAAAAATAGCAAGTATCATCCCATTCCAAACCAGTTAGATGGTCATCTTGCCAGGACTTAAATGTCTAGTAGACATTTAAAAAGGAGAGTTCTTGTCTTTAGGACAGAGTATAAATATTATGCTCAATTTTCTAAGAATCACAGCATTTCAGAGCTGGAAGGTACCTCAGAAACCATCTAACCCCATCCCATTCATATATGATGAAAAAAAATCCCCACCTCCAAGTGGTCACCCAGCCTTTGTTATGAGGAATCCTGCAATCCTTAAACAATCGTCCATCAATCAATCAACAAACATTTATTAAGGGATACTAAGTGCCACGCCCTGTGCCAGGCGGTGGGCACACAGACACAACGAATCGAACAATCCCCTCCACAGAGTGTACAATCCAGCGTCACGCCCTGTGCCAGGCGGTGGGCACACAGACACAACGAATCGAACAATCCCCGCCACAGAGTGTACAATCCAGTGCCACGCCCTGTGCCAGGTGGTGGGCACACAGACACAACGCATCGAACAATCCCCGCCACAGAGTGTACAATCCAGCACCACACTTCAGTTGTTCGCAAGTTTTTCCTGACATCAAGCTGACATCTCCCATTCAGCTACTTCCACCCTGACTGTCCTCTCTGGGACTAACTCCTAGAGCAAGCCCAGGCCCTCTTCTGTGTGAGAGCTCACCAAGTACTTGAAAATCTCTCTCAAGTTACCCCTGCCTTGGCCCTCAGCCTTCTCTTCTCTAGGCCAAACAAACATTTATAGCTCCTCCAATGATCCTCATATCACACACACTCAAGTACCATTTTGGTTGCCTTCCTTTCAATGATCTAATTTATCAATGTCCTTCCTAGAATAGCCTGCCCTTTCTCCACTCTAGTCCACCAAGCACTAACCTTAGGATGAGCACAGGCCACCTCTAGCAGCTACCACCGCAGCAGTAACTACACAAATCAATAAATGTGGGCCAACCTTCTGCTCCTCCCCCATCTTTCCTGTCCACTAATGAGTGGCAGGAAGACAGGCCAGCAATATTTGTTGCCATCAAAGGGAACCGTGACCTTTTGCCCAAAATATTACTCACTACACCCACTGCCAAATTCCCACTAGGTAACAGGTCTGTCCCACTACATGCTGCTCCCCAGATTCTTACCTTTGCTGGAGATAACATAGAGCCCCTTTACACTTTAAGGGCTGAACCCATTATCCTGGAGACAGAGTATCATCCATTCCCTTATTACATTCCAAGATCCCCCTGGTCTTGTTATTCACCCTCCTACTTTCCCATCCTAAATTTCACATACATGAGCTCTCCTTTATTTGCTGTCTCTCTCAATTAGAATGTAAGTTCCTTTAGAGCATAGAATATCTAGATTTTCAGTCTGTATTCTCAATTCTTAGCACAATGCTTGGTACAGAATAAGTGCTTAATAAATGTTTTTCCATCCCATTCCACACAACATGATAACTAAAACTGAACAAAATACCCCAGATGTTGTCTGGCTGGGTGTAATGATAATGGGAATCTGAAGATCTTCCCTGCCCCTAGGCCCTTTGATAGGTGTAAGTGGCTCTGAGAACCTTCCCTTATTCGAAAATATACTCTGCCCCCTAATAGGCTGAATGTGCTCACATGGAGCCTGTGGCAAGAGGCTTGTTCTTCAGAAATGCCCACACCTTGGTACTCTGTGATTGGGCAGTGGGTCAAGAGGGCTGTGACATTCTCTGATTCAGGAGAAGGCTATATATACCCTGATGTGAGTTTTTGCTTTGCGGCTCACTTTGGGAAGAGCTGTATGATTTGCCCAGATGAGACTCTGGGCAACCGTTGAGCCCCCCAGCTTTGAAAACCCAGATATTGGTGCCTCCCTCTCTGGTAACTAACTAGGTCTGGATGTAATGGTCAGATGGCCGAAAGCCCTGTCTGCTAGATTGTATAATTTTCTGTTGTAACTTCTGTTTGTATTCTCTGAAGTTCAAGGTGCTGACTTTTCACCCTGAACTAGGTAAATGATATATATTTGATGGATTAAAGTAACATTGTTAACCCATTTTGAGTTGCTTTCCTTTAGAAAAGCAGATCTAAGAACCTGTGCTAGCAGCCATCCTGTGCTTGCTGCTACACTGGCACAAAGTATGGAAGATCAATAGCTCCTTATTTCTGGAAGCAATTCCTCTCTTAAAGCAGTCCAAGATTTCATTTGCCTTTCTGAGATCCACACATAAGAAAAAAAAATCTGACACTAGAATTGAAATTCATAATACTATCTATTAGTGATAAAATTCCTATCAAAGTCAATGTGATTATTGCTTCAGAGAAATGAAAAGAAGTTGAGTTGGATGCCACAGCTTTAATTTAGATAGGTATTCCTCAAATTTTAGATGGTACCTATTACCTAGGGCATCTAGTTAAAATGGCACAAGGCATTTGGAATAAAATTCTTCTCAGTTACAGAACTAAGAAGGTGATTTTATCCTCCAAAGGTCATTCCTTTCCCCTGGAGTGGCTTTCTCAACATTGTGTATTCTGTAATATAACATACTAAATTTCAAGTACTCCACTTTACTACATGAAATAAATCTTTATCCCAGAAATGACCATGGGCTAGTCACTTATCTTATATTACCCTGGGTAGTTCTTTAAAGCTATAAGCTACAGATGAGTCACTGATAGCCTGGTGGAGTGAATTTCCACATGGGGAATTCCCTATACTGATAAAATTACAGTCCTGAAATGGAAAAAAAAGAAAAGGAGGGAAAATACAACCTATATACAGATAGGTAAATAACAAGATACACTATTTTACATAACTCAATATATCTTGATATAGGTTAATAAAAATATTGGGTCATTTTGAGATTCTTTTCTTAATTACTTTATATGATGTCCAAGGCTAGAGCTATCTGGCAAAGTCCCAACCTACCCTAATAATAGGTCAAAAAAGCTCTCCTTATACCTTCTTGAAATTATCATATAAAGTTACACATTCCCCAATTCTGTTTTGTAAGATACCCTTATGTTACTAGAAATTTTGTCTTTTAACCATTTTCTCACACCTAGATATACAGATTTTCTTTTTTTCTGTATTATCACCAGAATCCTGATTGCCAGGGAAGCTCATTACATACTCTTGGTTGAAGCAGTGCATGCTGGACGGTGGAATACCTATTGCATATCATCTTTTTTAGGAGAAGACATTAAAAAAAGCAACAGACTGCAAAGGCACACACATGTGACCAAAACCCACCAGGAATTAAGGGCGAAACAGTTGATATGACGTTACTGCCTTGTTGTTTGCTACATGAAGATCATCAACACATTTTTATAAGGGTAACAAAACGGTTACTTCTAAAGAAGTCATTCCAAAAGAAAGGGAGGAAAGCGCAGCTGGTTAAAGCAGTAGGTGAAGGGACATGATGCTATTAAGGATATTGGGCAAATTATTTGGATTGTTGATTTGTTTTATTAACATGCACTATTTCTCCTTCACAAAAATGAAACGTGCAAATAAAATCTGTACAGAGAATGTTACGAATATCAGAACAAGGAGCTGGAAAAAATACAGACAAGACCTTCTGTCGGGTAAGAATGGGCTAATCTTTGCCCCAAGATTAACTCAGCAGGGCATGATATTTTTGGTAAGGAAAGACTTGGAAACCAAAACTAAAGAAATACTTAAGGAAAGCCTGTCGTCTTCCAAATATGAACGTCTTTGATCAGTGCAGCCACCTTTCCCCTGCAGTCTGACAAATAGAGCGTCTGCTCCTGCGGTGAATGACTGTGCAGATGCCCTCGAAGGCTCGCAGGGAGCCAAAACAACCTGAGTATTGTTCAGGTGGCTTATTTGGATCTGCTGGTTATAATGACACAAGAGGGACTATTTATCAGCAAATGAGAAAATGCTCTTTTGTTAGGGTTCTCTGCACTGTCCAATAATAACAAGTGCTCACATTTATACAGGTAGGGCTTTAAGGCCTATAAAGGGCTTTTTTCACAACAACCCTGTGAAATGGATAGTGCAAGTATTATTGTTCCCACTTAAAGACATTAGGAAACTGGCTCAGCAAAACTAAATTATTTATCTGTTAAGAGTCACAAAACTTGTTGACACTTAGGGCTTTTTACTTCACACACAGTGCTCTTCCTTATTACAAGACATATAGGCATCTATAGATATTTATTAACTTCTGTGAAAAATTGGTCAGAGAATACCACAGGATATCGAGTTTTGAATTGAATTCAATTCAGCTGAGTGGGGACCATGTATAGTTTGGCCAAATGAATGTGAAGATTTCCTTCAATATTGCCATCTCCTGACACCTAAATTGTGAGCTGGGCTAGTCTTCCGAACTGTGGCCGCCACGGATGGGGCTGCTTAGAACCCAACTATGTTTAGAAACCAGTTATCCAAGTAGGGAACTCAGGATAAACCCTGAAAATGTGAAAAGAATTGCAGAAATAATGTTTGTTGCAATGGTAGTGACAGAAATAGCAAGAGAAAACACAGCATTAACAGAAGTACGGTGTCCCAATTATGAGAAGCAAGCCCCACTGAACCCGGCATTGGTTGGGACACATCAAAAGGACTGTGTTAAATTCTAGGACATTTTCTCTTGGAGAAATTGATAAATTAAAGTGGCCTCAATGGATAGTGACCTAGTGATGTGGGGAGGCCTAAAAACCCTAGACATATGAAAAGGGATGCCATATGAACCTGAAGAAAAGGAGTTTTAGTAAAAAAAATATTTTTCATATATTTAAATATATGAAATTTATATAAATTTATTTAAATATTTAAAATTTCCATATATTTAAAGGACTGTTATACACAGAAGGGGTAGATTTGCTCTGAATCATACAGAGGATAGATGTAGGCAGGGTAAAAGTTATGAGTAAGCATATTTTGGTTCGTTCCACGCAAAGAAAAGCAATTTAATAATAAGAACATTCCAACAATGAAATAATGGACTATCTTGTGAAAAACGTTTCTGTCAAATCTTAACTCTGATACTTAATATCTATATTTCCTTGAACAAATTAGTTCACCTTCCTGCGCCATAGTTATAAAATAAGGGGATTGGACCAGATGGCCTCTGAGGGTCTAGCATTGGAGTTATGATTTTTATCACTGTCTATAGAAAGAGGGCAGCTAGGTGGGGTGGTGCCAATACCATGCCTGGAGTCAGGAAGTTCAAATCTGTCCTCAGATACTTACTAGTTGTGTGATCCTGGGCAAGTCCCTTAACCTCCTTTGACACAGTTGTTCATCTATAAGAGGAGCTGGAGAAAGAAATGGCAAACCATTCCAGTATCTTTGCCAAGACCCCAAAAAGAGTCACAGAGAGTTTACACAACTCAAAAAAAAACTCAACAAAAACAGGAATGCCAGAGTAGAGACTTTGACACTGGCTGCGAAGTTGGGCCTTTAAGATCATCTATGACTAAGAATGTGTTGTCCTAGTCATCAAGAATAAGATAAAGTCTTCTAGGGGCTGCAAGACAGTGGGCCTGGCCATACAGATACACTCTGCCTAGAATTCCAGGTTATATATGGTATGTATGGTTTCTTCTATTCAGGTTAACAAATGATGCATTTTGGGTTCCTGGAGAAATAATAATAGCTAGCAATATTTTAAGGTTTGCAGAGCACTTCATAAATATTATCTCCTTTTATACTCACAACCACCCTAGGGAGTAGATGCTATTATCCCCATTTTGGCAATTTATGATCTTCCTAAAATTCAGATTGCATGAATCCTTGGTTTTAGCTCATGTAAGTTCAAAAATGTCATTAACAGTGAGCTATTCCAAAGTATTGAATCTAACTAACTATTCAAGACTGGCTTATAGCCGGGTAGAAGAAAAAAATCTAATTGCAAAGGACAGTGGAAAATCCAGTGACAGGATTAAGATGATAAAATAAATAAACATTTTTCATCAATGAAGTTACAAGAAAAAACATTAACGAAGAAGAAAACGGCAGCTGAATAAGTTGCTTCAGGTAAAGAAAGACAAGTTAAAATAGTGCCGTGATTTAAGAAATGAACACGGAGTCTGTGGCTGATAAAACTAGTCAGCTGAGGGCAAGCCAACAAAAGTCACAACTAAAGAAAATGAAAAAAATATTATTTGTGCTTTCTTTAAGCACTCAAACAGCTCGTAAAATACCACACTGATTTTTCAAACTTAAGAAGGAAAGAAAAGCTATTAATGAAATGTGAGTCTGCAACTAAAAGCTTAAAACACAGAAAAAAAATGTTAAGCTATTGACAATTCATCTACTGTCCCTTTGCCTCCTTCGAACCTCAAGAGATAAGAAGATTTTCCCAAGAGCTCAGCTGGTCACAGAGGGGACTTTTAAATACTATCTAACTGAGACTTTAAAAAATCCAAACAACCCAACAGCCAAGAATTCCACTGAGACTTTATGATAAAACAATTCTGTGTTGAATTCAAAATACCAATTTATTAACAAACGTGCAAATTAGCTACTTGACATGTTATCTCTATCAGAGAATTGTTTAAATTGTATATTAGTTCACTAATATAAATTCTGATAATTTAAACTTATTTGTATAACACTTTGAGGATTAGAAAACACTTTCCTTACAAAAACTGTATGAAGTAGGCAGCACAAGTACAACCATCCTTGTTTTACAGACAGAGACATGGATCCCAGAGGTTAGGCTAGTCAGTCAGGCGATAAATATGTATTAAGCACCTACTATGCTCTGTGCTCATGGCCAGAGATCTAAAGAAAATAAAAGACAGTCCCTGCTTTCCAGGAGCACTGTCTAGTGGGGAAGATAACATATAAGTGACTACGCATAAATGAGATGTGACCCAAAATCTTTGGGAAATAATCAATAGGTGGAGGGCGCTAGAATTAAGGGGGACTTAGAAAAGTCTTCTTGTAAAAGGTAGGATTTTCATTGGGATTTGAAGGAAAACGGGGGACAAAGGAGGCACTGATGGGGAGGGAGAGTACTCCAGGTATAGAAGACAGCCAGTGAAAATGCCCAGTCAGGAGACAGAGTGTCTTGTACAAGGAATCACAAGGAGGCCAGCATCAGTGCATCACAAAGTACAAAGGCAGAGAAGGCAAGGTGTGAGAAGACTGGAAACGTGTCAGATTGTGAAGGGCTTTCAATGGCAGAGCATTTTGTATATGATCCTGGAATGACAGGGAATCACTGAAGCTTCCTGAGTAGGGGGATAATACAGTCAGACCTGCACTTCAGGGATATCATTTTATAGCTGAGAAGAAGATGGATTCAAGTGGGAAGAGACTTGTGGCAGAAAGACCAAATTAGAAGGCTACACATATTGCAACAGTCTAGGCATGAGGTGATGAAAGCCTGCACCAAGGTGATAGAAGAAATATCAGAGAAGGGGCAAGAGATGTTATAAAGGTAAAATTGGTTGGTCTTTGAAAAAGATTAGGTATGAGGGGGAGATAAGACAGAGTGAAGGGTCAAAGATAACACCTAGATTGTGAGCCTCATGACTTCAGGAAGATGATGGTGCCTTCTACTGCAATAGGGAAGGAAGGAGGGGGGAAGGGTTAGGCAGGGAGAAATAATGAGTTCAATTTTTGTATCAGCAAGCACCCTAGCATACTCAGGGTGGCTGCTAGCACAGGTTCTTAGATCTGCTTTTCTAAAGGAAAGCAACTCAAAAAGGGTTAACAATCTTA
Organism: Pseudochirops cupreus; assembly: GCA_028627135.1. NCBI lineage: Eukaryota > Metazoa > Chordata > Mammalia > Diprotodontia > Pseudocheiridae > Pseudochirops > Pseudochirops cupreus. Next base: position 228,386,860 of record CM053580.1, on the reverse strand, counting down.
CTTTAAGCAATCAAACATATATCATTTACCTAGTTTCAGGGGAAAAAGTCAACACCCTGAACTTCAGAGAATACAAACAAGTTACAAGCAGAAGTTACAAGCAGACAGAGAAACAGATCAGCAGATGGCTTCCAATCATCTGACCATCACATCCATACCTATTCAGTCACCAGAGAGGGAAGCACCAACATCTGGGTTTTTCAAAGCCAGGGATGCTCAACGGCTGCCCAGAGTCTCATCTGGCCAGACCACACAACTCTTCTCAAAGTAAGCCCCAAAGCAAAACCTCACATCAGAATATATATAGCCTTCTCCTGGATAGGAGACTGTCACAGCCCTCTTGACCCACTGCCCAATCACAAAGTAATAAGGCTCGGCATTCCTGAAAAACAAGCTTCCCACCTCAGGCTCCATGTGACCACATTCAGCCTATTAGGGGGCAGAGTATACTTTCAAATTGGGGAAGGTTCTCAGAATCATGTAGCCACTTTAGCAAAGGGCCTAGGGGCGGGGAAGATCTTCAGATGCCCATAACAATTTTTGACAGGATAATTTTATGATGTAATTTAACTATTGTTATAGAACTAGCTAGTGTAACTATTGTGATGAAAATCTATTTCCTGACTCCAAGTCCAGGATTCTTTCCAAAACTTATCAGTGTGGACAGTCCCAGCCCAATCATGCCAGCCATCTTTTGCAATTCTTGTCCATGTTCTCCCTTAAAGTCGATATCTGGGTTCACCCAATGTAGTATGGACCCTCTTCCAGTTCTTTTGATACTGCATGTATACCAGTAGAGCACCCAGACTGTCCACCAGTAATTTCTCACTTTACCTATGCCACCAATCCTATTTATTTTTCTGGTAACAAATTTCTTTGATGAAGTCTTCTACTGCTTTTTCCCTCTGCATAATTCGAATAAAGGACCACACTAAATCGAGTCACTGTATACTTGGAGACTTCAATATAAAAGGCACAGGTGAAGACAGTGAAGATACGGGAGGAAAACATAATTTGGGCTTAAATAATGAGGGAGGAAAAAGGTTAGTCTCATGTCTTTATTTTTTCAGTATTTTCTTCAGTAAGAGAGTTGGAATGTGCTAAAGAATGGCTTTCATCCTAAAGGTGTCAAGAAGTCACCAAAGCTTTTTACTTAGGGGTGTAATATCTTCAGACCCTGATCTTAAGGATGCTAATTTGGAAACTATATTGAGGATGGATTGGAAAGAGAAAAGAATGCCAATCATTATGTCCGTTTTATGGTGTGCATTTTCCACTCTGAGCTGTAAGGCCATTGTTGTTAGCAACTATTTCTTTTCAATGTCCTATGCTACCCCCCTATAATAGAGTACAGTGTACATAAAACAAAGGGCTCAGAAATGCTAATGGTCTGATGTGTATGAATTATTTCAGGTTATTAGGATACCATTTAGAAAGTGCTACTCTGAGTGGTACTGCAGTCAACAATAAAGAACTACATTACTCTTTCTCCAAATATCTAATATGAAAGAGGAGAGTCTTAACCCTTATATTTTTGAGGTGGAATGAACCTAACAGACTGTAAATTGAGCTGATATTAATGGGAGGCAGCACAATGAGGTTATGAGGATCTTTGTTCTTTGATTTTTCTTCCTTTTTCCCCCCTCCAGATAGGTTCTCCCAATCTCACCCAGGCTAGCTTAGAGTGCAGTAGTCACTCAAGGCTTGATCAGCATAAAGCTCTGACCTGCTCCATTTCTGATCTGGGCTCCTTCACTTCTCCTGAGGCAACCCACCATTGTGGTGCCAGATGTAGTGAAGATATCCTGCAGCTTTTATTCCACCAAAGCTCAGCACCATTGAGATCAAGCGATCCAGCAGTCTCAACCTCTCCAATAGTAGGGGTTTACAGGCAAGTACCACCACACCTTGCAGCTAATCCTAGGTTTTCTACCAAAATTAGTTAAATGAACTTAGGAAAGTTGCTTAATTGCTCTATCACTCAATTTCCTCATCTGTAAAATAAAGAGGTTGAAGTTAAGGATCACTAAGGTCCTTTACAACCTGAATGTAATCGGTTTTATTTTAAATAATTAAAATTTAAATACTACAATGCATTATATGAGGTTACTCTGAAAGACCACTCATCATTTATTTGTACGATGCTGATACCTATAAATGAAGCCTACTGAACATTTGGTAAGCTAGGTGCCCTCTCCTATTTATTTCTAGTATAGTTGAAGGTATATATTTTCATCTTCCAAGAGCTATCAGTATATGGTTACAACAATCAGTTTTGAGAAACTCTGAAGAATGCTGTAGTTGGGTTAAATGTCCACCTTGTCATATATTAAGTCCAGTTAAGTTTCTGTTCTCCTTGACCAATCTCAGCTGCTAAGATGGTCTGCAATGCTCTCTTTCATATGCCTAGGTGGGCTTCAAGTGCTTTCTGGAGGGGGCCTTTGGCTTTGGAATTCCATTTCCCTAGAAATGCTGCACAGTGCCAAATCCAAGGTCAAAGATGATTATTGTCCAACCTTTCTGGCGTGATTCATGCTGACCGTTACTATTCAGATTCTAAAGTCTGAACATATTATGAGTCTATCTGCTATCAGACGAGGTAGATACATCACTTAGATAACTTGTCACTTAAACAATCACTGTATATGAGCTGGGTCCAGAAATAAGAAGTAAATTGGATATAATCACATTCTAGAAATCGTACAGTACTTTAAGTAAGCGCAGACCATTGTTGGAAAAGCTCATCAATGTTCTCTGAGTTTTGTTACATGGCTGCAAGTCATGTAACACTGCTATCTCAGGAGCATCAATCTGGTTAAACTGAATAAGCATTTACTAAGCATCGATCTATTATGTTCCAAGAACTGATCCAAAAATCTATGTGTCCATCTACATCTACATCAACAACTACACCATTTATATTTATAAGCTCATATAGATATAAAAACAAAAATGAAAAGTTCATACCTTCAAGGAGAATTCGTACTTTTGCTTCCAGTGAAATATAAGCTCCTTGAGGGAAGGAATGAATTTATTTTTGTCTTTTAATCCTGTAGCTCAGTATGTGGTAAATAGCAGGTCCTAAAGAACTTTTGCTGAACTGAAAGGATTTATATTCTATTGACACATATACCTACTCTCTCACCTCAAGGAAATCTTTATGGAAGTTGTTCATACACATAGTGAGGAAGCAACCCAAAGGCATGGAAAGACACATGGTGGGCATAATTAAACTGTAGCCAGTTGCCAAGGAGACCACATAGAAGACATGGCATGAAACTGCTAAAGACAGAGAGGTAGGCTGGTGATGTGGTGCAAATGAGAGACAACAAATGGATAGAAAAGTAAGGCCTCAAGGACCTCGGATAAAACTTTTATGGTGGATTTACTGAAAAAACACAGGAGAATCCTAGAAGAACAGACAACAGGGAGAAGGTAAGCTGCACATTAGTGGAGAAAGTAGCCACACTAATCAAATTCCCAATTGATCAGAGCATCAGAGTCTATAAAATAAATCATACATTATGATCAGAGGGCTATTTGTGCTGATCACTATACTTAAGGGATAAGACATTAAACATATTACTAGTACATGCCTTCTTTTGTGGGGAAGAGTACAAAAGACATCAAACAATAAATTATTTATTTGGGTTTTGAAGAACTTCATGTTAAAAAAAAACAAACCTCAAAATGATAGAAGGAAAATAAAGAGAAAATATAAAGCATATGATAGATTTCCTTAACCTAAAACATGGAAAGCAAATTCTCTAAGAGGGTGTTCTGATGTTTTATTTCAACAGAAATAATGTCTGTCAGTGATTTGAAATTTAAATGCTTATAACAGCCTCTGGGAATTGTGGTAAGGGTCCTTACCAGCCTATATTAAAAACATGAGAAGTGAATTTTTTTTTTAAATCACCTATGTAGTTTTCATTAAAATGCACAAGTTGTAAATTAATACTCTGCATATTTAATGGGAATTGTGATAGCTGACTGAAGAAAATGTAAAGCCCTAAAGAAAAACTGAAATTATGCCTTAAAAGATCTTAAAACAGTTCATGTTGAAAATTGCATTAATATATTTTAAGTCTTTGTTGAACTTTTTACCTTTTTACAATCTTATTTACCCTTTCTGAATACTTTAAAAATCACTTAAAATCTTTTAAAAATATATATAACAGTGACTTTATTTGAAAACCACAAAATTTTTAATAATTGATCTTTACTTAATTATTGTCAATGATGAACACAATGAATAAATCATCTTTGAAGTATACCAAACATATTCAGTATACTTTGGAGCAGTCCCAAAACTCCATTAATCTAAACATGAAGGAACCAAAGTGAGAACCACAGAGTAGTTAAGTAAATAGAGAATGAAGTTAATAAAAATCTACCTTAAAAGAAAAAAAAAAGAAATCCATTATTCCATTTCTTTTGAAACTAAGGTAAACATCATGACAAATTAAAGTCTTCTATAAATGAAGCTTTTATTTAATAACCAAAATAAACATATTCTGACTTCACATTCAATATGTTGGTAATTTATCATGGATAAAGGTTCATATTCTCTAAATAGTTTATATATACATATATAACATATATATACTTATATAACATATATGCACATATGCATGCAGGTATATTATATAGACATACGTATATATGCACAAATACATATATGTGAAGTACAAATTTGCAGTCTTATCTTGCAACCTCCTTATGAGTGGGGATTATTCATTTATGCTATTTGTACATTCAGGGCCCAGTACAGGGCCTGATACATAAGAGGCACTTAATAAGTTCTTACTGACTGATAAATAGCAACTCTATTATTTAACTCTTTGTTTTGTATACGGTTGTTAGGTATATCTGTAAAATTGAAAAAAAGTATACTTCCCCTGATGTGGAATTTTTCAGAGCACTAGAAAAAACACAGCATAGAGAAGAAAATTTTGGAAAAGTAGAGATGCTTGGTCACTACAACCTTGAAATAGTTACCATAATTAGAATAACTGAATAATGTGCACAGTGAGTTGAATATGTAAAATCTCTAAAATATTATAAACAATAGTAACTAGAATCTACCCAGTGCTTTAAGGTTTGTAAGATACTTTATAAATATCTCATTTTATCATCACAACAACCCAGGAAGTCCTATTATTTTCCTCATTTTACAGAAAAGGAAACTGAGGCAAACAGAGGTTAATTGACTTGCTCAAGAACACATAGCTAGTAAGTCTGTGAGGCAGGATTTGAACTCAGGTCGTCCAGACTCCAAGTACAGTGCTCCATTCTCTGCACCATCTAGCTGCCCTTTCTGGTCCTTCAGATAGCATGGTAGTCAAGTTAAGTGTTCAGGGGCAGTTCGCTGGCACAGTAGATGATGCAGTGGGCCTGGAGTCAGGAAGACACTAAGTTATGTGACCCTAGGCAAGACACTTAACCCTCTTTGCCTCAGTTTCCTCATCTGTCAAATGAGTTAAGCTAGAGAAAGAAATGGCAAACCACTGTAAGTCTCTTTACCAAGAAAACTCCAAATGGAGCCGCACAAAGACTCAGACATGAGTGAAAAATGACTCAGAAACATTTACAGAATACTATACTCATCACCATGGCCTAGCCATGATTTAAAGATCAACATGAGGCCTCCACTGTCAAAAGGAGTTGAAACTGCCTTAGTTTTCAAAGACCATTTCCATTGTCTTTGCAGATGGAAATCTGAAATGCGGTGATAACATTCACCTACTTCTTGTAACCATTATAGTCCAAGGATGATAAAATATTGTAAAACTCTAAGAAGTTATTTAGTTACTTAAAAATAAGTTATTCTAGCAAGCTTTTAAAATGGAAAAATGTGTAACAGAAAACAATATTTAGAAATATTTTCAAAGGAAACAAGAACTTTCTACTACTGTGCACCACATCTATGAATAGTAGATGAAATATGGAAGTAATCTTGACAATTTTCCAATTACATAACAATAGTTTAACTCCTAGAAAAGGTTTTTGCTGAGTTTGTATCCACTACAGTTTGACTCAACTGACATTTCCCACAGGTTATAAAATCAGCAAGTTTTTCCAAGTTTTTTTCCCCCTTTCTAATGTCTAATATAGGAGACATACCAGTCTAATATTTAATAATATTAATTAATCTATTATGAATTGAATCTTATTCTTCAAATGCCTAATCAAATATTATATTTATGTAGAAAAAGGCTGGTTTAGAGACAAGGCTATAATTGATATACAAAAATTACTGATTAACTTAAAATACAGATTATGACTTGCTCTGCCTTTCTTGGTTTTGAAAATACCTGAGAGAACAGTGAAAATATTTGAAGTAAGTAACTTCCTGTGGCCTTTATAAACTAGTCATAGCCAGAAAATACCAGAAATATTATAGGAAAGGTTTTTTTTCCAAAATTTCTAACTCAATTTAAAGATGAAATAAATAGAAAGTTCAATTCCCCAAACTTTCTTCTAAGCTTATATGAGATTGTGACAATTGGCACACCAAGGAAGAACGCTTAAAATAACGCAGGAATGATGCCTCAAAACTTCACAGCAACATTACAATTTTATAGAAGCAAGTTGAATTTCTCCTGGAGTGAAGAAAAAGGAAAAGAATTTCTAATTTGATACTTAAGGATCAGGCAGATCAGAATCACAGACTGTTGAACCTGGAAAACACCCAGTCCAACCCCATTATTTCATAGAAAAAGTAACTGAGTTTGGGAGAGGTGAAGGAACTCCTCCGAGGTTACACAGAAAACACATGACTAGAACTGATGTTTCTGAACTGCTGGGGCAGTGCATTTTTTCTCACTATAGCAGAGTTCTCAATAAGGGAGGATCTGAGTTGGGGGATTTCACCCTCACATATATGCTGATCTTCTTTGGGGGATTTCTGCTAAAAAATAGCTCTTACCTTAAAAAATAACTTCACTAATCACTTATTGGGAGAATCACGTCTTTCAGGAATAAAAAATACGCTAAATCTTTATGCATTTCTAAAATTTTTCATATTTCAGATATTATGATGCTAACATATTTCATATTTACTGGAATCAATGTGCTGGGCTGCTAATGTTTTTATACACACATTTTAAAATGAACTCTAACATTACAAAATTTCTCTTCCAAGTAATCTTAATACTGAAAGAAAAAACAAAAGTGGTAAAAAGGAACAGAATCAATTATGAATTTCAAGTTTACATGAAAAGCTAATTTAATTTCAGAACAAAAGGAAACAATATTAAAAAATTTGTTTTTTTACTACAGTGTCTTGCATAAGATTATTAGTCATGTCTTAAACATGTCTTCTGTCAAAAGATTCCCTCCTTGGTTTCAAAGGAATTGTTGAGGGATTTTATTAAAGATAAGAATATTGCTCCTCTTCTGTCTTTAAACAAAAATACATTTAATTATTTCCACATCCTCAAGAGAATGTCATTTCAGAATCACTGCAAACGGTTATTAATAGAAATCAGAATGAACTAAACTGCCAATTCAAATACAACATCATAACTTCTTGCTTCTCATTTTGAAAATATGTACTTTTTCTTCTGAAGAAATTATTTAACAGTCTATAATTCTGACTTGCTACGGCGATACAACACACTGGGCTGGTAATACATTCATTCTAGATCATGGTGAACATACAAAAGCACAAGTGGTCAACCCTAATCAAAGAAGGCAAACGAAATGGGCAAAGCCAAGAAAAAACCGTAGATGTGGATCTCGTCTGTTCCTCTTCTGACGATGACCTTTGGGATCACGTTTGCTCTTTAAACTGCTCAATCTCTCTTGGAGTTTAATCAGATTATTTTAAATGAAAATTTTTTCCTACCAATCATAATTATAGAGCCATGGAATATACTTATTAGAAACAAACTATATGCAATGTATCAAACATTAATAATCACTGCCAATTAATATTCAATTTATTTCTGCAATTAAAGTTACTGTCAGTATAGTTACAATGTAAAATGATATCTTATGAAGTTAGGTACTAATGTTGCCAAATCATGGAATGCACTGTATAATCAATTCCATTTGGCATGAAAATAATGATATTAGTCACTACATTTTGGAATATAATGAGAATCATCAGACCAATCTAAAGACTCCGTGGAAAAAAACCATAGTCTAAGTAATTTCATAAGAAAGTGAATTTCTGAAATATTGTTAGAATTTCTGAATACCCTGTCAAGTCAGGAATAACAGTAGAATAATAAAATTAGAGCAAAGAGGAAACTAAGGTCCATAGGGATAAAATTACCCACCTAAGGTCAAACACTATATTATAATGTTGGCAAATGAAAACCATTTTTACATAAATACCATTAACAGTTATTAAAATAAATAAATAAAAAATAAAATAAAATAAATATTGTTTTCACTGAAAATTGCATTACACATTATAATTGAAGCCATTAAAGGAAACTAGCTACAACTAAGTTACTTATTGTTTGATAAAGGTTATTTCAGGATATGCATTTAGCCTAGTAATCCTTCAGCAAGTGTTTATTAAGAGCTCACTATTTGCTAGCCGCTAGAGATGCAAGTACATAGAATGAACCAAATTAGGTTGTGAAAGACTTTAAAAGCTCAACAGAGGAGTTTATCTTTTGTGCTAGAGGCAATTGGAAGCTGCTGAAGTTGATTGAGAAGGGAAGTGACACTGTCAGAAATACCCTTAAGGAAAATTACTTTGCAACAGCATGGCAGATGGATTGATGTGGTCAGACACAAGACAAGCTGAGGAGAGCCATTGGAAGATGGTTGTCATAATCTAGATCAGAAATAATTGGAGCCCTAACTAAGGTGGTAGCCACCGCTGGATTCAAGACATGCTGGAGATGTAGAAATGGCAAGATTTGACAGGTGACTGAAGATGTGAAGTGAGAGTAAGAAGATGAGAGAATAATGCTGAGATTACAAATCTGGATTACTGGAAAGATTACAGATACTTTTGGTAGAAATGGTGAAGAGAGAAAGGTTTTTGAGGACAGATAATGAATTCAGTTTTGGATATGTTGAGTTTAAGATGTTTTGGGGACAGCAGTTCCCAAAGTATGGAATGGGCACCCCTGAGGATCCTTCCAATACCAAGGTCAAAACTTTTCATAAGAATAAGACATTTACATTTCTAATATGGTGACTATTGATTGATACAATTTCAATAAACAAAAGCTTTTTGGTAGCCTCAATAAATTTTAGGGTATTAAAGGCATCCTGGGACCAAGAAGCTTGAGAATCACTGCTCTGGGACATCACATTTGAAATAAATAACAAGTGATTAGTAATGTATAACTGAAGCTTCAGTACAGACTCAGGAGGCTGTACACACATTTGTGTGAAAACACCCACACAGATATATAGAAACACTATATCTCTCATGAGGATGACTCACAAATAATGCAAGTATATGTGCATTATAGTTAAACAAGTGGAAGGTGAAATGAGGAGAAAAAGAGGGGTGGGGCTGCCTAAGCCAGAACCTTAGGGAACACTCCAAGAAGTGGTTCATACAGGCAGAAGAAAAACCAGGAGACAACAGTAACATGAAAATCCAGAAAGGAGAGGGCAATCAACAGTGTCAAAATGGAGCAGACAGATCAAAATGATAAGGTCTGAGAAAAGTTTATCAGATTCATCAATTAAAAAACTTGAAATAACTTCAGTGAGATCAGTTTCAGTTGAGGAATGAGTTTGGAAGAATGACAACAAAGGGCGCATCTGAGCAGAGCAACTATTTAATAATGTCTTAAGAAGTTATTTAACATCGTTTAAATATTAAATTCATGTGTTCCGACGGCCAAAAGAAAACAGAAGCAAAAGGGTTACTGTGATTATGAAATTTGCATAAAACCTATGTTGCTAAAATTCCTAATTGCCTCATGGAAACATTTATGGAGAAATGGAGATTTGCATATAAAAACTTTTTTTTTCTACCTAACACAAACTACTTTTAAGGGTCTAATCCTTTAACTGAGAAAATAATAAAACTGCTCTTGGGAGGGGTTACACAAATATATCCTATTTTTGGGAAATAACTTTTGTGGACATCTACCAGGAACCCTAGAAAAGTAGGCAATTTCCTAAGTGACAGGATTCAAGAGACACCAGAAAGGGTCTGATTTACAAATCCCTCCCTCACCATCTCTTCCTGGGACTTGGAAATTAGTCTTACGCTTTTGAACTTAAAACAGATTTTAGTCTCTAGCAGGATACAATTTTAAATACCTTAAGTAAGGAGTTTAATCTTTGGTCAACATCAACTAACACCTATTTGTGGTCTAAGAAAATGGTCCTACCAATATGGGATAGTTGACACACGGAGTGGAGAGAAAATAGGGTTGCTAGGCATGGAGACAGAGATGAAAGGGGAATTTCAAGGGAGGCAAAGTCAACTTTATTTTCTTCAAAATTTTGCCTATGGTTTTCCACCTCCTTAACAGGTGATTTAGTCAAAATGGTTTAATCGATTCCCAAATGTGGCCAGAGTCTAATTTATAGAATATTAGATTAATACCACTAAGAGAGCTTTTACTATCTTCTAGCAAACAGGATTCTGGCCAAATCATTTTACTTTATTTTTCAAGTATCAGAAAATTGAGTTATAAAATCATAGATCTAGAGTTGGAAGGAGTATATGAAGCAGCACTATTGTTTTAAAAGTTAAGTGACTTGCCCATGTGCACAAGGACAGGAAGTATCAAAATAAAGATCTGAACCTATGTCCTCTGACCTCAGAGCCATCATACTTTCTACACTGTAGTAATGCTGTACTTAAATTCTTCTTTTGGCTATTTTTTTTTATTTGAGGTATAATAAAGTAAGCCTTTATCAATGACTAAATTTGATTATTGAATAAGGCCTAATAGGATTACTTAGGATTTCTCTATCTGTTAAAGTATGTATTGTACAGTTTTCTATCTGCATTAAGGCTACTTTCAAAAGAGTGCTGGCAAACCATAGGACCGTTTCTAAGGATATCAAAAAGTCTGATTAATACAAAAGCAATTTGTGTGATTTCTCTAGTTCCAGTTTATCCCATTATGTTCCAGGGATGGAATTAAGAAAATAAATTAGAAAGAATTCTACCAAATAATTTTTATGAAGGTAGATCATAAATAGTAAGGAATGAGTAGCATATGGTTATGTTGAAGATTCACCCTGAGTGCTAACATATTGACAGAAAAGTATGACTGCTTCCCATAGAGTATAAAAGCATATTCATATAGTATATATTAGTCATGCCAATTTTTAATGAATATTTATCAGTATGTACTAGATTCAAAGGTTTCAGAATCTTTCTGGAAATAGGAAAACATCTAATTATTCCAGAAATTTTTTAAAAAAGTATTTTTATTTAAAGGAAAGGTGAGGGAGAGGGAGACCAAAATGAGCAGTTCTCTTCTGTTCCTCAATCTTGCTAACACATGCCAATTTAAACTATCATCTCTTTAACCACGCTACATAAGTTGTGGTATGTTTTCAATTTACTAGTTTCCTGTGATTCAAATGAATGGAAGTTTTATTTTTCAAAATCCAAAGCTGCAGAACATTCAATAGACTTCCAGCAGAATTTTTAAAAAGAGAATTACATATTTTTATATCACTCTGCTTAAGACAAGGCAAAATAATTATTGAAATATCACACAATGAGTGTGAGTGCCTTGAGATGAAAAAAAAATAGAACTCTAGGAAAATGCAATGAATATAATAGCCAGAAATTCTATGAAACACATCAGAAACAATCTTTTTAAAAAGAGTTACTGTAGTAATTACCAAGGCATCTTGTATTCTACACTGTTGAAAATGTCATAGCTTGAATCATTTTGTATTAATAACTGTATAATAGCCTCATTTCTGTATCAATTCAGTTGTAACCTCAATGATAATGTGGCCAGTGGCCTTACAATAAATAAATGTAGTTCATGCTGCATGGCTACTAAGGAAGGAAAGAAAATGAGCATTTATTAACAGTTACTACGGGCCAGGTTATCTCATTGGATCCTCACAACAACTCTGGGAAGTAGGTGCTCTTATTATCTCCATTTTGCAGTTGAAGACATTGAGGCCAACAGAGGTTAAGTGACTTGCTCAGGGTCACAAAGCTAAGAGGCCACATTTGAACTCAGGTCTTCCTTATTTCAGGCCCAGTTCTATTCTCTGGACCACCTAGTATCAATATGGTATCAGACAGTCTTATGGAAGAATTTACCATCACTCATGGGCTTAGGGTCAGACAACTACTAATCAGGCTTATCTAATGGGGGTATCTTGACATCCTGGTATCCCTGTACAACATATGCAGGTTCCAAGGGGGTGGAAATACACAGTGAAACTACCACAACCCTGTCTTCTCCCACCCTCTTACCCCGACCCTGCATTCAGTGCAGTTCACCAGAGGGTTAATATACATACACATCACTAAAAGTGGGGACAAAGCACAACTAACAGGAAATCCCATTTAATGAAACCCTTCTTAACCCTTAGAGAACGAATGAGAAACAATCCCCCTCACAGACCCTCCTTTGTTGTTTAGTCATTTTTCAGTCGTGTCTGACTCTTTGTGATCCCATTTGGGGTTTTCTTGGCAAAGACATTGGAGTGGTTTGCCATTTCCTTCTCCAGCTCATTTGACAGATGAGGAAACTGAGACAAACAGGGTGAAGTGACTTGCCCAGGGTCACACAGCTAGTAAGTGTCTGGGGCTGAACTTGAACTCAGGTTTTCCTGACTCCAGGCATGATGCTCTATCCACTGAGCCTTACCAGTGAGGAAAAGGAACAAATTCTACAGGAGACGGGAGAGGAGAAACCCACTCTAAGGACAGAGGAACAAGAACCTCTTTGTGTTGCTGCTGTCGGAAGGTCTCTCCCATTAGTTCCTTGCTCCTCAGGTACCACTGTCTGATGTTACTCTTGCCTAGTCATCAACTGCTTCCTCTCCACCTCTCCAGCTGTCAATCACAGAAGCTCTGCCTCTGCAGACATCACTCTGTCCAGAAGCTACCTCTGGGCTGCTGTGACCAAGTCACCAAGCACAGGAAATGGGACTGCCCGTCATCTGCAGCCTGAAGCTGCCTTTCTGCTACTGTTGCCACCCTGGACTTTCTGACTGCAGTTAGTGAAGCTCTGTTCTGCTCCTGCTTCTGTTAAGTGTTGCTTTGGCCTTAGAGAGCTCAGGCTACATGCTAGTTAAGTCAGTCTGCTCAGGCTCGGTGCCTTGGGGAGCTGTGGTTAGCCTACTTCTTAGAACAGATGTCAATAGGTCATGTGGTGCACACAGGGCTTTTGTTGGATTTTTTCTCTGACAAACATTTATGCTTCACCTGGGTGACTCCTAACTAAAATTTCACCTTCTCCAGGAAGCCTTCCCTAACCACTTTGAATTCTAGGGCCTTCCCTCTGTTCCTTATTTCCTAGTGATCCTATATATCGTAGCTTGCTTTGTATATATTTCATTGCATGTGGTATCCCCAATACTAGCACAATGCTTGGCTCATAGTAGGCTTTTAATAAATGTTGAGTGATTGCTCAGCTTTTTTCTGCTCTTTTCTTGTTCCCATTAGCTGGGGGTTCCCGACCCTCACTCCCAGTTGGGTTGGGGTTAGAGTTTCTGTTCCTTTCTTTTTTTTAATTCACCACACCCCACAGCTAAGAACCCATAAGCATTCACACCTCCTTGAGTCTCCCTCTAAGGTTGCAGAAAAACCCATTCACTACTCTGTGCATCCCTTCCCATTCCTATCATGTGTTCTCCTATCAGCGGCATTTTAATATCAAGCGAATATTAATATTACATGTAACACAGTTGTATGAACATGTTTACTCTCATATATACATGTGTGTATATGTCCATATACATCTACAAATATGCACATATTCCTTTTTAAATGAAAATTATGCCTAATTACTATTAGAAATGTTTGCTGAAATAACTTTGTCACCTTAGGAAACTCTTCACTTATGTTACTTAGGAACTCAAAAATCTTTGATTGCATAGGAGTTTCTGTCTTTTCCTAACTATGCTCTTTAAAAAGAAATCTGGGAAAATATTTAAGATATTGTGACCCTGGGAAAAATCCTGTTTGTCTCAGTTTCCTCATCTGTCAAATGAGTTGGAGAAGGAGATGACAAACCCCTCCGGTATCTTGTCCAAGAAAACCCCATCTTCATTCAATACCAAGTCAGCACGAAGACTGAGAATACCTCTGAAAAATGATTTAGCCTGCACTAAATAAAATTTATTAGAAATACTGAACTTCATTGGGTCAGTGTGGCCCCTCAAAATCAGTCAAGTTCTTGTGTGAATAACCTGGCCTGTAACAAAGGACTGCTATATGTACACATTGTTTTTAACTGACTTTTAGGAATAGCAGAATTATGGCAGAAAAATGAATACCATTTATTCATTCATTTCAGTCATTCAACCATTATTTACTAAGAATACAACACTGTGCTGCAACGTGTAGGTAATGCAAAGTAGTTTCTGCCCTCAAGGAATTTATAATCTAAAAGAATAGTTTATATAGTCATAGCCCAGGTTTTTTATTAAAATTAAATCCAACAAATTAGAATGTCAGGGTAACATGGTTTTTTAGAAGTTAGAGCAATTAAGGTGTAAATGTGGAGTTAACTTTGTATTTCTATTCTTTCATGAAATGCTAGATCCTTTTATTTAAGCCCAATTTAATTTCAACCTTTACTCAATATTATTTTATGTGTTAGATGATAGATACTAATGGCATTTAATCTTCAAAAAAATCAAATTTCAAGAAATTTCTTTTCCTCTTCCCTTTTTGTTATTCAAGCATTAGCACTAGCAAACAACTTTTAATAAATTTTGCTAGGATTTTAAAAACACAAACCATAAAAATACATTATCTGAGTTTAGAGAGTACTTATGGAAATACCAATCATTCATAATTTTGGGATTATGCTTAATTAGGTGACTATAATGAGAAACTAGATAGTTCAAAATGATACATGTTGATTACAAGATTTTTTTTCAGTTGATTAAATTTTTTTTTTATATATAATCACTTGGCTTCTGGGATACTACCAGGAGAATGTTTCCAAAGAGACATTAGTTTCCAGAAATTGATAGATTATGTTCCAAAGTGTGACAGTTTAGTGGCTTTTTTTTTTTAAACTTGGTATTGAGACTTATTGGAAGTAGAAGTCAGAAAAGATTCTTGATCTAGCATGCCATGAAAGGGAAGTGACACGCCAGTGTGCCTGACCTTTGGATGCCAACTGCCCAGACTCCACTTTCTCCATGACTCTAGTGGGCTGTGGCTGCAGGATGGTAGCGCTCTGAAATGTAGAACACTTGCTACCTTCCCTCTAACCTTCTCTTAGTCTGTTAGGGAAGAAGAGACAGTAAAGGAGGTCTGAGCCTCCTAGTTACTAGTCCAAGGCAGCCAATTTTTACTTATATTGTTGACCTCCTAATCAAATTATTAATGTATACTTTGTGTTTGACTAATTGAGGCACACTCTGCCTGCTCCCCCACTGTCCCAGTACCACCTCCAAAGAAAAACCAGTGTAATATCTTCAGAGTAGAAAAGGAAGAACAGGAGAGACCCAGAGAAATCTCAGAAAGTACACTATAACGATCAAGTCACATAACAGACAAAACTTATAAGATCTCCCCATCTGCTAACACTAGGTAATCTGAGCAACAGTCAAGTTGCTTAGTGTAAAGAGCGTATGCAGGAAACTCTGCGCAATGCCAGATAATGTTTCGGGTGACGACGAAAAGGAAGACCGTGCTAACGGCAACAGGGAAAGAGGCTGTTTCGCAGCGAGTGAGAAACTCAGGAGAAGCTCCTTCTGGCCTCTGGTTCACCCACTGGGCAGCCCCTTCTGCAGTCCATGGGCTCGTGCCATCTGAATCCGCACACTATAATAATCATGCTGACAACAATCCTTGAGTAATTATGTTCCACTTAGAAGGACTTGGAAGGATGTGATATAAAGTGTTTAAAGATTTCAGTCAAAATTTAGGAAACTGTAATACGAAATCTTGGTATCTAAAGGACGAGGGATCTGTTATCAGGTAAAATCAAGTATTCAGAAAAACCTGTTTCCCAGTGGTTCTGGAAAGCAAAGGTCTAGGAAAATT
Source organism: Pseudochirops cupreus (assembly GCA_028627135.1). NCBI lineage: Eukaryota > Metazoa > Chordata > Mammalia > Diprotodontia > Pseudocheiridae > Pseudochirops > Pseudochirops cupreus. The sequence continues at coordinate 228,370,713 of CM053580.1, read as the reverse complement.
TGTAAAAGTGCATTTAAATTACTTGAAACAAGTTAAGCAAATAAGAAAATAATATTTCAAAATTCAGTCTCCTAAGGATGATATGAAACTAACCCAAACTACAACAAAGAAAAAGGAGAGTTTCATTCCTTTTGCTATTTTATTTGGGCAACAGATATTGTTAGGCTGGACAACGACGGCAGCCTAAAGTAAAACACCATACCACTTTTTGATTGATAGATACTGAGGTCAATATTCTTGGATTTTTAAAATTCTCTTTGACACCTTTTCATTTTTACTCAAGGGCAGCTCTGGTGAATTGTTTCACAACAGACACAGGTATACTAGATATGCTCACTGAATATGAAAATAAATACTTGTATTTGCCCAGGTAGAACAAAATGTTAAACATCTTCATTAAGACACAACAGGAAAATATTTAGTCCATTGATTCAGACTCACACTTTCTTCTCTTTCTACGCTGTATGTGTCTGAAACCATGAATGGTTTATTAGCAAGGCCTTAGCTCTAAAAATTACAAGTGGACTTGGCAATGCATGCTTTGGTTATTAGGAGAGAAATAAAATGTGGCACATGGAACTTCAAAGCAGTGGTGGTGGTGTGGAACAAAGACTGAAGAGCCGAATTAGGAGTCAAAAAACTCTGGGATTAACTCCCTCCTCTAACATTTACTAACTGTGATCCCAGGCAAGTGACCTGGCTTCTGTGAGCCTCAGTTTCCTCCTACGTCAAATGAGGATAATAATAGCACTTATCTTCATAGGGCGATGGTGAATATGTATACAAAGAGCTTTGAAAACATGAAAGTGCTGCACAAATATAAGCTACTGTTATTTTTATGGACTAATGAGAAATTTCAGTATGAAAAGTTTTAGTCTTCAAATGTACATTACACAAAGTGTATCGAATCAGATGTTCCAGACTAGAGTATTCGCGGTTTCTTAAACTACTTCAGTAACACTGCTCTTGCCAGGGTTGCTCATGGAAATAATTTGGCTCTTTTTCCCTTTGGATTTTGGGATAGTTTCTTGCTCATTACGCTATGTGTGATTTAACCACCGATTTTCATGAAATGCAAGTTAGTTTTCTGGTCTATGCTGAATGAGATTTGGACAATGAAAAACAACAGGTACAGAATCCAGGATCGGGCAGAGAAACGAAGACTATGAGTCCCAGTGGAAGGATGTGTCATTTTGGGGTCCAGACAAACCTGACCCAGGGATCATGTAAACCAACTTGGGCTCTTATCTAAAACAACACACGATAGATGGAATCTGATTTACATTTAGTCCAGATTGTCAGCTCATTAAAGCTGAACTTTAAAGACCAATAGGATTCCAAGGTCTTTAGTATCTTACAAGCTATTTCCAATTAACCTGGAAATACCAGAAAAAAAATTGTAAATGATAATTTCAGCATTTGTGGTTCAGAGAATAAGGATTAATAATTGCTAGACTGACACTATTTATCCAAGTATTTGCCATTCCCTCCAATTCTGCCCAACTTGGGGAGACGCGGGAAGGTCCTGGTCTTTACACAAATAGAACAAAAGAGTTAAGCAATGTGAAGTTTGGGATAGCAGGATGTAAATCTTTCATAAAAATAAACTTTGCTAACACAAACGACAAAAAATAACAAAAATTAAATGAAAAATTACTTACTTTTCCTTTTCTTGAAGAGGTGGTTCCGGAGGAGCCAAATCAGGTTCTACTTCAGCTTTTTTCTGGAACCGCTGCCTCTTCTTTCTGCTTGGTGCAATATCTGTGACATCTGGGCTTGAAATTATGGAATCATTTTGGCTAAAATTGGCTAAAATGAAATGAAATGAAACAAGAAAGTGATCCAATAATGCAAAGAAATTTTAAAATGACTAAAGCTAAAATTCTCTCTCCAAGCCACAGAAAACACTTGTGAGTAAAGTGAGACCTCGGGACTTATTTTTTTTTACCTTCTGTATTGACATCTAATAAAAACAATTAAAATACCTGCTTCATTCATATTTCTCTGGCAATTAAGGAAAACACAAGTCATTAGGCTATGCAGATTAATGCTTTAGCTCTTGGTCTTAGTACCATCTTTTTTTTTCCTCCTTAATTCTAGTTTCACAGCCTTGAGGATTCATTGTGGACTCAACAAAATACAAAGTTAAAAAATATGAACAAGTGAACTGACATCACTAAATGTCATTAAAGTGAATATATCTTTAGAATCACACAAAAATAATGTCTAAAAATGCTTAATAGACATGATGGCAGCCTAAAGAGTAAAAAAAAAAAGTGTTTGAATTGTGTTGTCTGTCACATTAGCAAACAATCCTGCCATAATGTAGTATGAAGTCTTTTGGGTGGCCGACTTCCTTCCTTCTTCCTAACAAATATTTGCAGAGGCAAATGTTGTGCAGGGCATAGTAAGGAATAAAAAAATGAATACAAGTCAGTATCTGCTCATGAGCTGCTCACAGTTCAACAGGAAAGATCCAATATAATTTAATAATTAAAAAAATTTTTTTGATTACTGCATGCAATGCACTGTGCTTCAGCCTGGGATACAAAGCAAAAAGGAAAACCGGTAATTAGGACCCTAAGTAAGTCTAAAAAAAAAAGAGTAGTTTAAGCTCTATACTAGATTAATATATCATGCAATGCTTATTTTTTGGATGAAGGCAAATTCACTTATAGAAGGATGTACAAGGAGCCAACTGTCTCACCTTCATCCTCATTATCATATATTTATGGAATACATGAGTTAGTTATTTGAGATATCCAGATATATTATATAAGGTAGTTTCTGCCCTTAGGAGCTTATATTCTAGTTGAGAAGGCAGGCCACATACTTGAAAAGATAAATAGTAGTATAAATCAAGTAAGTTAGACAAATAATATGAACTACAAAGATTCAACTTCTCAAATTATATTAGGAAACTAACTTTGACCTCTCTGATAATAGGTTATCATAATTTGTTTAAAAAAAACAAACTAATTAAGTCTTTGTCAGCAAGGTGCTGTTGGAGGATATTTGGTTTTTAAAACCACAGATTCACAAAATATTAGACTCGGAAGTAGTCTCTGAAACCCAACCCTTACCTGAAGCATAAATCTATACAATCAATCTATAACTTTCTATTTTAATACAGATTCAATTTTTTTTAAACCAAGAAGATATGGTCCATTATTTCAAATGTTCATAGAAAGGGGGGGGGGGGCAGAAGGAGAATGGGTAAGGTAAAAGAAGGTCAAATGATATGCCCATTATCTTGAATACAGTAAATCAGGGAAGAAAAAGCTTTTTTTCTTGGTGTCTAATGCAGTAAAATCTCATCTAAAGGAAATCCTTTCATATAATTAGCAAAGGAAAGACTTTTCCACAAAGGAAAAGGTTAGCAAAAGGGTCAGGGTCACAGGGCACTTAAATAATAGATGGGACACAGATCAATTTGCAGACTAGAAGAGGGATAGCGTCACTGACAGTAAGATGGTTTAGAAAAGCGGAGAAGAAAGTAAAGGCAAGAGGTGTTTTCTTGCTACTTTTTAAATGAATAAATGTTAATGCTACAGAGGGTCTTGCAAATAGAGAAAGATGTGTCCCAACCCAGACAATCACATACTAATACTCCACTAACCAGTCTCTTCAAAATACATACCAGCATTCAATAAATTTAATATTTAATCTATAAAAATCATCGTCCCATTTTCATGTCTTTTCCTCAAATACACTGAAGCCGCTTTACAACGTCCCCATTTGGTGACTGTATTAACAGTGGCCACATAAACCATGTAATAAGCCTCTCTTAAAACATTTTCTTCCCATTTCTAGTTACATTTCAGTGACACAATTTAACCCTCAAAACATGAAATCACTGAAATAATGAAGCAGAGCATCAACAACTCCTTCTGTACTTCAAACCCTTCTTTAAAAAATGAAGCTTTGATGCAGGTTACCACGATGAAAAGCTATTTACAACCATGCTATTTTTATTACGAACTTAACACCAAACAAAAAGAACATTTCCAAACACGTGGAAATAGAAAGATTGCACGTGACGTTGCGTGCTTTTTTAGCAATATTACAGATGAAAGCACTATTTTCTGAGCTTCATCTCTTCCTTCTGAAGACGATTGCTTTTGATAATAAGGACAGAATTTTCTATATAATAATGCTATTATTATATAGCTCTCTGAGATTCATGAAGTACCCTACATATCTCACATACATATATTTACATATCTTGTGTTTCTTACATACATAGATTGGATCTTTACAATGTTCTTCTAAAAAACAGTTACTTTATATACATACACACACATATATATATATGTATGTATGTGTATGTATGTATATATGTGTAATCCTATATGTAATGAAAATAAGGATTAAGCAGGTTGTGACTTCCCCATGGTTACACAGCTATTAAGGGGAAAGAGTCAAACCTAAGTCTTAAAAAGTCTATTACTTTCTACTAAAACAGTCATCTTCCCCTGCTACTTATTAATCTTCTTAGTGAAGCTTATATACGTGCACATGTATTATTTAAATATGCAAATTCAATCATTTTATTATAAAATTAGTTAAACAGAAAGGGCAAGTATTTAGCAAATTTAGGAATACAGGGAAAGGATTCGTCAGCATGAGAAATTCTAATATCGTAACTTCCTTATTATTACAAATAGCAACTATACGAGATAACAGGTGAGTTCCAGACAGAGGCGGGGGGAGAAAAGATAAATAGACAAATAAACAAATGAAAGGTTAAGTGACTGGCCCAGGTCTAGGGGAGGAGTTTGACTCCAGGTCTTCCAAATGCTACCTTTACCTTGCACAGTACTCAACCATCTCAAATATTTTGAATTGAATGATTCTGAGGCCAGAGTTCTTTTATACCTGCAAAAACTCCCAAGAGGCTTCCTCTAACTTACTACTTGTACTAGAACTTATTTGATTCTACATCCCTGTCTTCTTATTCCTTCAGCTCCATCCTTACCTCTGTTCAGGATCATATAATCAAGTGATTAAAGGCAAGATAGCATGAGCAACAAAGGTCATTTGAAAGGAATCGTAGCTGAAACTTTTTATGGAACAACTTAGCTCCTTAACTCTTAGGAAAAGGGAAGGGGGTGATGACTTGCCAACACATGCATTTGAATCTTACTGCACACTTTTCAAATGTTCACTGAGAGAGAGCTGCAAGACAAATTACGTATTTAGTTTATGTATCAAGCTCACTACAATTAGAAAACATGGTCTCTTCATATAAACCTTGGAACGGGGAATGGAAGGCTTTGACAAAAGGACTCTCCTTACCACCTGGCAAGGGCTCTGCCCGGGAACTGGAGGGATATGTTCCAACAGGAAAGAGGCACAGTATGAGATGCCCTGAGCTCTTTCAATGTCAAGATAAAGTGACATTTTATCAAATGTTCTGGAGGCTTCCTTAACCTTTCAACAATGTGGATTTACCCCAGGAATTAACATATTTTGTAAATTTAAGTCTACAACTATCAAATCCTCAAGCTCAATATTTTCAACTTCTTAGCTTGTTTGGTCTTGTCACTTGTTATCAGGAAACTTGTTTTTAATCCTAAGTCTTAAATATTTATTTTTTATGATACATGGCTTTAACACATTAGAAGACCTCATAAAGTCCCCAGGGAAGATGTTAAAAAAAATCAATATCCCAAAGGGTAAGTTATTAATGTTAGCAGTCATTTAGCTTCAGAACTGTGAAGAAGCCGCAGGTGTTAAAGGCCTATGGCGAGCCTCTCCTCCATTCTAAAGTCTTCCACAATTCCTAAAGAATACAGCTAAACTCCTTAACCGGCCATTTACGGACCTCCACAAACTGCCTCGCCAACACCCTTTTTCATCACTCACCTCTGGGAAGCTGTCACTCTGCCTGTACAGGTGCTACACAGCGTGGCGCGCCACATGGATCTGGACCTAAAAGCCTGTGTTTTCATTTCCTCCATTTAGACCCTCCACGCCACACACCCTCTAGGTAATATATTTGTCTTCTTACTCTTTCTTTAAAGCTCAGATCAAGAACAGTTTAGTTTTTCAATCTGTCTTAGCCCACACAACTCTGAGCCTTCTCTAAATGCCTACAGTAGCTAAATGCTTAATTCAGAATGCAAAAGACACTATCTTACATAATTTATCCTTTTATGTATGTATATATACATATGATATATGTATATACATAAGATATAGATATATGTATTCCATCTTTCCTGCTAAATTGCAAATTCTGCTAATGGGGATCATGTTTTGCATTTCATTGTATTCCCCTGTACCCAACAGATTATGATATCAAATATATATATTTAGATGTATAGCTAATATGTGAAATCTTATTTGCTTTTGGGCTTTTGGCTAATTTTTTCCCTTTTAAAACCTACAAGTTGTTCAAAAGATAATTCACACAGATAATTTTGAGGGTTTGATTAACCATATGTATTATGTGGGCAGATTTTGGCCGATGACCTCAAAGAATCTGATTAAAATATGCTTAATGATCCTCACTACCTCTGCCACATCTCTAAAAAGCAGGAAAGTTACATGTTAGAAAAAAATAATGATTCTCCATTTCCCTGACCCAATCCAATTACAGGAGAAGCACGACAGAGAATGTCTTGTCTGCAGTACTGACATGCCTATGCCCCGCACCCAAACAAGCATCAAGCCTAGATAAAATCCTTACATTGGAGCACTAAAAGTTCTATGTAAAAGCTAAGCTTCAAAATTTGCATTCCTTTCTTTCCCCCAAGGCAAAAGAAACAAACAGAACTACTTTTTTTCTATATCTTCAATCTTGGTAATGTATCTTTTTGGTAGGAATAAAGTTATTGGAGGAAAGAAACTGAGATAAGGCTAATTACTCCCTGCAGAAATTTCCCAGTATCTTAGAATAGCCATCGATCTTAAAGTGGGGTGTTCTAATCTAATCACAATCAACATTAGGTTTTCCTTTGCCATTAGTAGAATAGGGCATTTGAAACTTTAAAATAAACTACCATATAGTTTTCACACTGTAATCTACACAAAGGTACAGATAACCATCTTATATAGAAGGTCAACGGACTAATCTCTTAGTTTGCAGTCAGTAAATAATTGATAATTAATTACCTGCCCTCTAGACCTTTAGGGGTGTGTGTGTGTGTGTGTGTGTGTGTGTGTGTGTGTGTGTGTGTGTGTGTGTGTGTGTGTGTGTGTTTGTGTGTTCCAGAACTCACATTTCTCACTTAGTCAATACAGCTGGAAGTAAGATAGGAGAAATGGCCTCTGACAGAAGTGTAACCAAAGAGATCTTTGGAAATTTAACACTCACAGTGTCATTTGCAAGGGTCAGAGGGGTTGAGCTACAAAATAGAAATTAAACATCAGTAAGGTTCATGGGTAAAAAAATGATAAGTTGCCTACATTCAATTTATTTATAAATTACATAAAAGTCATATTTCAAAGTTTTAATTACAGTGACATGCATATTTCATTTTTAAAAGCTACAAAATTTTTATAACTTCATTGCTATAAACAATGTTATAACTTCAATGTTATGTTATTCAAAAAATATTTACTTCAGCGCTGAGTTAGAATGATGAGGAAGTCAAGTGATAATAGAAGACAACTCCAAAAGACTCATGATGATAAAGGCTGTCCACATCCAGAGAAAGAACTAGAGAGTCTGACTGCAGACTGAAGCAAAGCACTCGCTCTCTCTCTCTTTTGTGTTTTGTTTTGTTTCTTCTTTCTCATTGTTTACTCCATTGGTTATAATCCTTCTTTACAACTTGACTAATATTCAATATGAAGGTATTTGTAGAACCTATATTTCATTGCACGCTGCCATGGAGGGGAGGGGGAGAAAATTGGAAACTCAAGGGATCGTGGAACTGAATGTTGGAAACTAAAAGTAAATAAATAAATTTAAATTTAAAAAAAAATTATTTGTGCATATAATATATTATCTCTCGATAAAATTATAAAGTCCATGTGGACAAGAAGCTTATAAAATTGTTAGGGAAACGAGGTATATGCAAGTAACTACAAATTAAAGTGATGTCAGTGCCATAAGAATGGTACAAATTAAGTGTTCTGAAAAGTCATTTTAAAAGGCAATTGGTTAAGTACTTTTATTTATTTTTTTGCTTTTTGGAGGGCAATTGGGGTTAAGTGATTTGCCCAAGGTCACACTGCTAGTAAGTGTGTCAAGTGTCTGAGGTCAAATTTGAACTCAGGTCCTCCTGACTCCAGGGCTGGTGCTGTACTCACTGCACCACCCAGCCGCCCCGTGTAAGCACTTTTAATTGAAAAGAGGTATTTTCCAAACCTTTATAATTCTTCACATTATTGCTTGAGTCTTCATTTTGCTCACCCAACAAAACCTATTCTAATTTTTTTCCTCTAACGTTGGTAAAAGCATTGACACAATGAGATCATTAATTGAGACAAAAAAACAAAAGGTAAAGAAATAGAATTCACAGGCTAATCATCATATGAAGTTTCTATATATGAGTTTTTGCTACAGTATTAATGACAAGGACCATCCCGGATCCCCACTACATCTACTCAGTGTCAGGGAGGTCGTCAGGTCCTAAGAAAGCCTATGCAAGTTCTGGAGAACTCTAGACAGAAAAGCGTTGCTTCACTGTATCAAATTTAAATATGTCACATGGTTTTTATCCATTGGTCAAAACTCCACAATTGGGGACCAATCTTTCTTGTGCATGGAAATTATTCATGTATTTGAAGACAGTGATTATCTTTTGTCTTCTTTAGGCCAAATAACTCCAATTTCTTTAAGAGATTTTCTCACCTCATGGTTTTGACACCTCTCACCATCAAAGTCTTACTTGTTTTGATCCACTTCAGATCGTCAATGTTATTCCTAAAAGGTGACACCCAGAACTGAAAGCAGTATGATCCCTGGAAGCTATTATATTCATTCATTCTTTCTCTCTCTCTCTCTCTCTCTCTCTCTCTCTCTCTCTCTCTCTCTCTCTCTCTCTCTTCTCTCTCTCTCTTTCTCTCTCTCTCTCTCTTCTCTCTCTCTCTTTCTCTCTCCTTTAACAGCCAAACTCCTAAGAAAACAAGTTATCACTCTTTAGTCCAAACTGCCTCTCCTTTCATTAATTTCTGTCTCTTACAGTCTGCCTCCCCATTACATCTATTGATTGAAACTGCTCTTTCCAAGGTTGCCAATGGTTTCTTAATTGCCAATACCAAAGATTTTTTTCTCAGATCTTATTCTTCTGGCCTTTTCTGAAGCATTGAAAATGCTGATCACCTTCTCTTGGTTTTCATCTATCCACATCTGTCCATTTTGTCCATCAATCAATTAATAAGTAAATATTAAGCACTTACAGAGCCTGCATTGTGCTAAGAACCGGGGATTTATAAAAAAGGAAAACATAGTTTGTGTTTTCCAGGAGCTTGTAAATACCATAAAGAATTTTGCCAACTGCTACGCTAAAATTCAGGCATTTACAAAATTTCCCCAAGTAACTCAGTTTGAAAATGAATAAGATGTAGGATTAATCTTAGTATGACTTAATTTTTAATGAATCCAGGCTGGCTTCTGGTGATCATAGCTTCTCTTTCCAGGTGCTCACAAACCATCTCTTTGATAATCAATCCAGCAAAACGGACAAGATAGGTAAGACATAGAAGTAATAAAAAAAAAACCAAAAAAACCAAAAGCAGCAGTCTACTATTTAAATAGACTCAAGAACACAAACTACTTGAAGAAAATATTGTTCAAAAGAACTGTTGGGAAAACTAGGAAGCAGTTCAGTAGAAATTTAATTTAGAACAGCACTAAACCTCATATAATACAATAAACTTGACATTGATATAAAATCTACACATTAAAGGTCATACCATAAAAACCTAAAATAGGGGAAAATAGGAAGAAGTAATTTTCATACTTTTGGCCAGTGGAAAAATTCTTAAACAAACAAAGAAACATAAAAAATTAAGAGAGTTTTAACTATACAAAATTAAAAAATTTTGAATTAAAAAAATCAATGTAGCTAGAATAAGAGCAACCATAAAAGGGGGAAAACACCTTTGTGTCAAATATCTCTTTATAAAGGTCTAAAACATAAGATATGCTCTCCCTCCTCTCCTCTGCCTTTTCAGTATCCCTGACTTCCTTCAAGGTGAATAAATGCTAGCTGATTGACGGACTATAAAGTTACCTTCCATCTGTTCTGTGCATATCTTGTTTTTATTAAACTATGTCTATCATCTACACCATTAGAACACAATGTCCTCAAGGGTGAGAATTGTTTTTTTTCCTTTTCTCACTATTTAGCATAGTACTTGATACACAGCAAGTACTTAATGTTTTCTGATTGTCACAAACATAGGAGACCAAGAAGCACCACTCCCCAATATGAGGCTACTAATAGGATATGGATATGAACAATCTTACAAAAAAGTGGCAAATTATAAATGAGTGTCTGAAAACCATCTCTAGGTCACTAATAATATTATTGGGGGGATAGAGTTAACACAGATGCCTTCCCCACAGTAAGGAAAGGTAGTTCATCTTACTCCTACCATGACAGTTTGTCGTTGTTGCTGTTGCTGTTGTCCTGAGAAGTGTCAATGAGCTTCAGCTCCTACTAGGCTGTAGCTTTTCTGACATCTTCCAGAAACACACATTTCTCTTATAGTTTTCCTTAGTTTCTTGCTCTCACTTTGTCCTTGTGAAAGAGATGCTATTAAATCTTATCTAATTAGAGAGCTTCATTATGTAGTCATGTAGTCATACTGCTTTAAGTACCTCCTCAAGTCTGATGCTCACTGGAATCATTCATGATTGTGTCACTGAAACTCCTTTCAGACTTCTAAAAATTCACTCATCTGAAGTTCGTAATATATGGTTGGAACATATGCATTGTGTTCCTACTTGTTAATCATAAACACCAGGAGAACAGCTGATTTCTCCCAAGTTTTCTATCATTTCTACTTCTCTCTTTTTTTTATTGTCTAGAACTAGCCAGAACACAGAAGGTTCCTTCATTGATTTCCCTAATTATAATAGTTATGCTTTCCTCAAATGTTGGATGTTGGAGGGGATGTGGGAAAACTGGGACACTAATAAACTGTTGGTGTTGCAAATGGAACCATACTGGAGAGCAATACAGGAACGATGCCCAAAGGACTATAAAACTGGGTAAACCCTTAGATCCAGCAATACTTCTGCTAGGTCTATATCCCAAATACATCCAAAAAAAGGGAAAAGGACATATTTGAGCAAAAATATTTATAGCAGCTCTTTTTGTGGAGTCTAAGAATGGAAAATGGAAGGGATACCCATCCATTGAGGAATGGCTAAACAAGTTGTGGTATATGATTGCAATGGAATACCATTATGCAACAAGAAATGACAAGCAGGATGAATTCAGAAAAAAAAATAAAACTTAGAAAGACTTACATGAACTGATTCATGGTGAAGTGAGTAGAACCACGAGATTATACAGAGTATCAGCAATATTATTTAATGAAGAACTGTGAATGCTGAGCTGTTCTCAGCAATACAGTGATCCAAGACAATCCCAAAGGACTAATGATGAAACATACTCCGGAGAAAGACTGATACTGTCTGAATACAGACGGTAGCATGCTATTTTCACTTTCTTTCATTCTTTTTCTTTTATTTTAATATTCTTGTGCAAAATTATTAATATGAAAATGTTTTACATGGTTGCAAATGTATCATCTATATGTGTTTGTTTACCATCTCAGGAAGAGGGGAGGAAAGGGAGGAAAAGAGGGATAAAATTTGGAAGTCAAAACTTAAAAAAATTTTAAAATTGTTTTAGCATATAATGGGAAAAAACATACAAGATTTATTTTTTAAAAAGTAAATTACTCTCCTCACAACAACTCTATGATGTAAGTGATACAAATATAATTATCCCTTTTTGGAAGAGGAAATTGAATTCCAAGAATGTTAAGTGACTTGCCTGGTCATATATGTAACTAATAAGCATATGAGTCAGAATTTGCATTAAGTTTGACTGGTGAAAAGACCAATGCTCTTTCCATTATACCACACTTCCTCAACCCTCTGAAAAGATCACAGGATCATAGATGTGAAGTCAGAATGGACCTTCAAGGTCATCTAGTCAAACTCTCAATTTTTACATAGGAAGAAACTGAGGCTTAGAGAGGTGGTTACTTGCCTTAGGTTCCACAAGAAGTGGTGAAGGTAGCATTTGAAATTGAATTCCTTGACTTGAAATCCAGGGCCCTTTCTGCTGTGCTCCCTCTCTTCCCTACCATGAAGTTATAAGCAAGGAAAACCAAGAATTTAGCAAGAAGCAGTTAACCTCAAAGGCAGGAAGACTTAGGTTCGAGTCTTACTTCTAACACATAATGGCCATGTGAGCCTGGGCAAGACACTTAATCTTTCAGTATTCTAGGAAGTAAGACTACAAGTGGCAGAGAATTTACAGCCTCTGTTGGTAGTAGGAATTTTCTCATTTGGGAACTCCTTGTATCACTGAAATCACAGGTTAAATTCCATCCGACCATCTGTCTGTCTGTCTGTCTGTCTCTCTGTTTCTGTCACACGCATAATTCTGCTATGGTTTACTGCTGACATTTTTGAGATACCACTTTCAGCTTGGCATGGCTGTGAGGCAGACTCTTGGAAACCAGAAAGTGAGGAGCTTGTCCGATTTCTGATTCAGTTAGTTTTCTGCAATACTTTATAATGATTATCCTTGGACATCTCAGATAGATTGGGTTTCATAGAAAATTCTCATAGCTCCTCTAGGCTGAAATTCTCAATCGTTACTAAAGTTATTTATATTCCAGAGATGCCAAGTGACTTCTGAGACGTCTGGATTTTCAAGAGTATAGCACAGGAACAGATTACATATGGTGGCCAAAGAATCTACTATTAATTGTTAAGGCAAGAAACACACGAGGAAAACAAAACAAAACAAAAAAACCAAAACAACCAGACTATGAAAGAGCAATTTTGAGCCTTCAATATTACCTTTTATTCCAGGGAGCAGTTATAAATAATAAATCCTGGAAAGCAGTTTTAATGGCTAAAAGGTTTCAGATAACAAAACTACAATTTCTCAGCTTTCACCATTTTCATAAACGGGCCCTTGCGTGTATATGACCCACATCATGAAATGTTTGGGGTACAACATAGAGCTTTCATTGTTGCTCTAAAAGGCAGGGATTAACTTGTGGAAACTTCAAGACCTTTTAACTGTTTCCATCATAGTGGCTGGGTATGCCCTTGTGAGATATTTATGTTGGTTTTTCAGGGGTTTTTCTCCCTAATCATGAGCATATAGGAATTGACATGTACATCTTAGAGATCATTCTATTATAGCCACTTAGAGGAAGATTTTGGCTTTTTATGAACAACTAAAATGAAACATTTCTTTGGAACAAAGGTTTTGAATGTACTTTCCAGCTTCGTGCTCCCTGCCCCCAACAACTGTATATACTGACGGTGCCTCCAAGCACAAGCCAGGTCCAACCGTGTGCATGTACATGATCTATCCTCTCTTCTAGAGAGAACCTTTCCTTACTGTGAAGTTTTTCAACAGACAGATGTAACATCTCGATTTCCTCTCCTCAGTAACTGTTGGAGGAGACAGGCCAACAATTCATCAGATCATTGTCCATTTATGAGAAAGCTTTTCTCTGAAAGGTAAGACTAAAAGATGCTGCTATGTGTTGGAATCAGACTCTAGACGCTGCCATTGGGTAACACTGTCATTACATGTTGACTTATAATAGGTTTCACTAACTTTTGTTTCAGCGAGGGTCTATTTCATTTATTTTTTATTTTACCTTAAAAGTTAAGTTTCATTGATGCCTGTTTTGTTTATATTGTAGATTTCTGAGCCTCCCCTCACCCCAGACTAAACCTTCCCTCCTGACAGAGAAAAGGTTAAACGAACCACATAAAACCAGGAATGCATCCTTAAAATGTATAAAACATTTTGCCCTGGTAGTGTTCCAACTCTCAACAGAGGCGTATTTCCATTATTTATTCTCCAAGACCTTCAGCTTTTTTCTTAATTCAGAGTTCAACCCAGTTTTAGGGATCTTTTAATTGATAGTATTATGGATATCGTGTATCCTTCTTGATTCTCAAGCCTCTGCGAACACCGAACGAGTAAATAACGAGCCACTGCTCCTTGGGGAAATACAGGGAAGGCTCCTGCAAACCTCTGGTCCCACTGACTTCAGCACTTTCTAGAGCAGCCTCACGTGAATTTCCTTTTCCTTTATCCAGACCTACCCTACTGTTGATTAACACTGAACTCACGGCCAAGAGCGCCATGACTCACGCTGGAATGAAGCTTATCTAACACAGGTATTTACTCCGTCAGGCACTTCACAGACTTCTGGTGCTCAAGAACACTGTATCTCCTACAAAGAGTGGTTTTCATCTTCTCTTCGCCATTAGAACGTGAGCTCCTGGTGGGCAGGGACTGACTGTATTTCCTCCTTAGAAAGTCCAGGATTTAGCACAGTGCTGGGCTCATGGCAGGCACTTTAATAAATGCTTGGTGACTTAACATGACCTGAAATTCCTTCCCCTTCTAAATCTTATGGTATTAAGATCTACTTACACAGCAGTGTCAGCAAAACAGGGAAGACGGAGAAATGTGACTTGATGGCGGCAGAGCAATTAATCAATTAGTGTTTATTAAGCCCCTACTGTATGCCGGAAGAGGCAGCTGGATAGATCAGTGGATGGAGCACTGGGCCTGGCCTCAGACACTCACTAGCTGGGTGATCTTGGGCAAGTCACTTAGCCTCTGTTTGCCTTCATCCCCTGGAGAAGGAAATGCCACTCCAGTATCTTTGCCAAGAAAACCCCAACTGGGGTCACAAAAGGATGGACACAACTCAACAAGTGAACAAACAAATGTGTTGTATGCTACATACAGTACTGGGGATACAAAAACCTTGTTCTCAAGGCATTCACAGTCAAAGGCGGGACAGAACGTGCAAACAACTGGGTATGAACAAGATAGATACAGGAGAGACTGAGGGAAGAAATGAGGATTAAGGAGGACTGGGAAACGCTTCTTGCAGAACATGGGATTTTAGCTGAGGACTGAAGGAAGCCAGAGAAGCTTAGACAGAGAGAGACAGAGAGAAAGACAGAGAGAGAGAAAGAGAGAGAAAAGACAGAGAGAGAGAGAGAGAGAGAGAGAGAGAGAGAGAGAGAAGAGAGAGAGAAGAGAGACAGAGAAGAGAGAGAGACAAAAGAGGGAGAGAGACAGAGAGACAGACAGAGAGACAGAGAGACAGAGAGAGAGAAGAGAGAGACAGAGAGAGACAGAGAGTGAGAGTGGTGGCCAGTCAGTGAAGATACTTGATGTCAGGAGATGGAATAGCCTGTTTAAGGAAGAGCAAGGACTGGAGCACAAAATACAAAGTCACCATATCACAAACTACATGGAATAGAATTAGGTAAAAAGTAGGAAGGGGACAGGGATTTGAAGGAGGAAGGGATTTGAAAGTCAAACAAAGGATTTTATATATGGTCCTAAAGGGCTACAGAGTCACTGGTATTTACTGAATAGAGGTTATATGATCAGATCTGAATTTTAGTAAGATCAATTCTACAGCTGAATGGAGGATGGATTGGAGTAGGGAGAAACTTAAGGCGGTGGGAACAATCAAGAGGTTATTGTGATAGTTTAGGACTGAAGCGGTGAGGACCCTGTACCAAGGTCTGTAGTGTCAGAGCAGGAAAGGATGTGGCCGGGAAAGCACAAACTGAACCATGCACTTACAGAGGAATCAACAATGCTGGTAATTCTGTTGGTGCCCTTCACATTGACCAGTAACAAACAGAGCTAGGTGGGTGAGGAGTAGGTAAAGGCGAGCAGGAGCCAGATGAAGCTCGTGAGAGTGGTACCATAACATGAATGAAATGACCAAGGGCTTTAGCGCCTTCTCCCTTTGAGGTCATTAGGAGGAAGAGTGGTCCTTGCCCTTCCTCCTTTTACTCTGGACAATTTAATAGAGATGGAACAAAATGGGGGAGGGGGCTAATAAATATGTTCATAGGATCACAAGCGGGGAATGAGATTAGAAATCAGTCAGTCCAAACCTTACATCTCACAGATAAGGAAGGAACAATAGAATGGGTAAATTGCTGCCTACAATCTCCCTCTCTTCCTGTGATAGGCAGCCATTTCTAAGCATCTTCCTACTGTGAAGATGATATTTAAGATGTCATGATGAACTTGGAAAAATATACTGGAGCCATTAAGGTTTTCATAATGGATTCTGCAATGGTGTGCATAATAAGCTATATGTGACCTGAAAAAATACATATGACATTATAATAATGTTCTTGGGGGAAATGTGCTGCCACAATTTCTGTCAATGTCATAATAAAATTATGCTTCAGGGAAAAAAAATCAAACAGCTCCATTCACTTCATGGTATCTCTTTTTTTTCCTAAAAGACTTAGAGATGAGGTAGACATAAAAAAGTATTTAGCCCTCTAAGAAGAAATGATCCAAGCTCTTTTTCAAAGTATTTTTATGCACTAAAAATCTGTTGGCAGCAATTTTCTATCTTAGAAATTCTATCTTAAAATTTCTTGCTAACATATTTTTGATTTGTTACCAAAATACATGTGCATGATTACTGTACTGGTAATGTGTGTTCTTATTGCTACTACATGTGCATGTATGTGTCTATACACGATGTGTGTATAGACACATACACACGTCTGTAAGTATATGTACACATATAGACATATAAATATACACACAATACACACATAGACACCACACATATATACACATATATAAAACAAAGACTGGGTCTCCTAATCTTGCCCAAGCTAGTACAGAGGTTATTCAAGAGTATTTTTGCATAACCTACTTTAGCTAGAATTCCCAAGCTATACAGATTCAATAGTTTCAGCCTCCCCAGTAATGCATCCTAGAGGAGGATTACAGAAGTTTGCCACCAACTCTGGCTGCTATGTTATATTTAACAAATTTTAACAACAGGTGCTACTATAATTAGAAATATAGTCAACCCTCAACACCTGCATGTTTAACTTTTGCAACTTGAATCATTTTTGTGATTTTATTTGTAATCTCATTTTCACTTTCATGTTGACAACTGGGCATGTTCAAGACGATGTGCAGTAGAGACAAAAATGAGAGGTGCAATGTGCGCAAGATGGGGACCAGCTGATGTCCTACTAGGCGCTTCACTTGTCAGGCCAATGTAGAGGAAAGAGGTCTCTGGGTGTAGGAAGCAGATGCTGCTGTTGAATCATTTCAAGCTGGTGCATCTTTCAAGATATCCCAAACCATCCACCAGCCATGAAGAACAGAGTGTTGCAGATGTCACCAGTCTTGGCATCTTCCAACAGCAGTGACTGAAGTCCCAGCACCCTCTCCCTTGGTTTTCAGAGGGCATCAAGGTAGAGAGGTTTACAGCGCTATAGTATACAATACAATGCCCTCACATTGCCATCTGTCACAGTAAAAAGTGAGACTCAGGTTAAAAAATGTTTTAATTCTAAGAATTAAATTTGTCACGTGGTATTTATGGTACTCTAGATTTCATGTGTCATGAAAATGAATATTGTTTGAAATCAAGATCGTGGGGTTTTTTGGTTGTTTTAGTTTGTTTCTTTTTTAACTGAGACAGCACAAAAGGTCACAGAATTCTAGGGAATTACTAGTGTGACAATGTTTTGCATGTTATCAATTTTTTTGTGTACTGCATTTTATGGGTTATGTCATGGTTACTGTTAAGAAAAGTACATATTATCAGAAGTAATGATCTGTTATAAAGAACTATATGCAGAAAAGTATATTTTCAGCAATCTCAAGTGAAAGACTACAGTTGTTGGTGAACACAGGAACCTAACCCCCTTTCCCGTAGGTTCAATATATCAACATTTTTGTTTTTTTCTTTTGTGACATTTTCTAGGAACATGTAAAACTTGAGGATTGACTATGAATTTATACTTTATATGCATAAATAAAGTATGGTGGTAGCATAATAAAATAATTCATAGCCATAAAATGTTATTTTATAAAAATATTTGTTGGTATGAGAGGACCAATATTTACTAGAGGTCTCCCAACTCCAAACTCTTCCATACAGCTACTAGAGTGAGCTTCCTAAAGAAGCAGGTCTGACCATATCACTACTCCTCTCAGTAAACTTCAATGACTTCCTAGTGCCTTTAGGATCAAATGTTAAACTCTTTCATTTGGTATATCAAGTCCTTCGGAACTTGACCACAACCGGTCTTTTCAAGTTATGCATTACTCCCTTTCCCTGCAAAACACAGTATCGTCAAACTGGCCTCTCTGTTCCTGAGTCTTTATACAAGGCATCTCCTTTTCCTACCTCCCCCTCACCTCTGCCTCACAGAATCCTTCACTTGTTTCAAGACTCAGCTCAAGCTGCAACATCTACATGAAGCCTTTCCTGCCTCTTCTCCCATTGCCACTCCTAGTGATCCCCCCATACTTAGCTACTTTGAATTTATTTTGTATTTAATCTGTGTATCTCTTTCACTAACACATGTAGCATATATGTTATAGATATATATGTATGTGTTTAGAAATATTAGAAGTAGAGACTGTTTAAGCTTTCTGTCTTTGTATCCCCAGGACCAAGCAGTTCCTGAACAGAGGCTTCATAAATATTGACTGATCGATTACAATACCCAATATACAAGGTTGTCCTGAGAAAAGTGCTTTGTAAACTTATATAAATGTGAATCATCAGTGTCATTATTATATCAGCCTTTATACAGATCTGCTGGGCTAGAGTGTGAGGGGGTAGGGGAGAAGAACTGTCATATATATACCATCCCTAGAACGAAATGCAATCCGGAATGACTTGTAAGAGAAAAATTTGTCTCCTGGCATTTTAATCTCCTAACTGCCATGGGAACTACTGCTCCTGCCTCCCAAGTCTGCCTCTTCCTACAAAGAAAGATTAGTACCACATATAAAGAAACCTGTTTTAGTCCTCACTGGAATTCCTATAATAAGCAAGGCACCATCTCTCTTAGTGTTCTGTCACGACTTTAAGAAGAGATAGTCTGTTTCAATGAATCAGGTGACAGCTTCTTGGTGCTATCTTTTGGGAAGACATTTTTTTAAAACTAGATTTTTTTTTGTAAGCAAATAGCATATAATATTTCATCTATGATAAAAAGTAATAATTTTTTTATTATTTTGGATATTTCTTCAAAAAGTAAATGCTATGAGGACATGTCATGATTTTTGAAATCAACTATTTATCAAGAACTTTTTTAAAGTATTTCTTACATAAATAAAAATAAGTTTCATATATTTTTAAGGTAAAATGCAAATTTAGGAAAAGAAGAGAATTCAGACATAGAGTGTCAATATGTTGATGGGAAAAAATTCATTAGATTTGTTTGTGCATAAATGAATAGGCTAGGGATAAGAAGATCACAAGATACTCATTTACGGGTAAATCTGGGACTTACGTATTAAATACATTAAGGTTAGCATTTTAAACTATCTCTATGGGGAACATTTTAACTCTGCACAAAGAAGTATATTATTTATAAATAACAGTTGTCAGACAACTCAGACAGGAAATATTTACACAGATGTTTTTGTAACAGAGGTAAGAAAGTTAGAGAAAAAGAAAAAGCTTATATTCTCTATTAGTCAAGAACAAAAACATCAATAAGAAATTATAAAAGGGACAATTTTGGAGAAACCTGGGAAGATCTGTATGAACTGATGTGAAATCAAGCAAGTAGAACCAGGAGAATAATATTTTAACTATAACAATACTTTAAAAACTAATAGTTTTAAAAGACTTAAGAATGCTGATCAACACAACGATCAAGCACGATTCCAGATGATCAGTGATGAAGCAGGCTACACACTTCCTGACGAAGAGGTGATGGACAAACAAAACAAGGCATATATCTTTGGACATGGATAGTATGAGAATTTATTTAGCTTCATTATAGTTGGAGAAGAGGGAAGGGAGAGAGAGAGAGAATATGAATGCTTGGTAATTGGAAAATTTTTTTAAAGTTTACCATCTCTCTGCTAAAGGGGATATAATGTCTAAATTATACAAATGATGACAGCTGAGGAACCATATGAGTACCATACCTTAGCATGTCCTAATAATGAGGTTAAGTCTGGAGAGCAGACCAGAGGAAGACCAGCCACCAGTACCACTCACAAAATCTGGCAGGACAAATTTGAGGGTCATTTTGCCCAGCCTGGATCCATAAAAGAACCCTGGCCTGTACAACCTGCAGCAAACCCAACAAGTGATCATGCAGCCTTTTCTTTAAGACATCTAGTAAGAAGGAACCCATTACCTCCCAAGGCATTCCAATCAATCTGGGAGTAGCTCTAATAGTTAGCAAGCTTTTCCTTTGATATATGGTTCCCGTATCCACAATGCATTGCCTCCTAACTTCTGCTTCAAAGAATCCCTAGCTGCCTTCAAAATACAGCCTCAGGGTCACCAAGTACAGATGGCTTTTCCTGGTTCCTACAGTTATTGATGCTTCCTTATGCCTGAAATTACTTTATATTACTTAGTTTATGTCTACATATCTCTATCTACATACTTACTTGTGTATGTGTATATGCCAGTGGTAAGCAAGCTCCCTGAGGGCACAGACTCTTGTTTTCTTTTTGTCTCTGTATCTCCAGCACTTGGCATGATGCCTGGGACAAAGTTGGGCTCACAGAAGGTTTATTAAGAGATAGGATGTAACAAGGACAAAGTACTTTAAAGTACATAAAATCAGAGAAAGGAGAGAATACTATCAGCTCAGAGGAAAGTTTCACAGAAGAGTTGGCCCCTAAGCAGAGCCTTCACAGAGAGGTTTTAATTGGTGGAGATGAGGAAGGAGGCGAAAGAGAACCAACCAAACTCATGGAATAGATAGTACTCCAGTCTGGCTGGGACAGACTTCATTTGGGTATATTTAGGGGTGTTCGCAGGGTGCAGGATATGAAATAAGGCTGGAAAGGTAGGTTGGTATCAAGAAAGTTGGAAGAAAAACTGGTATTTTACCTAAATTTGTAGCATTTTGGAGTGAGAGGGACATCAGAGATCATCTATGTCCGATCATTTCTTTTAACATGTGAAATTCTGCCTCAGAGAGGTTAAGTGATTTGTCCAAAGTGATCTGTCATAGACCTAGCTATTGACAGAAAAGAAACTATAACTCATCTTACAAATTCTTAATTCTGCATTTCGCACTTTAACTTAAGATTATATCATCAAGAAGAGTTGGATTATCCTTTGGACCTGACTGATCAGATTCTTTGAAAGACAGCAGATTCACTCAATATAGCTAAAATCATCCTACGTCATACCTACAATGGCCTAGTTTGAAAAAGTTTTAAAAAGAAAAACTGCAAACCATTACCACTATATGAAAGATCACTCCAAATAAATGAGAAATGGTAATCTAAACAACTGTGAGGTATAAAACCTTGCACCCAGCAGTTGGCAAAGGTGTTAACAGATGAGAACTTTCATTGGTTTTGTAGGAGGGACTGCGGGAAGAACAGGTGCACTGATGTAATAGTTGTAAACCAGTCAACCGGTATAACCATTTTAGAAAGCAATTTGCAATTATGCTTAAGACAGTTATAATGTCCATATTATTGAGTATATGGGATACTCAGAAATCCCGCTGCCTCACATACGCCCTAAAGATGAAAATAAAACAAAAGAAAACAAACAAAAAGACCACAACAAAACAGAAAGGTCCCTCATACACAAGAAAATACTCGCAGAGACAGGACAGGGAAGGAGAAGAGGTAAGCATTTGTGTCAGGCACTTTGCTAAGTGCTTTCGACAAATATCACTTCATTTGATCTTACAATAACCCTGCAAGTAGGTACTATTATTATCCCCATTTTATAGCCGAGGAAAGTAAGGTTCATAGAAGGTAAGTGACTTGCCCAGGGTCACACAGGCAATGTGTCTGAGGCTGGATTTGAGCTTGTCTTCCTGACTCCAGGCCCATCCTTAGCTTCTCTCTCACATGGGGGCAACTACTTGTTGCTGACTGTCAAATTTTCAGCACGAGCATTTATACCTTGGAAATTAGCAAATGCTACAAATCAGGCTTGGCTGATGGCTTTGGTGATTGTCTAGACTTCAGGAAAGGACTGGAGAATGTTAATGCAGATTAGCCTTAAAAGTGTGTCTTGCTCCTCCATTTCTGCCCCACCCCCAGTGGCTGGTTATTAGACATTCAGGAGAACACCTTGTTTTCTATTTACTCACATATTCGATCTACTGTCAAAGGACAGGCCCTCAAGTCAGAAGCACACATTCAAATCATACCTTAGATACTTATTAGCAGTGTGACTGTGGATAAGTCACTAAACTTCTGTTAGTTTTCCCATCTGCTAAATGGGGATAGTAACAGCATCTACATCAAATGAAATGATATACGTAAAATCCTCACAAAGCTTAAATGACCATACAAACACCAGCGACTGTTATCATTATTAGCGTATCTTCACATGGCTTGTATATGTGTTCCTTTCTTTCTACTCACACAGCTACCAGCCTACTACACGCCCTCATAACCTGAGGCCTGGACTACTTTATAACAGTATTCTGGGTGGTCTTCCTGCTTCCAGTCTCTCCCAGCTGCAAGCCAGCCTTCGTACGGAGACAAAGTGATTTTTGTAAATGAACAGATCACCCTCCTCCCCGGTCAATAAAGGCCAATGGCTCCCTATTACCTCCAGGATCAAACAGAGAACCCATAATTGAGCATTTAAAGCTCTTCACAACCTGGCTATCTTCCAATCTTTCTAGTCTTTTTGAACTTTACACTCCCACTCATTCCTCCATTTAGCATTCCAAGATCCATACACTGGCTGAGGAGTGGGGAGCCTGTGGCCTTGAGGCCGCATGCCACCCTCTAGGTCCTCAAGTGCTGCCCTTTGAACAAGATTTGTTCTGTAAAGTTTGGACTCACAGGGTTGCACTTGAGGACCTAGAGGGCCGTATGTGGCCACAGGTTCCCCACCCCAGCGAATGGCCTACTTGTCGTTCCCTACACATAACGGTCATTCTCGCACTCTGTGTCATGGCACTGGCTGTCCTCCACACCCAGAATGCTTTCCTTCTTCCTCCTGACTCCTGCATTCCTTGGCTTCCTTTAAGACTCAGGTCTTCCTAACTTCAGGCTCAGTGTTTTATCCATATCCATCACCCCCTCCCACCCTTCCCCTGCCCCCAGCCGCAACAGCAACTGTAAGACGTCTCTTCTGGTCCAGATCTCTCCTTCCCTCAATCCACTCCAGGTATACAGTGTGTGCATGTCTGTGTATGAATGTCTGTGTGTGCGTGTGCACACGAGCATACTATATATGTGTATTTCATATACAATAAATAATTACGCACATACAAAAACATATACAGTATGCAAATAACTATGTAATACTACATATATGTTTACAGTCATTTACATGTCATCTCCTTCATTAGAATATGAACTCCTTAGAGCAGAGATAACGAATGCTTTTGCCTTTCTTTGTATCCCCAGGACTCAGCACAGTGCTCCACACAATAATGTGATTAATCAATGTTTTTTGATTGACATCAAGACATGCATTGGTTCTAGCTGCTGAATATTTTCACACAATAAGAGGTACATTAGTTTCAGCTAATGACAAATTACATGCTTTTAAAAAAATGACTCTATTCTTTAAATGGAGGAACCAACTCTTTTAAACATTTTTGTTAATACCACAAGCCAGCTCTTCAGGCTTCAGAATTGGTCTGTTAGCCCAGCAGTGCAGTGAGGACAGAAGAGGGCCTTGGGAGTACCGAAGAGAAACAATGGATTCCACTATCATCATCTGCATCAGACGTCTCAAATAATTGGATATAATTTGTTGTTGTCCAACTATTGAAAGAAACAACTCTCAATAAGAGTTTTCTACTGTATAAGCAGGTCTGCATAACTACGACAGAAAAGCAGATAATGAGTACTGACAGAACACATCATTTCCAAATCTTTTAATGAAGCTAATGGGTGAAAATTATAGATTTCTCTAACATGATTCTGAACTGAACAGAAATTGTGAAGACTGTTATTTAAGAAAATGGCCATAATTTCATTTGCGTTTACAGGAGGGAGGCACACAGAGAGTCCCGGTAACACAGTTTCTACAGAAAAGTATGTGAAGAACTCAGTGACAAAAACAAGTTTATAAAACAAGAGAAATAACAGGATGTCTATGCCATTTTGAAGTACCCTAAAATATGAGATTGTCAACTACATCACTACCGCCTCCACCAAGAGACACTAACTAAATACCTGCATATTCTTAAAAACCTACACAGTGAGTTAAAAAATGTGGTTTCTCTCTTAAGGGGAAATAACTCATGCTAAGCAACTGTGATACAGATAACCGAGGAAAAATGGTCCTAAAAGTATGAGTGGCATTTCAAATTTATAGACAAGGTGCAGTACAAAATCAAGCAATTTACTTTAGCACTGTATGGATTAGTTTAATTTGGCACGATGGGCAGGCATGGATGGGTGGTGAATTCTATATTGTTGGAGGGGATAATCCACATTAGTGAGATCACATATATTTGAGTATTAAATCTTGTACAATAAAAAGTAAGACTTCAAACATAACTAAGCAAGATTGAGTCTTTAAAAAAAAGCAACTACGGCTGTTGCTGTAACAGCATGCATGACTGATGTGCCCATTTCATCTCAAATGGGACAATATTTATAAAGCACTTAGCATAGCGCCTTTACAATGCTTATTCCCTTCTGTCCTTCCTCTCTCCCCTTCCTCAACTGAAATAATAATTCAAAGTTAAAAAAAATGTTGGACAGGATGTGAATTTGAAGTAAATAGACAGAATATTAGCCAGATTTATGTAGACTTTCTGAGTTTTCTAACTGCATACATTTTTAACTACTTAGAACCTTCCTTAGAAAATATTCTGGCTCTATGAATTAGCAACCATTAGAGCCATAATTCCTAAATTTGCTAAAAAGTATTTTTCACTGTGCATGAATACTCATGCTTACTGATGATGGGCAGGATGCATCATTATATTTATATGAGTTTGGGATATTTGCACTTGCCAACAATAACTGCACTTAGCAAATGATGCAATAACTGGGAATTAAAAAAAAAACAAGCAGAATAACCCAAACCCAATCCCACCAATTTATGCAGAGTTTCTAGGGAAAATTCTATAATTTTATTCAATTATCTACCCAAGACAACAAATATGAGAACCAGAATGGTGAAGGTAGAGAGCTGGTCTGGAAGCTGAGAATTATGCAAGTCCCATTTCGGACATATGCTGCCTGCTTGACTCTGAGTAAGTTGCTTAACCTCTTGATGCTCTAGGTAATTCTCTAAAACCATAGTGAATTGTAGGAAATACTATTGTGCTATAAGAAAGTGTGAGCAGGCAGACTTTAGAAAATCCTGGAAAGACTTGTATGAACTGATGCTGATTGAAGTGAATAGAAGCGGGAGAACCTTGTACACAGTAACAGCCACATTGTGTGATGACTGACTTTGATAGACTTGGTTCTTCTTGGCAGTGTAAGAACCTAAAATAATTCCAAAAGACTCATGAAGGAAAATACCATCCACATCCAGATAAAGAAATATGGAGTCTGAATGCACATCGAAGCATACTATTTGTTCTCTCTTTTGGTTTTGTTTTTTCTTTCTCATGGTGCCTTCCATATATTCTAATTCTTCTATACAACATGACTAATGTGAAAAAATGTTTAATAAGAATGTATACGTAGAACTTATATTGGATCACAGACCATTTGGGGGAGGTTGAAGGGGAAGAGGGTTGAGAAAATTTAAAACTTACTCAAGTGAATGCCGAAAAATAAAAATAAATTAATTTGTAAAAAAAAAAAAAAAGATTATAAACTGCGGAGAAGGTACCCACTTGTTGGTAAGGGGAGTTCCCTCATCTGGGATTTCTCTGTAACAATGACATCACAGATGTAGTCCTATGTACCACTGTATTGCCAAGAAAGAGTAAAGTAGGCTACCCTGTGGAATATTTTAGTCTTTTTTTTTTTTGGCAATACCATGGTACATAAGACTACATCTATGATGTCATTGTTACAGAGAAATCCCAGATGCCCAATTCTAATTTTTAAGGAATTCTTTTCTTCAGTGAGATTTTGTACCACCTTTTCCATTTGGTCAATTCTACTTTTTAAGAAGGCATTTTCTTCAGTGACTTTTGGCAAACTTTACCCATTTTTCTGTTTTTCCTTTACGAAGCTGTTGACTCATTTCATGATTCTCTTACATGACTCTCATTTCTTTTCCCAATTTTTCATCTATATCTAATTTTATTTTAAAAATCCTTTTCAAGTTCTTCCAGTTCTTTTCTGGGGGAGCCTGAGACCAACTTATATTTTTCTTTGAGGCTTTGCATGTAGCCATTTTAATATTGTTAGTCTCTTCTGAGTTTGTGCTTTGATCTTCCCCATCATTATAGTAACTTTCTATGATGAGGTTATGTTTTTGGTTGTTGTTGCTTGCTCATTTCTCTAGCCCATTTATTGACCTCCAACTTTATGTCAAAGCTGGGCTCTGCTTCCAGGTTATAGGGGTCATTACCTAAAGCTTCAGGTTTTTTGTGCTACTTTTAGAGTTTGTTCTGAGGATCTATGAGTCTTTAGTTCTTCCAAGGTGGTATATGATCTAAGGAGAGGTGTTGGTCTCTTGACTTGTGCTATGGTCTGCCAGTAACCAGAAACACTCCTTTGTGTCCCTCCTCCCCTGTTGCTGAAAACACTAGTGTGCTAGTGCTCGTCCTCACCCTGGGATTACAACCCTGGCCTGCTTTCCAGATCCCCTCATGGGCAATGCAACAGATTCCTGCACCCCATGCCAGCAAAGGATTTCCTATAATTTCCTTCTGACCAATTTTCTAAGCCCCTTGCCATCTGTGGATTGAGAGCTCTGGCAGTTGCAGCTGCTGATTCAATTGTCCCCAAGGCCTTCTGCTGGCTTGTCAGGATGCAGCCAGCACTGGACTGCATTCCACTCTTACACACTGAGTCAGATCTTTCTTGTGACCTTCTAAGTTGTTTTAGGCCTGAAAACTGTGAAACTCTTCCTTTTGTTGGTTCTACCACTCCAGAATTCATTTTGAGGTATTATTTTATTTTATTTTAATTTTATTATAGTTTGCATCATTCATTTCCACAAGATTTTGAGTTACGTATTTTCTCCCCGTCTTTCCCCCACCCACTGCCCCAAAACAGCCATCCCAGTGTGTC
>CM053580.1:228290395-228342884 GCA_028627135.1 Pseudochirops cupreus | reverse complement strand
AGATGCGGAGAAAATATGTAACTCAAAATCTTGTGGAAATGAATGACGCAAACTAAAATAAAATTTAAAAAAAAGATATGTTAATGAATATTCATTTAAAATTTTAAAATAAAATTTTGGCAAAAAGACTACTGTAAATTATCTGAAAAAAATCATTCAATGTTAGATTTAAAATATGGATGTAAAGGATGATCAACATTAGGAAAACAATCATTAGAAATAGAAAATCCAAGACTACATGTTTATAGTAATCAATCTATTAAAAAGCCTTTGATGGCTATAACACTTATGTACCCAAACTCCCCCTGCAAAATAAAATAGAAGAATCTTTTTTTAATATGATAAAATTATAAATTTAATGCCAAACACTAGTGTAACAGTAGTTTAACACAGGAATTCACCAGAAACAAACTATATCAAAATAAGTTCAGTTATCATTGTACACAGAATAGCATACACAGAATGTGTACACAGTGTACACAGAATAGAAACAGTAGAAACCCTTCTAATAAATATAAGAATAAAGAAAACATTCCCCTCTTTCTCATTCATATATTAAATAGCTCTTGAAATTCTAGCAATAACAATAAAACCAGAAAGAAATTAAAGGCATAAATATATACTAATAAGAGACAAAACTGATCCTATTTGCTGATGATATGATAGTTTATTCAGAGAATTATAAGGAACCAGCAAATAAACTAAATGAAATAAGAACTACTAAAAAATATAATACAAAATAAATTTATAAATATCAACAATATTTTTCTGTGTCAACAACAAAACTCAGAAGGTTATAATAAATAGAGAAGAACCAAACAAAATAACTACAAAACGTATAGTCAGTCTACTAAAATGTAGTCAATATCTGCATAGATACAATTAGAAAGCGTTCCTTAAAGAATTAAATAACAACTTAAACAATAAAATGCTATACAGTGCTCATGGCTGGGCCATGCCAATATAATAAAAATGAAAACTTAAGAGGATAAAGAGTGAGACAAAATAATAACAAAATTAATTTGGATGAGCAAAACAGCTTGCATTATTAATGGAAATAATATAAGAAGTAGTAATAAAGGAGGGATAGCACTTTTAGACTTTAAAGTATATTATAAAGCATCAAAGTATATTATAAATCATCAAATCTATTTGGTGCTGATTAAAAATAGAAAAGTAGAACAACTGAACACACTAGGCAAGGAAAAATTAGAAATAATAAAACTCAATTACAGAGTATATGGCAGACCTGAAAACATAAATCATCCAGGAAAGAATACCCTATTTCCCAATAATTTCTAGGGAAACTGGAGAGAAGCTTATAAAAAAAAAAACTAGGTTTGGGGAGAAGGGAAGAATTTATTACCAAACAAGAGATAGGGAGTATTACTAGATGAAAAGTGGATAATTTTTATTATATTAAATTTAAAAAAGATTTGCACAGACAAAAGCAATGTAATCAAGATTAGAAGGAAACAATTTTTATAGCAAGTGTCTCTGATAAAGGCCTCATTTCTCAAATAGATAGAGAATTGCATCAAATTTTTAAGTATACAAGTCATTCTCTAATTGATAAATGGTTAAAGATAAGATCAGGGAAGTTTCAGATGAAGAAATCAAAGCTATCCATAGTCATATGAAAAAATGCTCTAAATCACTATTGATTAGATAAACACATATTAAAACAATCTGAGATATCACTTTTCACCTATCAGGTTGGTTAATATGACAAAAAAGGAAAATAATAAAATGTTGGAGGGGACGTGGGGATATTGGGACACTAATGCACTATTGGTAGAGTTGTGGAAGTATGTCCAAATGGCTATAAAACTGTTCATTTCCTTTGATCCAGCAATAGCACTACTAGGTCTGTATCCCAAAGACATTTTTTAAAAAAAGGAAGGGGGAAAAGGACCTATTTGTACAAAGACATTTATAGCAGCTCTTTTTGTAGTGGCAAAGAATTGGAAATTGTGGGGATGTCCATCAACTGGGAAATGAACAACTTGTTGTATATGATTGTAATGAAATATAAGAACTATACGAAGTGATGAGCAAGCTGATTCCAGAAAAACCTGGCAAGACTCATATGAACTGATGCAAAGTAAAGTTAGCAAAAACAGGAAAATATTGTACAAAGTAACAGCAAGTTAGGAAGTTAAGAAGATCAACTGTGAATGGCTTAGCTATTCACAACAATACAATGATACAAGACAATTCCAAAGGACTTGTGATGAAAAATGTTATCCATTTCCAGAGAAAGAAATGATGGAGTCTGAATGGAGATAGAAGCACATTATTTCACTTTCTGTATTTTTTTTCATGCTTTTCACCCTTTGGGTCTGTGTCTTGTCTTACAATATAACTAATATGATCATACGTTTTGCATGATTGAACATGTATAATCTATATCACTGTATCAGCAAGTACCCTAGCATACCCAGGGTGGCTGCTAGCACAGGTTCTTAGATCTGCTTTTCTAAAGGAAAGCAACTCAAAATGGGTTAACAATCTTACTTTAATCAATCAAACAAATATCATTTACCTAGTTCAGGGGAAAAAGCCAGCACCCTGAACTTCAGAGAATACAAACAGAATAAAAACAGAAGTTACAAGCAGTCAAAGAAACAAATCAGCAGATGGGCGTCCAGTCGTCTGACCATTACATCCATACCTAGTCAGTTACCAGAGAGGGAAGCACCAACATCTGGGTTTTTCAAAGCTGGGGGGCTCAATGGCTTCCCAGAGTCTCATCTGGCCAAATCACACAACTCTTCTCAAAGTGAGCCCCAAAACAAAACCTCACGTCAGGGTGTATATATAGCCTTTTCCTGGCTCAGAGAATGTCACAGCCCTCTTGACCCACTGCCCAATCACAAAGCTACAAGGTGTGGGCTTTCCAGAAAAACAAGCCTCCTGCCACAGGCTCCACATGACCACATTCAGCCTATTAAGGGGGCAGAGTATACTTTCAAATCAGGGAAGGTTCTCAGAGTTATGTAGCCACTTAAGCAAAGGGCCTAGGGGCAGGGAAGATCTTCAGATTCCCATAACAATCACCTACTTACTATCTCTGGGAGGGAAAACTTGATGGAGAGAGAGAAAAAATTTAGAACTCAATTTTTTAAAAAAATGGACGTTAAAAATTATCTTTACATATAACTGGAGGAAAATAAAATATTATTTTAAAAGTGTCAAAATTCCCAATGTAAAAAAAAGTAATTAGGCTTAGATCATCTTTTTATACCATATGCCATAATAAACTCAAAATGGATAAATGACTTGAATTTTCAGTCATACCATTAAAAAAAATTAGACGTGAACAAGATCAGTAACTTTCATGGCCATGGTTATGGGGTAGTAAAATCTTAACCAAACAGAGGACTGAGGAAGCTAGAAAGGGCAAAATAGGTCTTTTTGATTACATCAAATTGAAGAGCTTTTACATGAGCAAAATCAACGCAACTAAGATAAGGATAAAAGCAATCAAAATAGGGGTGGGTGGGATTGTAGAACATTAGTGCATTATTGGCAGAGTAGTGAATTGGTCTAATCATTGCACAAAGCAATTTGAAACTATACTTAAAATATGATTCCAGTCTTGGAAATTTTGAGTTTAAGATGTCTCTGGGGTATCTAGTTTAAAATGTCCAACTGGCAAGGGGTGACTGTGGACAGAAGCTCAATGGAAAGCTAGAATCTGGATATAAAGATGAGTCATCTGCACCCAGATGATAGTTAAACCTATAAAACATAATGAGGTTACGGAGAGAGTGTAGACGGAGCAAACAAGAGGGCTTAGGTCAAAGTCTCGGGTGTTTAGAGGTATGCTGGAGCCAGTCATGTACTGGCTTGCAATATTCAATTGTTAAAATTTTAGTGTGGGCATTTACGCTTTGAAAATTGGCAAATGCTACAAAGTAGGACTTGTTTTGTCGTCTAGACTTGAGAAAGTGATGGAGAAAATGTGGATGATTCGGGTTAAACTTGAAACTGTGTCACTGGTTGATGATTCCCCCAAGAAAGCCCATTGTCAAGTGCTTCCTAGCATACTGCTGGGTACATACACAATTAGAGGACGTGATATGGATAATGAGCCAGCAAAGAAGACTGAAAGGTGGTCAAAACCAGTAATGTCCTGAAAACTAGAAGAGGAGGAGCATCAAGGAGAATAGGATGGCTAAATGTCAGAAGCAGCAGATAAGTCAATAAAGAGGAATCTTGAGATGCGATTTCTCAGGGAGCACATCAGTCAGCCAACAGTTATTAAGAATATACTATATGCTAGGTGCCATGCTAAGCACTCAGGATACAAAAAAGGGGAAACAAAAACAGTCCCCAACCTCTCTTATTATCTGATGGTGGAGATAATAAGCAAAAAAAAATTTACAAACAAACTACATTCAGGATAAATAATTAATAGAGGAGAGACATTAGAATTTAGATGGTTTGGGAAAGGCTTCTTATATTACATAGGATTTTAATTGGAATTTAAAGAAAGCCAGTAAGATGGAAACGAGGAGGAAGAGCATTCCAGGTCTGAAGGAAAGCCAGAGAAAACACCCAGAGCTAAGAGACAGAAGACTAGAGGGGACCCTAGGTTATAAAAGGGCTTTGAGTTCCAAACAGAGCATTTTGTATTTGATCCGGGAGGCAATAAGGAGCTCAAGTTTATTGAATAGAGGAGTGACAAGGACAGATTCGTGCTTTAGGAAAATCACTTTGGTGGTTTAATGGAGATGGCCTGAGATGGGGAGAGACTTGAGGGAGGCTGGCCGACCAGAGACTATTGCAATAATCCAAGAGTGAGGTGAAATCATCAGGCCTTGGGCAACAGACTGGGCAGTCAGTGAGGAGCTGAGGATGACAACCAGCTTTCAAACCTGGAGGACGGGGCGATCCTGGACATTACGGGTGCAAATAAGCTGTTAGAGAAATACAAGCAAATCTATTCCGTTTTCTGCTTACTAGTTGTACCCTTACGGGCTTCAGCTCTGAATTTTCTCGAGGTGAGGCGAATTACTTGGGATTTACACCAAGAAGGGCAGTTACACGGTACAATTTAATGGGGAGATGAAGAGTTTCAAGTCACAGGATCCGATTCCAGTCACAACTCTGCTATTTTCTACCCAGAGGACCTTCAGCAAGTCACCTAACCTTTCCAGACCTCAATGTCCTCATCTGCTCTAAAGTGAGGGAGAATGGAATTGGTGACCTCAAAGGTCTCACTCAACTCTAGAATCACGATTCTAGATTTTAAAAAATCCATATTGTTTTTCATTGTTTGATGCAATCATATTTCTCATAATCTTTTGTAGTTGTCCTCTGTAATTCTTTCACAAATTATTTGTATTCAATTAAATAACAATCCCATGTAACTTGTAACTGAATGGCAAAAAAAAAAGATGGAAAATTCATCTTTAATTGCTTGGAAAATCTTATTTCTATTATTAGTCCCTAATAATTATTCTATCAAAAGTACCCACTCTTCACGTAGACTTATTGTGATTCTTCTTTGTCCAAATTTTCTATTTCAGTTAACTTCCTAGTTCAATTCACTTGTTTCAGTTCTGTCCAACTCTTTGTGACCCCATTTGGGATTTTCTAAGGAAAGATACCAGAATGGTTTGCCATTTTCTTATCCAGCTCATTTTCCAGATAAGGAAACTGAGGCAAATGGGTAAGTGACTTGCTCAGGGTCACACAGCTACTAACTGTCTGAGGCTGGATATGAACTGAAGAAGAGTCTTCCTGATTTCATGTCTGAAACTCTATCTGTGCCACCTAGCTGCTCATCTTTCTAGTACAACTTCATAAATCTGACACCAGGGGCTTCATATGATTTAGAAATCTAAATAATTTAGAGAGGTATTCAGGGACTTTTTCCATATACAGAATTAGGTTTTGGAAATAATGGTCTATATGAAAAAAATTTTTTTTGCTATGTGCCACAGGAAAAAAAATATATGATGGGACAACTTCCTGATGGCCCCTTTGTAACTCAAGATGAGCAGCACTGTGCCAGTCTTTAATTTAAAATAAATATACTAAACTATGCTTCACTCATCTTGCCTCTTCCATTCATCTCAAATATTATTATTCCTACTATTGTCCTTTTACTTCAAATAAAGTCAGCTTCCAACTGTATAAATCCCCCCTAATTCTGTTTTGTCATAACTGTCTCTCGTCCTGAAATGATCTTTCATATTTAGAGCCTTTTGTATTTTGGTGCCATTAAAAATTTTTTAGCTATTTCACGCAGGGTATTAACTTCAAGGAGTCAAAATACCTGTGAGTCAAAATTCTGACACTAATTAGCTGGGAGAATGTGGCAAAGGATGGGCAGGGTCTCCGTTTCCATGTCTGTAAAATTAGGAGGTTGAATTAGGTGATTTTTAAGACTGCCTCTGGCATTTGTAACCCACGAATTTGTAAAAATAAGAACCAGGGAGGTATAAACAATATTGTCCAGTAAACTAAATTCAATCACAAAGTAAGTGAAATAAGAGTTATGAATAGCTAGAAATTATGGAACCTGGTTTATGGGGCTGACTACCAAATACGGAGGCTTTAATGAGTAATAGTAGTTCCTAACAATTATACAGAGCATTACACTTCGTGAGACATTTTCACATATATCATCATGTTTGATTCCTTCACCATCTTTGGGAGATAACCAGAATAGGATTATTATCCAAATTTTAGGCTGAAATTAGGCTCAGAGAAAAGCAATCTGTTCAAGCAAATTTAAGTGATGTCGTAAACACCATAGAAGCACTTACATTGGAACTTCAGAACCCAGGCCTCCTAATTCCTAGAGCTCATTAAACCATTTCCAGTATAGAGTACCAGCTCCTAATAGTTTTTCACGTTCCAATAAGTCTAAAGCAAATAAATATCTGAGATTAATCCGATATGCATAATTTCCACA
Source organism: Pseudochirops cupreus (assembly GCA_028627135.1). Taxonomy (NCBI): domain Eukaryota; kingdom Metazoa; phylum Chordata; class Mammalia; order Diprotodontia; family Pseudocheiridae; genus Pseudochirops; species Pseudochirops cupreus. The sequence goes on along the minus strand of CM053580.1, from coordinate 228,335,953 downwards.
GTCATTTTCTCTGTACTAAAAGATACATTTCCATAAATTCTCAAGTCCTTTCAATACATGGTCCTAAATTTAAAATATGATCTAAGATGTTAGATATACAAAAGAACTGAATGGATTAACTTTTCAAAAATAGTTTCCCATGGTGAAATGAAAATATCCATAATACCCCAAAATTGAAAGTTGCTATTTAAAACCATTCAAAATTTTTCAAATATATCATTTTATCTGAGATAATCTTTAGTCAACAGTGTATGCCTTCTATTTCAATTGGTTAATATAATACCTTTCCCAACTATAAATTCTTACTGTTAGTGAAAATAAACATAATTTTAGAGAAGAGTTTAGCTTTATAAGTGATAAATAGGTTTTAAAGGAAAAATGAGGGAGTCATTCCTAGTTTTTAGATAAATGTGTTGGGAAAAAAGGAAATTCCTTAAAAAAAAAAAACAAGAAGATCAAATGGTTCTTTAGTCAGTGACAAAAATACTAGCCTGGATAATCAATAGTTCTGATCTGGTATGGTGACACTGATGTTCTTAAATAATCCTTTGCCTTTTTGTGGGATTGTGACTCGGTGGTTCCATGACTTCATAAGGGTGGATACTCCACCACACCTTCTCAGTCACTGTGATTCTTGTCTGTGTTTTCCCAAAAATTCTACATAGAAACCTGAGTCAATTCCACGGAGGCTTTCTTTTGGTTAATTTAATAGCTAGACAGCAATCATAGTAGTGCTTCTCACTCTCACACCCTACATCAGTCGTATATATGTATACATATAAAACACACATAACCCTTTTCACATGTAAGTAGGCACTGATAACCACATACAACTTACTTATGCCTAACATGTATCATTCTGTTACATTTCAAATTATTTGTTTTACTTTATTTCTTCTTTAGAGACTTTTGTTCCATGGATCACAGTGACCATTGTGCAATTTGCCAAATGGAACCCAGTCTGATCTCACTTAATTGTAGAATTGCGGGTCCTATTTACCGTCCATATGATTAGTATGGGACTAATCTCATGGGCTACTGGCAAAGGTATATTTTGATCCACTTTATTTTAAATTCAATATGGATGGTTTGACTAGTTTCTGTAGAGTTGCTGTGGATTTCACTGAGGAGACAATCTGGTATTCTTGAGCTCAATGCTACTAATGCACTGTTATCTGTAAACAGAAAACTTAGCAATCAGTAGGGCATTCTATTACTTTTTGGAATACACTCTGGTCATCTTTCAGGATACTTCCCCTTCCCTGCCAATCTAGTTATTATACCTTTACTCAGACCATTATCTGCCCACAGGCAATTACCACTCTGTCAGTAGATTCCTTGGTTCTGAGAGGTTTTTTGGTCTTATTTCACTGGGTTCTAGCCCTCTAAAGACCTTCTAATCCAAAGCTAGGTGTATATCCTCCCCCACTTTATCTTTCCTCATTATAAGTTTCTAGATGGCAGGTACTCAGTATTTGTATCCCAGGATTTAGTATAAGGCCTAGTAAGTACATCTGTTGTTCTTATTTTGTTGATCAGTCCTATTCAACTCTTTTGGATACCATCTGGGGTTTTCTTGACAAAGATACTAGAGTAGTTTGCTATTTCCTTCTCCAGTTTATTTTACAGATAAAGAAACTGAGGCAAACAGGGTTAAGTGACTCATCCAAAGTCCCACAGCTAGTAATTATCTGAGGCCAGATTTGAATTCTTCCTGACAGGTCCAGCACTTTATTCATTGTACTACCTAGCTGCTTCAGCATCTAAGTTTCTTTAAACGTGATCTAGGAGGATCTTTCACATACAGAATTCTGATCTACAGAAAATATTGTTATAGTGAGACTTTAAAGAAATGTTACTGCAAAATACTACCCTGGAATCAAGCAATATGCTAAGGAAAAAGTTGTTAATTGATATTTTATACTGTTAATTTATATTGGGTATCTAGGAAATATACAACATTCTATGAACACAAAGAGGGATAACAGCTGGTCGACCAGCACTTAATTACTTATTCCTAACTAAAATTTGCAATATCTTAACCATGCGTAAAATAATTACGGACACTGAGATGTAATATGCTATCAAAGGTGAATGAGCTTGCTTTATAGTGTATATTTAAAATCAACATGGAAAAAAACTTGAACAAAGAAATCAAATCTGTGAGTTTTCTAGTTGTCACTGGGATATTTTTGTGAAGAAAGTATTTGATAGTGATTAAATGGATATATAAATAAGATATTATTAGTAGCTTTATTATTAGTATATTGGTATCTAGGAAATATTAAGAGAATAAGAACAACTCCACTGAATTGGGAAATTCTTCATGGAGACTTTACAGAAATACATGGAAAAGAAATGTGCAGGCATGGTGGCCCAAATCGTGAATCTCTGCTGCTGGATGGAGTTTTGAGTCACAGGAGGCTAAGACACCTAAGATCAGGTATCTATACTAAGCCCAGTACTATTATGGTGTGCTCCCCAGGAACAGGGAAGCCACTAAGCCATCTAAGGAGGGACAAACCAGCTCAAGTCGGAAAACAGAGCATGTCAAAACTACCACGCTGATCAGTAGTGAGATCTGCCATGACCGGCTGCTGTATTTCTAGTGTGGATGAGCAGAGTGACCCAGTCTCAAGAAAAGAAGGAAGGGAAGAGAGGAAGGAAGGGGAACAGAAGGCAAGGAAAGGGAAAGGGAAAGGGGAAAAAGGAAAAATGGTGAGGGAAGGGAAGGGGAAGGGAGGGGAGGGAAGTGTCTAAGTGTTAAGTATTTTACATGAACCTCATTTTATCCTCACAAAAATCCTGGGAATTGTATTGTTATTACTATTCCCTTTTTATAGATGAAGAAACTGAGGCAGACAGAAGTTAAATGTCTTGGCTAGGGTCACACAGTAAGTGTCTGAGATAGAATTTGAAAAGAAAAGGAAAGAAAAAGGAAAACAAAAGTTCCTAAGCTCAGACAGCGTAGCATTGAGAATGTGCACTGGGGAAAGGAACACGCACCCAGACGGGATCATGGATACAGGGAAGTAAATGAAGTATAAAAATCATAGCTTCTCAAAGGTCCATAACCATGTACAGCCCCATTAATCAGGCCAATTACCATGGAAATATGTCTGACTGCACATAAAACTGACCAGGTTAAAGAGTGGGGCTGGTGTTCCATTTTCCAGCTAAGGAGAACATAGCCAAAGCATATGTTCTAGTGTGGGAGAGGTGGCTGTGCTGATGTACATGAAGACGAGTATACACACGCAGACTTATATCCAGTCATGTCAACAAAAATTAAATGCCTGACATATGCAAGGCACTCACGTGTAGAAATCAAGGCACTCACGTGTAGAAATAGTGTTTGTTTATTAATTTGAGAATTAAAAACCATTGAAAATATTGACAATATTACAATTACTTTACCAAAAACAAGCCTGGGAGAAGTTCAAACATCCAGTAACTATACTTTTTAAAAAAAGGCATTTTAAGATAGATACTCAAGAGAACGTACAACTAAAATCACTTTACGGGGAGTTGTCATAAATTGCCTACCCCACCTCCCACTCCCCAACGTTGGCTCAATCAGAAACTGTGAAGTTATTTTAAATTTCACAAGGAGATGGATGAAAAAATCAAAGGCCACAGCCTTTCTAAAATGCATACCACTACAAAGATAGGAACCTTGGATCTGTAAAGAAGTGCTGACAACTTTTGTTTTTGGTAGCTCAGGAAAAAAAAATATTGCTTCCATTTTGGCTAAGAAAATAACCTAAATGAATGTTAGCTATTTCAGGGCAAGGGATAGCAAATTTATTAATGCCTTGTAATAGAGTAGTATTGGGGGCAGGAAGCAAAACAAATTTGAAGGTTCTAAAGATAGAAAAAAGCCAATAGATGTAGATGCTTCCTCAGCAATTTAGTTGAACTGCATCTATTCCATGCATTTTTTTAAAAATAATGCAAAAAAAAGTAGAATTAATTTACATTTATTTAGCACCTGTCATCCTAACCATTCACACTAAGTCCTCACAGTAAAGACTGGTTATAAATCACTTCACTATTCCATACTGACTTTTCAGTCTGACCAGAACAGTACCAACGATGGTGGTATAAACATCTCCACTCCTCTTAACAAAACATTAATGTCACAAAGCTAAATCTTACTCTTGCTGAATGTGTATCTCTTAGACTAAAAGCAAAGAAACCAGCATATTCTATCCCAAAATTTGGGCCCCTTATATACTTTTGGGAGTTTGTTTTAAACAAGAGCAACATGAAACATATGAAACAGAATTCTATATTAAAAAAGACTTCCTGAAAACTTTAGAGTACAAAATAAATTTATGTTTTCACTTTAATGGCAAATGACTTTTTAGTCACACATATGACTGTCTTTCACTCAATCTTAGAATTAGTCACACATATGACTGTCTTTCACTCAATCTTAGAATCATGAGGCTGGAAGGAAACTCAGAGAGCAAGTCTAACACTCTTACTCAAAGAACAGCATAGTTTAAAATGCTGTTAATTCTTATCCAAGTAACTCTAACTGAGAATCAGCATGACCAGCATTAGGACCTTTCATACATATGACCTGTTTCTTTTAGGGAACTCTAGTGGCTGTTTATTCAAGATGAGATGACCAATCTCTTGAAGGCTGCACAGCAGCCTTGATCTGTCTGCAGTTGCTGGGTCCCAGTGTTCCCAGTGATGTCAGGTTGCCTGAGTCCGAGACTCTGTCGTGTCTACTTTGAGCATTCCTCCTGACCACCCTCCTCGTGGCAGCCCCACTTCAGCGCTCCATACAGCAGCTGCTGTACTAGGCTGCTGTCATCCATCCTTCACACACATCCAGACCATCAGAATTATGTTGCGGTGAGCATTGCTTCAATGCTGGTGGGCTGGCTGCACTCCAGGTCCCCATCGCTGGGAAGGCTGTCTAGGCTTTTGATGTTAAATATGACTTATAGGTGATGCTGATGAATCTGCTCAAGAAACCAGATGTGCTACTTGTGTTAGAGCCTAGTATCCTAGTAAGGAGAACACTATACTACAGGGTTTGAGACTGATGTTGAAATTATTGTTGCAATCACACTATGCTTTGAATGGATTAGAGAGTTCAGTTCTGTGGGGCCAATGGAAATACTCAGTCACACATACAATAGTCACTGTACATTAAATTCAACAAGCATTTATTTATTAAGTGCCTCTATGAGCAAGACATTATGATAACTGGGTCTCCTTCAATCCTATGCTAAATTCACTGGGTCAGAGTGAATATGGAAAACAGTCCATAATCTCTTGCAGGCCACTTTTTTAGAACACTGGTCATTGTCATTTATCCATTCCTAAATCTCAGAAACTTTTGATTTTTTTTAATAATTAATGAGCCTAATGGAAAAATAATATTGCACTATGTTGAATGCTCCATAACTGTGTCGGAGAAGCACTGAATATTACTGATCGAAAGAACACAAGACCACACTAGGCTGGGCCGACAATATGCCCAGTATAAGAATCTATTCCACAACACGCAAGCCTAAGTTATCCAACCTCTTCATAAACACTTTGGAATAGCATGCACTATCTCATCAGGGGGGATGAGGAAGGAGAAGGGAGGGGGAAGAGTATAGAGCCACCCACATGCCAGGCACTGTGCCAAGTGCTTTACAAATATTATTTCATTTGCTCTCAAAACAAGCATGGGCGTAGGTGCTATTCTTATCCCCACTTTAGGACTGAGGAAACGGAAGCAAATAATAATTAAGTGAACTGCCTAGGATCACATGGTTAGTAAGTATCTGAGGTGGAATCTGAATTCAAGTCTTCCTGATTCCAGGCCCAGCATGGTCCCCTCACTTTGCTAGGTGGCACAGTGGACAGAGTGCCCAGTCTGGAGTCAGGAAGACTCATATTCCTGAGTTCAAATTTGGCCTCAGACACTTACTAGTTATGTGACCCTGGGCAAGTCACTTAACTCTGTTTACCTCAGTTTCCCATCTGTAAAGTGAGGTGGAAAAGGAAATGGCAAACTGTAATGGCAAGCAAAGAAGTATTTACTGCCTTGTTTCAGCTACTTAAGTATTTAACACCTTGTTTGAGGCCCTGGTGATTTGAAGGTGGAAGGAACTTGCTGATGCAACAGGAAGGGGCTTGTGTTGAGTTCTCAAACCTTGTTTGTGGGTCTGTGTTGATTTCACAGGCATATAGTGAATTGATGATGGTGCTGCCAATGTTTATGAATGTTGTTTTGGCTCTGTTAAGCTTTGTCTTCCCAGAAACAGAAGCAGTGAAGGACTTGAGGTGGACTGGACACTGTGAGCTTCAATATGGAATGAGAACTACACAAAGAGCTGGGTGAGGAGCTGAGAGCTGCCTGTCTGTGAATCCAGGGAGCTGGACCCATGGAAGAAGAACCCTGGAATTTGGGAGCCAGTCTGAGCTGAGGTGAAAACACCTCTCCTTGGGTACTTAGTGCTGACTGACAAGGTCATGATTTACTGTGATGTAGGGGTGGGAGAACTTTGTACTCTGTACTTTGTACCCCTTAGGGATGATTGGAAACTAATCTCCAATCAAGAACAAAGAAGACTTTGACTGAGAGATTAAGACAATGTGATCTAGGGGTGGGAAAACTTAGAGGTTTGTACTTTGTGTCCCTTAAGGAGGATTGCTCCTTAAGGATGATTGGGTTAAGGACTTACTGAATGATATCTTTTGTTTAAAACTATGTGGTCCCTTTCGTGATAAGTTGTTATGTTATAACATTGTGAATGTTGTACTTTGATTTCTGTGAATGTTTAGCTTTAGTTTACTGCTGAATAAATAAAGAGTTCACTATACTATGTGATCAGAACCTTAGAGCTATTCACAGCAGCAGTCCTCTAGAAAGCTGCTCATGCTTGGCTTTACACAAACCACTCTAGAATACTTGCCAAGAAAACCTCAAATGGAGTCATGAAGAGTGGGACGTGATTAAAATGACTGAACAACAAGAATTCTCTATAATACACTCATTCAATTTGTGGACAGCTCTCATTGCAAATGTTGCAAAGTCCTGCATTATACTGAACTACATAATCTACTAACCTCTAATTTCCACCCTTTGGTTCCTCTTCTGCCCTCCACAGGTGAGAGCATGGTGGAATGAGTGGATAAAAAGAATGTGTTCCAATGGCCATGAAAGTGGCAGATGCAGATGCTGAGGAGTGCTCAGATCCTGGTCCAACATCGGAGATGCCAGGGGTATCCACTGCATCCTAGGCCATCACCAGCCTTCCTCACTTTCACCCTGTCACTGAACTTGGAATGACTCAAGAAGAGAAAGTGGTGCTGAAGACTTTGTGCCCCTCTGTCTCACTTAAATCCAATTGATTAGCAAGTCAAGACATTACCTGTGATGTCATTTGGTCCTCTTTAAAAACAAAGGATCAAAACAACAATTTCTACCCTCCAGAGCTAAACGAAGTAAGTATAATTCCTCTTTCACACGACATATCTTTAGCTATATTTAGATTGTCATCATCAATTTTAACATCCAGCTCCATGATCAACTATTTCTAGAACAGGCTTTTTTCCCAGCATTTTGCAAAGTTGTTCATATCTAATCTTTTAAAATCTCTGTGTTCTTTTCTCTGTGATTTGCCAAAGATTATAAATAAGAGGTTATGTGATCAAGTTTTCAAGTTCTGTTTAGTACCCCAGAATGTTAGAGATCTGAAATTCTTCAGGATAATTGGGATTAACTTGATATCTTTTTTGCCCGGCTAGGTCTCTAAGTTCTCTTTTAACCCTGGTTGTTCAAACCTTTTAGTCAAAGAAACTGCCTTTTGATGGAGAATGAACCAATATAGGAGTTATTTCTTTTAGTTCTCCAATAGAGACGACTTAACTCTTCTAGAATATTTATTGTAGTGTATTCCAGATGCTAGTTTTTAGTTTCTAGGATCATAAATTTTAGGACTGCCTGTGAGGCACCAGGAAAGTCATCCAGGCAAACCCTCTCATTTTATAGTTAAAGCAACTGAAAGTGACCAAGGGTAAGAAACTTGTCTAAGATCACACAAGCAGTGACAGAGACAGTATCAGCACTAAAACACCGAGACTCCAATTTATGTGCCCTTTTTCACTTTGTATATGCCTTATCTTCCATAACTGATTATAAATTCCTTGAGGGCATGGACTACGTCTTGTTCACTTTTGTGTCTCCCACAAAGCCTAGAAGAGTAGCTAGCATTAGCAGGTATGCAATACATATTTCTTAACTTGGACTGACTTCTTGCAAAAAACAGCCCACTATCATTTGAACGTACATATGTGAGTTGTTTTTCCAGGCTGGTTGTTGTTGCTACTGTTAAGTCATTTTTCAGTTGTGTCCAACTCTTCATGAACCAATTTGATTTTCTTTTGGCAAAGACATTGGAGTGGTTTGCTATTTCCTTCTTCAGCTCATTTTACAGATGAGGAAACTGAGGCAAACAGGTTAAGTAGTTGACCAGGGTCACATAGCTAGGTATAAATGTCTGAGGCCACATTTGAACTCAGGTCTTCCCGACTCCATAACCGGCACTCTATCCCCTGTAACACTTAGCTGCCTTTTCAGGCTGGAGATGGATTTTAAAATTTCAGGGGTTTGCTCTGTTCTCTATTTTTTGGTCTTTTATTTTTTTTGGAGGGGAAAGGCAGGGCAATTGGGGTTAAGTAACCTGCCCAAGGTCACACAACTAGGAAGTGCTAAGTGTCTTGAGTTCAGATTTCCATTCTCTATTTTTTTCCCCCATCCATTTCTTTTTTTTTTAATAATTGATGTCTTTTTATTTACTTTTACTTTACAACATTCAGTTCCACAATCTCTTAAGTTTCAAGTTTTCTCCCCCTCCTTCTTGTCCCTCTACCCCCCCACAGAGTCATGTAATCAAATATAGGTTCTACAAATACCTTCACATTCAATGTTAGTCATGTTGTAATGGATTACACCCAACAGGCTGAACAATGAAAACGAAGGGATAACACAAAACACAAATGAGAGAGAGCAAGTGGTTTGCTTCAATCTGCAGACTCTGTAGTTCTTTCTCAGGGTGTGGCTATTTCTTTTCCATCATGAGTCTTTTGTAGTTGTCTTCTAACCTTTTACTGCTGAGAGGAGCCCAGTCTACTGATCTTAGTCGTCACACATATGATGTGTCTTTAATTGTGTACAAAGTTCTCCTGGTTCTGCTCCTCTCACTCAGCATCAGTTTAAGTCTCTCCAGGTTATTATGAAGTCTGTCTGCTCCTCATTTCTTATAGCACAGTAGTATTCCACTACATTCATATACCACAACTTGTTTAGCCATTCCCCAAATGATGGGCATCCCCTTGTTTTCCAATTCTTTGCCACCACAAAAAGAGCTGCTAGAAATATTTTTGTACGTAGGGGTCTTTTTCCCCACTTCTGCGATTTCTTTGGGATACAGCCCCAGAAGTAGTATTGCTAGGTCAAAGGTTATGTACTTATTCATAGCCCTTTGGGCATACTTCCAAATTGCTTTCCAGAATGATTGGATTAGTTCACAACTCTACCAACAATGCATCATCCTTTCCAGCATTTATCATTTTCCTTTTTTGTCGTCTTAGCCAATCTGACCAATGAGCTGTGGTATCTCAGAGTTGTTTTGATTTGCATGATTTAAACCATTTTTTCATATGCTTATAAATGTCTTCAATTTCTTTCTCAAAAAATTGTCTGTCCATATCCTTTGACCATTTATCAATTGAGGAATGACTTGTATTCTCATAAATTTGACTCAATTTTCTGTATATTTTAGAAATGAGGCCTTTATCAGAAACACTGGTTGTAAAAATTCTTTCATAATTTCCCACTTCCCACCGAATCTTGGTTACATTGACTTTTTTTTGCACAAAAACTTTTCAATTTTCCATTCTCTATTTTTAAAAAAAGAATAAAATAAGGTAACCAACTGGACAAGGCCTGTTAGTCTAGATTCTGCATACACCTGGCAGCAGTGGATATTAGCCCCTTTATAAACATATGTCCACTGTAAAAAGGAGTAAAGTTTTTTGAAGTTTTACATTCTGTCATGTTTCTTGGACATACTGTGTCCACTTGATTTTGCCAAATATAAACTCACTAAATTTAGGAAAGGAGGGCCACATCCGTACTCAAGACCCAACTCTGCTACTTACTAGCTGTGTGCCTACACCTAGCCGACCCTCCTCTATAGAACAGGGAGGATAATACCTACCAGGCTGTTGGAAGGAGCAAAAAAAAATCTGAATGAAAATACTTTCTATTCAATTGAAGAAGCACCTGCTATGAGACCTGACTACGTGCAAGGCACTGTGTTAGGTGGTAAACATACAACATAGACCGAACTTTAAAAAGGAATTTAAACTCTGCTGGAAGAGAAACAACATGTGCACAGAGAAGGAAGCATAAAATGGATCCAAAGCAAATACAAAGTGTTTCTGAGACAGAGAGGGGGAAACCTATAAATTGCTCTGAAGCATTATTATCAACACACACAGAAATTATCACACAATCTCTTTCAGGAAACTTTCCAACTTTACTCTGAGCCTAAGTAACTGGTAGCAGTTAACTAAGAAACACAACTAATTAAAGCAATTTAAAGTGGTTGCCTAAATTTCTCATGAAGTACTGTTGTATATAAAATAGTCAAGGAAGTAAAAAAAAAAATTGTTAAACCAGAATTGTTTTCAATTTATTGCAAAGCTGAAAATTTATACTGATACATTTCTCAAGACATTGATTAGTCTCTGTAGTTGTAACAATGCCTCTTGTGATAACTACTTGTAGGTAATCAATTAAGGATGAACTTTCAAATGATACTCTATCAAAAATATGACATAAAAAGAGATTAGACTTTGTCGAAAGTAGCACACTTTTAGTTGTTTTAAGATTAAGACATATGCTTTTTGATGATCAATGAACACTTTTTTAGATAGAATATTCAGAGACAAATAAAAACATTTCTCCAATGCTATCATTATTCATATTCATAGACAACGGGGCCCGAACAGGCACACTTTCTAAAATTACCCAAGGAACAATGCAGCAGAATGTGTTACATGACGGGTGCAGAGCTTGTGACTGCTTTTCAGCTGCTGTCAGACACATATGGTCATTATGGAGCCAAAAGCTGGTTAGGTGATTTTTTTTTTAATTTCTAAGAAGATGAGTTTAGACTGCTGGACATACCTATCCTCATGCTTCAGAAAAACCAAAATGGATTGTGGAGGCTCATCAGCACCAACAAGGGGTGAGCTATTACAGAAGCAGCAGCAGTCATAGTAATGGCCACAGCACCAGCAATGGCTGGCATCAATATAGAAACTGAAGGCTTGCAGAACACTTTGTGTGTGTTAACTCTCGAATCTCACAGCCCTGTGGTATAGGTGCTATTATCATCATCCACATGAGGAAACAGAGACAGAAAATGTAAGTGACTGGCCCCAGCTAGTCATGGAGCTCTAAGTGTCTGAAGGAGGATTCCAACTCTGTTCTTCTTGATTCTAAGTCCGAAGTTCTCTCTACTACACCACCCAGATGCCCAAAGGCAGGGGTACAGATTGCATGATTCCACAGAACATGCCATCAAAAAGGCAGATACAGGTCTGAGGCAAGGAGAAATTGCTTGATAATTAAATTGTCCAAAAATGGAACAGTCTGCCTTGAGAGGAAGCAGGTTCCTCCTCATAGCAAGTTTCCAACAAAGTCTGGATAATCTTTTACTAAGTATACTGTAGAGCAGTGGTTCTCAACCTGTGGGTCGCAACCCCTTTGGGGGTCGAACGACCCTTTTACAGGGGTCAGAGGGGTCGCCTAAGACCAGTGGAAAACACATATTTCCGATGGTCTTAGGAACCGAGACATAGCTCCTCTCTCCATCTCCAGGCGGGTCTGCCCACATACGAGTATTAAAGGGTCACAGCATTAGGAAGGTTGAGAACCACTGCTGTAGAGAGAATTCTTGTGCAGCTAGACACAGCCTCAGAAGTCCCTTCCAACTCAGAGATTCTGGGGTTCTCAACTGGCTCTTAATAGCATCAACTCCTGACAGGGTTCTAATGGCAGGAGCAAGGGCAATTTTTGCCTAAATTAGTAATTCCCTTAACGCAGTTAATGAAAGGGGCTGGAACTGACCCTTGTCATTCCAGAAGGTAAGATGTTCCATGTGTGCAGAGAGGCTCCCCAGAAAAAATATAGCCTACAGGAAAATGAATTTGAAACCAGTGAAAGCTCCAGAGGAACCAAAGCCTTTCAAATACTCCCAGTGAGAAAAGGCCATTTAACAGGCCCTTATTTCTCTTCTGACAGTCCTGGGTGGCAAACTGCTGCGGCTTACAGCACTTATTTCAGGAAAAATAAAAACGTGGTCATCACCGGGTAAGGTTACTGACACTTTCCAGGTTCAGTCTGGAGGGTACTCACTTTTGGAAGCTAAAATTTTATACTGTAATTTAAAGGATCTATATGCTATTCAGCATAATTTTGCATAAGCAGTACTTCACAATGGCAAAGTGTGATGTTTCATTAGTTTCCTTCCAAACTACCCTCATGAGAAGGGAAAAATTTCATCCCCCTAATTTTAGGCTGAGTGTGAAGGAGGGGAGTAGAGGCTGCAATGGTGTCAAACTCAAACAGAAATGGAAAGCTGCATGTTGTCTTAGAAAATGACAAATTGACATCTATGTTGTACTGTGTTTTTGTTAATTTTGTTAAATTATAATTTAATTAGATTGTAATCTGGTTCCAGTTAGGCCTGCCAGCAGCTAGTCTGACACCTCTGATACAGGGGAAAGATCACTTAGCTTTGGGCACGGGTATGCACAAAGGAAGTTAAGTAAAATTGATCTCTATTGTTTACCAGTTTATGATCCTAGTCCAATGCCCCCAAAGGCAAATAGGTCTTAATAAGATGCTTTCCTTTTGCTCATTATTCAGATTAATTACTTGGATGTTATTCATTGGTGGAATATATCCAATTTACTCACTAAAAATGTTTGGATCTTAAAATGTTCAGTTTCTATTGCAATCAATCGATTAAGTATTTATTAAGTACCATGATGTACCTCATACTGCTAGGGATACAAATACAATGAAAGAAAGACTCTCTACCCAAAAGGAGCTTCCAGGAAACACCAATATAATCATATAGAGAATAACCTCCCAAAAAACCTAAACAACAACAAACGAATAAAGCCAAAGAAGTACAAAGTAGTTAAACGCAATGGACTTTGAGAGAGAGGGCAGCAGAAGTCTGAGGGAACCAAGAAAACCTTCATGTGGAATGTGGTCCTTAAACTACATTTGGAAGGAAGAGAGGGAGTTAAGAAAGAAAAGGAGTGGAGGGAATACATGCCAAGGCCGGGCCAAGCAAGGGCTGCCAGGGCAAAGGCAAGAAGAGAGTGTCATGTGTGAGGAACAGAGAGAAGGCATTTTGGGTGGATTTGGTGTGGAAAAGGAAGTAATGGGACTTTCATTTCTCTGGCTTAGCAAATAGTTTTTTAAAATTCTAATTTCTAATTTTACTATAAGATGATAATCTTATTCTTTTTGTATCCAAATGGGTTCATTATTCCTAACTTAACAAGAAAAAAAGTATATCTCATAATTATTAAAAGATAAAGGAACAAAAAAAAAATCAGTTCATAAAGAGGTTGCCTGGCAATTTATTGCAAATTACTCTACCCTTTCTTCAGCATCCATAGATAAAAGCAAATGAAAGGTTTTCTTGAATGGGAGCTCCAGATTCACTGAGTGACCATAGGCAAATCACTTAACCTCTTTCACGATCCAGGAAAGGGATAATAACACATACCTAATTCAGGAGGATATCTGGGGATTTTAATAATTAACCTAAAGCATTTGACATAGTGAACATTGCTATGAGGGTGCAGAATGATTTACACAAAGACAGAATGAATACGTTAAGTTCTCTCTTCTTCCCTCTCCTATCATTTTCTCTCCCCTTTTCTTCCCTCCCATCTCTTCCTTTTTTGCTCTTTCCTCTCCTTTCCTCTCTTCATCTCTGCACCTCATTACTATGGGGGGAAAAAGTCCAAAGTAACTTGCGGGTTGCATGATAAAGTCAAATACGCGCTAGTCACCGAAAGGCAAGTTCTGCCTACCCAATAAAAACTGCGTATCTTTATTTAGTAAACTGAAAGGAGACCTACTTTGTATTTATATATATTTCCTGCTCAGATTTTGTAGAATCTATTTTTTAAAACAAGTTCAAGTATTTTGGATCTGTGTTTCATTTCTTCTTGGCAAACTTCAACTTCCTAATTTTTTATATGAAAACCAGAAGGAAAGGGACAGTTAAATGGCTAATAAAAATGCTCCTAATTCTTTTACATCAAAAAGGTCTTGCAGAACAGCATTCTGATAAGTTAAATGTAAAGACATTAGAATCAGAGAACTATGGAATAAATTTATCTCTTGAAAGAGATTTGAATTAAAATAAACATGGAGCACAATAAAACACATGGCTTAAACTAAACATTGGGGAAAACTGAAAAGTTTTGCCAAATTTAAAATGGGAGAGTTTTACAAGAAGAGTTACTTTTTATAAATTGTCTGCACACATGAAAGAACCTAATTCTACTGCCCCCAGATATAGCTGTGTATTTCCTTTTCAAGAAAAATTTCCATTGACTTCAGAGAGAGGTGTGATGCTCTGAAGACAGAATGAGCACCAAGCCTACTGCATTTAACCAGCATTCTGAGGGTTTAAATGGAAAGGAGCACAAATTGTTTTTCTTCAGGAGGTTCTTTTTTTTTTTATTACATTTGATCATAAAAGGATTTATTTCACATATAAATGAGGTACCAGTATAAAATATGCATAACCTGTACCATAAAAAGCAAAGCAATTTAATTTACTGTGGTGGAGGATTTGGGAGAAATTGAGGGGTTTCACAAAGAATCTAATGTAACTCTACAAATGTCTAATACTTCACTTTAGGTCCAGGTCAATTAATCAAGAATTTATTTAATATCTTTTTTAGATCAGAAGCTGTACCATCTCATACCATGATTACTTTAGAGATTTCTCCTGTGTTCAAAGTTCCAGATCATCCAAACTGGCCCAAGATGATCTCAGGTCTCCAAAATACTAAGTACTTGAGCATTACCATGACTAACAGCAAGTAAGGGCCCTATTTACATGAGGAAACTATGCCTAGTTAAGTAAGGTTAAAGGATTTACCTCGGTGGTAAGCAGCAATATCAGATGACTCAAGCTGAAGACCAAATTCTGACCTATAAATTTATTTTCTAGTACCTTGCTGTTTAAAGTGATAGGTATAGGGCCTGGGCCTCTCGTTTTATTAGTATACTCCCTGACTGAGGAAATTCTCTCTACCAAAGTACAACCTGGAGTCTTAGAGAGCTGCTCAGAGTCCTGAGAGGCTAAATCTTGCCCAAGGTCAGGCACCCAGTATGTGTCAGAAGGAACACCTGAACCCAGGTCTTCTGGGCCTTGAGGCCAGCTCTTCCTGCAATACAGTATACTGCATCTACAAAGCATCAGAAGACAGCATTCTACCAATAAATTCAAAAAAGGGAAACATATTTTGTTCTTACCTGAAACTACTTCAGAAGGAACAGGTAAATGCTCACTTTCCTCATCCGTACTTTCATCATAGGCTGACTCTCTTTTCTTATGCCTTTGGGTATTATCTACAGATTCCCTAGGGACAAAGAAAGGGGTAATAAAATTCATTCAATTAGCTACTCTGGGACAGATTTTAAAAACAACAAAATTATTGGGTGTATTTTATGTTAAAGCTTCGGAAAGGATCCTAGGAATATAATTCTGATTAGACAAACATATAAAGCAATTTTACAGGCGCGCGCACGCGTGTGTGTGTGTGTGTGTGTGTGTGTGTGTGTACGTGTGCTAGATGATGTCATTTTACAGGGGGAAAAATCAATATTAATTCTATTAAGATAAAGCTTCCCCGCTAAAATAAAATACCCCAAAAAGTGGTGTGATGCTTTTGGGCCATTATTCTCTCTAAATAATTATTGAATCCATTTTACATTGGCTATTACACCATGTCAATACATGCCAAAACTTGGCACTTATTAAAGAGATTTTATAATACTTGCCACCTAGCTGATGAAAACTTCTTATGTGTCTCTTAAGTATTGTTTTTAAAATACTCTATATCTATAAAAGAAAGACATTAAATATTGACATTAAAAATATTTTTAAAGGAGGGAGATCTATTGTATAATAAGAGTGAAGTTTAATAGATGAATAGCTCAAGGAATGTAATGGTATTCCTGAATTTTTTTTAAAGAAATGTTTAATTGAACTTATATTCATGAAATGTTAAAAGAACCCACGATAAGTCTCCAGCACATTGGTTATATTTTCTATGGAAGATTCCCTTTAACATGAACATGGAGTAAATATATTCCCAAGAATGCAAAAAGAAACTGGGCTCATGGTTAAGAAAAAAAGGCAACTTGAAAACTTGAGGATGAATAGAAACCAAGAACAAGAAACTCAGCTTGAAAAGGTTTTTTTTGCTCGAAAACAATATGAACAATATAATAATATTCATAGAAGAGGAGAGAATTTTTAAAAATAGCACTTTACTTACCCAGGTCTTAGAATATTTCAGAAACAATATCAGGGATTGCTCATCTTAGGAGTGGCAACTATCAGTAGTCTCTGTTTTATCAGCATCAATTTTAGATAGATATGGAAAGATCAAATGACCTACCTGAATCACAGAGTCAATGACAATAAAAAACAGAATCCCTGCCTCTTAAATCCTAACCCAAAACTGTAACACTTATTAGGTTATTTGAAGCCATGAACATTATTAACGAAAGGTTTAATAGACTTAACATTCATTAAATTTGAAAAAATATAATTCAAATGTACATATTTATCATTCAGTAATGGGATATCCAATTACAAATGCCAAATACCTTTCATCTTGTGTGTCCTCTTCTGGTTCTTGGGCTTGTTTTAACAATTTAAGTAACCTTCTAATCTTTGCTTTCTTCTCATTCAGCACCAGAACAAAACGCTTATAAAGGTCTGCCTCCAGATTTTCTTTAGCAGTCACACACTTTTCAAGACTAAAATTTAAAATCATAATTAAATTCTTACTTACTGGTCTTCTAATCTGAATAGTTTCAATGAAAAGATATAAGAAAAATACATATCAAAATCAGTCCTTAATGCTCATTGTTAAAGTTTACAGCAGAAGGCTCAAATAGTGTTGGAACACTCCCAAGCATACTTTGAACCAGATTAATATGTAACTGGGAAAAACTTAACAAAATGAATAAAAACACAATAGAACACAGATAACGTTAATACGTGTTTTCCAGAGTCGATATGCATCCCACAGGGATCCTTATGCACAGTTCAATAGCCCCCGTTTCTATTTGAGTTTGACAGATCTACAGTCTCAACCAGGACTCGCTGAGGCTTAAATGAGAAGATGGAGGTCACGTATGTTACATCTTAAAGCACTCTATAAATGGGCATCACTATTACCTAGTTAAAAATAGGGATACTAAGTTCATTTTAGTCATGTAACAACTGTGAAAATTTAAAAATTGCTGAATGAATGTCAAAAAATTACCAAATTTAACTATTTCTTGGATTCATTGATGACAAAATACACACACATTTATGAACTGAAAAGTCCAATAAGAAGAAACAGTGGATTGATATCGTTTTATAGTTTAGAGTGATAGTAATAAACAAAACTGGGTAAACCTGCTATCTTTTGTTTATTTAAATTCAGATATACATACTAAGGCCTACCCTTTCTCCCATTCCTTTTCTAAAAGAGGCTAAATCATTTAATAAAGTATTGTATTAATTTTAGTCCTCCTATGCATGGAGTGAATCTGGCTAGAGAAGTAGGGAAAAGCTATATGGATATCTTTGATAAGTGATGTGCATGCCGGCAACTTTAACTTCAATAATCCTGAAAACACTTTACCACTCTTTCATACTCACGCTGCGCAAGTGTTTAGCTGGCATTTACTTTGCTATCCCTAGTTCACAGTTTACAAATTAAAACAATTTACTTAAAACTAGTACATGCTCCTTTAAATTACATCTAAATCGAGGTCAAATCATCTTCTCTGAGAGAATAAAAATATCATATTTACAGTGTTTAAGGTCTAAGTGCTTTGTAAACAATGATCCTATAGACGTAGACACTGAAAATATTATTATTCCCATTTGCCAGTTAAACTGAGCAGCTAAGGTACCATTTAAACAACTAAAAGTCACTGGGACTGGATTGGAAAAAGGTCTCCTCACTATAACCCTTCCTACTGTGCCATGGCAACTTTTTGGCTATTTAGAGTCATCTTCATTTAGACATTTTCAGGAAATTCACTTACCTCTCTAAAGTGAATGGGAGAAAATAAAATGAGAGAAAATTTTTAAAAAATGAAAATAAAAAAGGGTATTGTAAAAATGTTGACACAATGGAAAATACGTCTCTTCATTTACTCGACATGGACTCTGTATCTGAATTTCAAGAGATACATAGAATTTAGAACCTTAAGTGAATGATGAAGAAAATGTAGCATTATATTTGTTCTGTAGGACCAATTAAAGAAACTATTACTAATATAAAAGCTAGGTGTCTGAAATTCTTTTTTTTTTAAATATGGATTCCCTACACATATAAATGTATTTTTTTTCTCCAGTTACCTTAGATAATTTTTTGAGGAATCATTTCATGAGCTATTTCTCATTTGTTTCATGATTCATTTCATAAATCATATGATTTAGGGTTTGAGGGAGGCAGGCCTAATAATTAGGGTCAGGCAGGCGACAGGGCTGTTTTAGTCTAAGAGGTCTGAAAAAGGTGAGGACCATCTTATGAAGAGAGGGTCTTGGGGAGAAACGTGGGCCTTCAGCTACCTCTAGGAAAGTTTTGAATTATGATTGCCAAGTCTTGGGTGATTATGATGAAGGGAGAGAATATATTAAAATGTATATGCATATTATATGTATATTAAAATATGTTCTCCCAGAAGAGTTTACAGTCAACAAGTCTTGGGAATTTAGTAGAGAGATCTCAAGTATGATCACAATGAGGTGTAGCCCATGAGACTTGGATAGGGTGGTGATTAGGAAGGGTTGGAGCCTGAGGAGGTTGTCACCAGAAGAGGCCCAGTAGGGTGGCTGGGACATCTAAGTTGCGAACACCAGAGCCTGGGAAATGCTCTGGGTATGGCTGGTAAGTTTTGGATGGGGCTGTGGCTGAAAACAGACCACAGTCATAGCTCGTGAATCCTGTGGTAGAATGAAAGCTCCTTGAGGACAAGGACTTTTAAATTTTGTCTTTATGTTCCTAGTTCCTTGCACAGTACTTTACATATAATAAATGTTTGTTGTATGGTATTAGATTGATAACTGCCATTTATATGAATTTGTATATCAATCAAAACATAGAAAAAGAAGTATATCACATGGAAGGCAAGGAATTGAAGCTAAAAGGAAGTGGTAGATAGGTGACCCTGCTGGAATCAAGGAGAGGTAAGCTCTTCATGCAGACTGGATTATGGCATTGCCTTAATACTCTGAATACAAATTATCACATAAGTGCACAATCCTTACCATGTTTCAAAACTCACACAGCTTTAGGGAGAAGGATGGGGACTGGACCTGTGATCAGACCAGTAGAATGAACTCCAAGGTGAGGAGATTCCCCCTATGAATGAAGGCTAGTGTTTACTCTGGAACTTATAGTCTTAGAAGGGTTCCTGAAACACCTGAGAAGTTAAGTGACTGCCCAGGGTCACACAGCCAATAGATGTCAGAGGTGGGACTGGAACACAGGTCTACCTGGCTTTGAGGACTTCTCTTTCAATACCATGCTACATCTCACGTACTACAAAAAGATGTTTGTTTGTTTTTTCAGGTAATGAATTATGAGAAAAGAAAAAATGCCATACCACTAGGATGACTTTTTAAAATACTGAAATAATTCAAGAACTCTTAATTCAGAACTTGTAAATTAAATTCATATACTCATATAGATATATGCCAAAAAAAATGTACTGTATGAAAATATAAGAAGAAAGGACCATTATATGTTATTACATTTTTTGACACAATATACTTTTGGGATGTTTCATATAGGAAATAATTCATCTAATTTGAATGTGGTAACAGATGGCTGAACAGAATTTTCATTTAGATTACTTCAACAATTCTTAAATGAAACATCATATGTACTAATCAGCTATCAAGAGAATTTTAATCTATTTATTTAAATTAACTCTTTACTGAAACATCAAATTAAAATTTATTTTTTGTATAAAATGAAAACAACAAATTGTTTCAGAATTATATGTACAACTAACTCAGCATTTAATTTTAGATAAGGATTATATATACCAACACGTATAACATTGTGCTAAACACCAGGAATACAAGATATGTCAGTCTCTATCAGCAAATAATTCATCACCTAATCTCCTCTAGGCCTATTAGATGACCTAAAAGCAAGATATAACTTTCTTTTAGGGTGGTTTTTTATTTTGCTTTCATTGGCATACTGATTAATAACCTTGACAAGAAGGATGAGAGTCATCCGAGAAACAGATCCTCAAAACAGTCTATCCACTGAGCATGTGGCTTTTTTCATGGCTTGGATGCTAACGGATGACCTATTCCTATATTTTCAAACCAACACCTTCTGAAGCTAATACTTTTTTCAGTATAACTTAATACAACTGCGCCATCTCCTCTGAGCATATCATGAAACCCTCATATCCCACCTCTCTCCCAGGGAGTTACGTTTCAGGTAAGTATGTTTAGATTCTAAAATACATGTTATTAATATCACTGTCGACATTTTTATTTTCCCCATTCATTCTTCTACATTCATTCAACATCCTCTTCCCATCCAGCAAAGCTCCATCCATTCTTCATTCTCTTCCACATATACTTCAATGGTTTCAACTTCATCTCTCTAAAAGAAACTATTTACTCTCCATGTCTGATTCTGCGCTCTATCATGCCTGTACCTCCGACTGCTGCCAGGTCACTTCCAATCGGCATTCCACTAGCACATTACTCAGTGGGTCTAAAAGGTGTAACCTCATCTTCTCCCTTAAACCTGCTGGGTTATTCCCCTCAGTTTCCTTATTTCGATTGATGACATCATCATCCTAATGATCACAGAGGCTCGAAACCTTTATGTCATCTCTCCCCTTCCCTTCTTCCTCCACATATTAATAGTGATCATATTCTGTCAATTCGACTGTCACATTTCTTCTCATATATGTCCCCTCCTCTTCAAGTCACCTGCCATCAGTCTAGTTCACTCTTTACTTTCTTCCTGGAATACTGTCATTGTCTCTAGCTTGCCTTCCAGTCTTCAGAATCTCCCTTTTCTAATGCATCCTTTGCCTAACAGTCAACAAAATCTTCCTACAGTACAAGTTAGACCTTATCACTCTGTCTCAAAAACTTTCCACCACTCCTTATTCCTAAAACACACAAAACCCATAAGCTGGCCACAAACCAATTGTGTTTATGACAACAGATGATATTGACAGCTTGCATGCTTCTATGTATTCATCACATAAAATAATTTCATCTTATAATACAACTTTAACGTGCTTTATACTTCAATCAACCAGGCTGTTTGTGCCTCAGTATTACCCTATTCACACCTTATTACCCTCACACACTCACCCAAGCCACCAGTCCCAGGTCTGTACTATACTCTATCCTCAATGCTATGTGCTAAAATACTGCTTTTGCTTTAAGGCCTGGCTCCGTTGCCTTCTCCTCCAGGAGGCCTCCTACAATCCTGCTAACTGAAGGTGGTCCTTCCTCATTGGAGCGACTTTCTCTTCTGCCTGTGCATCTCCTTTGTTCCTATTCTACTCTGCCGTATAGGACATTACTCAAAGACGTGTCCTGCCTGCCTTGTTGTCCTGCATATCCCCGACAGGTCTGGAACACAGGTCTGTGGCGGTGTTTTTAAATCGATTTATATATCCTATTGTAGGTCGTATTGCTTTTCACACAGAGGTAATTTAATAAATATTTGCTGCATGAAACTGAATAGTTGTAGGGGTTATATCACTTCAAAGGGAATTTACTAACTTAAAAACATGGATTCTCAGGGCAGCTAGGTGGCGCAGTGAATAGAGCACTGGCCCTGGAGTCAGGAGAACGTGAGTTCAAATCCAGCCTCAGCCATTTGATACTTAACTAGCTGTGTGACCTTGGGCAAGTCATTTCACCCTAACCGCCTTTCCTTCCCCCCTCCAAAAATAAATAAAATTAAAAAAAAAAAAGACTGATTCTACAACTATGAGGTGGGCCCAGATAGTTATTAATCCACCAAAACCATAAGGTTTCATAAAACCTTAAAGGTTTTTATAAAAGTCATAATACAAAGATAACAGACCAAACTCTAATGATATTCATACTTACAGTGATTTCATAGTATATTTCTTAAATTTACTAATAGATCCATATTGGGACAGGCATGGCTAGAACCTTAAAAATAACTAAATAATTTTGAAATGATCACTGAAAATTGAATAGTCCTAAATATATACACACACATATCTGTATAACTATAAATGAAATTCAATATTGAAAAATCAAGATTACAGATGTGGCCAGGAAAGACAAGACGAGAGGATTAAGACTTCAGCGAGTGCAGTACACAATGCACTCATATCACAGTGGACACTGAGCTGATCGCTACCCAGTAATACATTATTTATTCTAAGTAAAAGACATTAGATGTTGAGATACAAAAAAACAGAAGATATAGAAGATATTATTCTCCTGCTCTAACCCTGCCTAGTCAGATTTTGTATATTCATTGAAGGACTTAACAGCAAAAAATAAGGAAAAGTTTGGAGTGAGTTCAGATAATATATTTTTAGAAAGTAAAATAAGCTGAAGAAGGTGATATCAGTGATTTAATTAGTACTTAAGCATATGAAAGGTTCTTACACAAAAGATAACCAGCTGATCGCCACTCTGAGAATAATAGATGAAGAAATGGCCATAAGTTGAAGCATGAAATATTCAGCCTGACAAGAGAGAAGGAAGAATTGTCGGATAGTGACAGATGTTAAATACTGAAATGAGTTACTAAAGAAAGTTGAAGACATCTCTTGAGGTCTTTAAAAATAGAATTGATTCTGTCTCTACATAATGTAATCCTGCTTAAAGGCACAAAGATGAATCAGATGAGGTTTTAAGGTTCGTTTTCCATTTCTAATAATTTCATGACTGTCAACCTCATTGAATTTGTAAAACACTGTCACAACTAATGCATTATAACTAAGTGTCCTAGGGAATTTTACTATGTTCTCTATAGCTAAGGAAAATCCTTCAGAAAAGGAAATGAACTAATCTTGTTGCCTTAAGTAAGGCATAATGAAAAAACATTGGAGTAAAAAATTAATAATAATTGAAAGGGCAACAGAAATGTCACTGAAGTAAATTTTCCCAGATTTTTCCCTTTCTAAAGAGCTCGCATGTCTCACCAATCAGGAATGCGGCTACATGGCGTCTTAGCCCTTTCAAACGTGGCTGTGAATTGGGTCAGGAGCAAAAAAGTCTCCATATTCGCAACCACAACAAAGGCACGCAGTCCCTGCACCACTGTTCATGCAGTGCAGTCACGCAGTCTCTGAAGCCTTCACGCACCACACTTATTCACACGCAACGCTACAAACATCTTAGCAGCCGCGGGTATCTCGTTTTCAAGGCCACAACAAACTGGAGGAATAAATTTAAGGGGCACAGGGCATGGCAAACGAATAATCACATCATTAAATGACAGATGACAACCTCACAGCATGAAAAAGGGAAGGGAATGTATTTTAGAAAAATGAACAATTATTCAAAAAGCGTAGCAGCGTGCAATGATCTACTGCAAATCCTGATCTCCATATTTCCTGAGAACACTAATGTATTCAACAGTAGATATTTATAAAAAAAAACATCATTCACAAAAAGGTTAAATCTTTATCAATATAAAGTAATCATGGGGAAAAGTGTATTATATTCTATTCAATTAGATATATTTGCATATGTAAATATATAATTATGACTAATCCAAAAAAGCTATTCATGAAGGGCTCTACAATGCCAAGATTTCTACTCATAACTTGAAGCTGATTTGTATGATGTATAAAGCAAAAGGACCTTATTAAACAAAGCATTTGCTTACTTTCAAAACTAAAATTTTCATAAAGTACATTAATTTATAATCATGTCACATGACCGTGTTTCTGATGGGAACAGTACAGGATAATTTGTCCTTCTGCAATGTGAATATCAAATGTACCTTTACCATAAACAAGGAATTCTGAACTTAATGGCAGCTGAACAAAGTTGACAATATTATTTCAATGCCAAGTGGCTTTTGCATTGGGGCTGTATGGCAACCTTTAAGGAAGTTATAGTTGTTCCTGATGCCTGAAGATAGTATTTTTTCTTATGTCAAACATCTTATGTGAATGGTAATCCTAACATCAGGGAAATGTGATTTTGTTATATTGTAAGTTAACTTTTATCTTTAAAATTTTGAAAAAAGGAGCAATGACTAATTGCAGAGTTAGATTTCTATTTTGGGAAACAAACTACTTATGATCTGCAAATATAAACTTAAAATGAAATCAAAAGAGATTACAATGAATATTTCTTATTCCTGGTAATCCTCCACAAAGTCACCCCTCCAATGTCTCATCATGAAGTGGAGATAACTCTAGACTTTCAAAAGCTGTCACTAGAGTACGAACTCTGACAGATCTAACCAATGAGGCAGCATCCTGGGGGGAAAGAATATTTGGTCAGCAGAGCTAGGTTCAAATTTCACTTCCAAAAGTCACAAGTCACTTAACCAGTCATCTTTATGTAAAATGGGGCTAATAATACCTGAAGTACCCACCTCAAAGGACTGTGCTGAGGATCAAATGAGATGGGTGTAAAGTGAGAAGTCCACCTTGAAAAGCTATATGAGATGTCATCATTATTGTTGATACTGTTACTATTCTGGTCGTTATCAACACGACCACTTTCCATCTGCAGCTCTGACTGGTTTCAACCCCAGGAGTAAGATGACCCTTCCAGGATAAACTGATCACTAATTCCCATCACCTAGTTACTTACTCAGGATTCCCACTTCTCTCAACTTCTCCCCTCAGATTGGCCCCTTCTCAAAACTGTTTTATGGAAGGTAGGATTTAAACTTTCCAGATCACTCCATTGCCCATCGGCAGCTCTGCTTGGTTTCAGCTCTACTGAATAAGATGGAAGAAGATACTACTTGGTGTCCCTCTCCTCCTGACCTACCCTCCCAAATTCCCAGTTTCCTTTTGTGAAAGGCCTCTCCTTTTTAGAAGAGAAATTCCTTGAGGGAAGGGGCTGCTTTTCTTTTTTTTATTTATATCCCTAGTGCTTAGAACAGCTCCCAGCACACAGTAGGTGCTCAATAAATGTTTATTGAATTGAATTACCACTAGAGACACGTGCTGTCTATCTGCTCTCTGAACCAAACTTAGGTAAGCATGGAAAGGAAGATCACTTGTAGAGTTAGCAGCTAGGTAAAGTATTTGTCAATGTAACCTAAGAAATAAAACAAAGTACCAAATGGTCCCTAATCCTGTGTACAAATAACAGTAGCTGAGTGGTAGGAAAAGGAGCAAAAAGTGCTAAGAATCACAATTTTGATAATTTATGAACATTCATTTAACTCTTGTTACTCTAAATATAAGTTCTCTCTCCAGTGACTAATGAGTTTACATGACAATGAAAAAAAATCATATCATTATTTACATTCTTGATATAAGTAAAACAAACAAATAAAAAGATGGAAGAAAACTGTAGCTACATGAAAAGAAAGATAGACTACAAATTCTATTTGGAAAGTAAGATAAAGGAGTTGTTAGAGACAGTTTTCATTGTGTTTTCAAAGTCAATAAGAGTCATTTCAAGAGACGCTTGTTTATCTCTCACTGTCGTGCTCAAGGGAAGGCAAAGCCAAAAAGAAAACCCCAGAGACAGTTGCCACTTATGTACCAACATCTTGTGGACAGGATGCAAAGGCAGAGAAATTCTGGAAAGGTTTCAGTATCTCCAAAGTCAAAACATATTTTAATGCTTGTGCTTGACAAAAAAAAAACACTGACTCCATCTGACAGATGCCCTTGCTTTCTCCACACTGCTAATCAGCCTTGTCACTATCTCCTCCTTCACCTCTGTCTCACATGAAGAAGTGGCCCTTCTTCTTGCCAAGGCAAATCTCTCTACATGAAGTTTTGATGATATTCCACCCTATTTCCTCTAGCAGACTGACCCATCATCCCCACTCTATCTACTGGTTTCTTCCCTGTTGCCTATAAACACATCCACATCTCCTTTGTCCTTAAAAAAAAAAAAAACATCACTTGATCCAATAACCATCACAAGCTATCACTCTATATCTCTACTTTTCGTCACTAAATTCTGTGAAAGAGCCAACTCCACTTGGCTCCAGGGAGAGCAAGGTGGTGCAGTGCATACAGCACTAGGTCTAGAGTCAGGAAGATCTAAGTTCAAATCTGGCTTCAGACACTTATGAGCTGTGTGAGCCTGGGCAAGTCACTTAAGACTGTCTACCTCAGTTTCCTCATCTGTAACATGAGCTGGAGAAGGAAACAGCAAACCACTCCAGTATCTTTGCTAAGAAAACCCAAAATGAAGTCACGAAGAGACAGACATAACTTAAATGATTCATCAACAATGACGATAACACTTCGGACTTTCACTTCCTCTCCCATCATTTGCTTCTACCCAGTCTATACAATACGTCTTCCAAATGCATCATTCGAAAACTAAAAATTAAATCTCCTCTTGCCAAAATTACTAATGAGTTCTTAACTACCAGACTTGATGATTTTTTTTTCTCAGTCCTCTTTCTTCTTGACTTCACTGTAGCCTTTGACACTGATTGCCTTTTTCTCCTTGATAATGTCTTCTCTCAATTTTGACACTGCTTTTCTCTGGTTCTCCTTTTACTTGTATGACTGTTCTTTTTCCAGTTTCCACTGCTGAATCTTTATCCATGTCATGTCCACCAACTGTGGATTTCCCCTAAGCATCTCTCTTTGCCCCTCTTCTCTTCTACATTCTCTCGCTATGCAGATGATTCCTAGATCTATATATCCAATCCAAATCTCTCTCCCGGGCTCTAGTCCCTCATTACCAACTGCTTTTTGGACATAAGAAACTGAATGGCCTGTAGAGATCTCAAACTGAAAAAATCCCAAACAAAAAACTTGGCCCAACCACCTTGCTAGTCATCCAGGTTGTGGATCATGATGTCTTCCTTGAGTCAGCCCTCACATTTACCACACATAACCAATTTGTTTCCAAGTTTTGCCATTTTGACTTTCACTATGTTGTTCCTATGGTTCCCTATCTATTCATTCACACAGCTGCCCCCCTGATACAGGCCCTCATCTCCTCATGCCCAGAATATTGCAGTAGTCACCCACGGATCTCCCTGCAACCAATCTCTCCCCACTCCAATTCAGCCTTCACTCCAATGCCATAGTGATTTTCTTAAAGCACAGGTTTGTCATGTCACCCCCATTCCTACCCCCACTCCCACTCAGTAAACTCCATTTGTTCCCTGTTGTCTCCAGGATCAAATCCAGGATTTTATAAACCTCTGACTTTCCAAACTCTTCACCACCTTCCCTCTTCCTACTTTTCTAACCTTCTTACCCTACATTCCCCTCTTTGCACTTTACAATCTAGCTCCTTGCTGCTTCTGTCACACAATACTCCAGCTCCCTTCTGTGAGATGCATGTTTACTCCTCCCATGGGAATATGAACTCTATGATAGAAAGGACTGTTTCTGTTGGAACACCCCAGCATTTAGAAAAATACCTGACATACCGTAAGAATTTAATAAATGCTTACTTACTGACTGACATTAAAAAAACTTGCCCATGCACACCCAGCTAGTAAGTATCCAAAGTAAGATTCATCATGACTCCATGTTCAGCATGCTATCCAAGATGCTATAATAGGAGAAGCATTTTGAGAAAGCTTCTGCCTATCATAAGCCCAAATCTGTCTATTTCTGGATAGTTCAAAAAACAGCAAATCCAACAAACTCCTTTGTTCTCATCTGTGTGTCAGAGACTCAGAACATGCATCAGCTGTCTCATATTCCTACTCCTGCTTTCCATTCAAGCAAGTGGTATTGAATATTGATGAGAAAGTCTTCATCTAGCCTCTGGCAGTCATTTTAGACTAATTTGTTCAAGTACCAAATACCCAGTCTGCATTTTTGTGGGTAATTTGTGAATAGTTCCTTTCACCCTAAGGGCATTCTGAATTTTGCATACACTGTTTATAATGAATATAGCTCATCACCTTTAATTTTATCTGTTTACTATAACATAAAAGCATACACCCAGGCAGAGTTTCAAATCAAAAGATGCCCTTTAGTCCTAGATGCTTAGTATTTATTGTTTTGTATTAAGCTAGAAAAAATGTAAATTAATGAGATATACAATATTTTCAAACTCTGGATTACATAGGATGCAATTATTTGTACAGGATGAAATTAAATTAATTTGCTTTATTAAAAATTCTCTTATGACACTGGGGATAAAAATAATTTTGAGAAACTTAATTTTTTTACATATAATTAAAGCTATTAGTGATATGACATGAATGTATGTAATTTTTAAAATCTGTTTAGATCTGTACAGAAATAACTTCTTTCAACTGAGGATATAGTTCTATTGATAGTGCCAACTAGATGTTAAAATCCTTCACTGCTCTCAAAGCAGTAAAATCCCTACAAGTGTAAGTTGATGGTTTTATACAGAACAAACAATAAAATGTCTATGTAATTTAAGATTATAAGTCTGAGTGTAAGATCAAAGTTGTAAATAGATACATATTCACTATTATTTTATATTGACTTATAATCTTATGATTCAGAAATGAAGAGATTGCAGATATTATAATTCACACATACATACATATATTGCATATACAAAATGTAGGTAATCCTGCCTCCCTGTTAGCCTAGCTAGCTGTATATAATTTAGCTACATATAGTCTAGCTATTTACATATAATGTATATATAATCATAGGATCTTGGATTTTGAACTACGGAGACCCTAAATGCCTTTAATACAAACTTTATAGGTAAGGAAATTGAGACCCAAAATGCCACAAAACTGTAGGTGTCAGATCTGTGATGAAAAAGTCCTTTCTAACACTCTTTCTCATCTAGTACATGCTACTTGCAATATTCAGGCCTTGAAGTTAGGACTAATGGAGTTACAGAGCTACTACTGCAGCCCTGGAAAATCCTCCCAAGCTCACTGAGGCCCAGGCAATCCTCTGCGACCTCACATTGCAGAACAGCAGTCCGACTTACACTGAATGAAAGTGTTTCCTCACCCAGAGCTTCACAAGGAGAGTCAAGGAGGAGAAGGACGAGGAGACTGAATATTTGTATGTGTGACACATATGTAAGGGGGGAAGGTCCATTCCACCTCGATTAATGTAACTACAGCATGCCCAGATATATATTACTTGAATCAGTTAATAGACAGGTTGCAGCTTTAAAGGGATGAACAAGATGATTTTCACCCTGTGGTCTATTTAGAAAGTTTAAGCCATTTTGATTGGGCCAAGAAAGAAACAGCGATTGGCTAAACAAACAAGCTAACCATAATATCTGAGGAACTTTAAATAGCAGAGAAATTTTAGTTGTTCATCAGTCAGTCAGCGAGTCATTCAAGTGGCGAACCAGACAAGTAGTGAATGGGTACAGCCCAAGGTCAAGAGCTGAGGACTCAAGTCCCAGAGCGGGAGCCAAGATGCTGGAAGGGAACTGCTCTTGTGGTGGAAGGGGAGGTTCCTCTCCCTTTCCCCCAACTCCCACCCCCAATCCCATATCTTTGATTATGTAATTGGAGACACTAGAGTCTAGTCTATACACATACATTGTAAAGCACAAGGAGGGGAATGCAGAGTAAGAAGATTAGAAAGGTAGAAAAAGGGAAGGTGGTGAAGGGTTTAGAAAGCCAAAAAGAGGATTTTTGTGGTTGATCCTGGAGACAACAGAGAACAATGGGAGTTTACTGGGGGGGAGGGGGGGGAGGGAGTGACAGGACATATTGAGACCTATGCTTTAAGAAAATCACTTTGTATGGAGTGGGGAGAGACTGGTGGCCAGGAGATCCAGCAGAGTCTAGTCACTAGACCCTTAGCAGACAGTGCATCCAGTCAGGATCAGGGAGATTGAACTTTGAAGACACAATGAATAAATCCAGGAATAGGGAAACACCCTGAGAGTACTGAGGAGACAGAATAAACTCAAAGGAGCACAATTCCTTGTACTAGAGAAGAATGGTAGCTTTGGATTCAAGAAAGGATTTCCAAGTCATAAAACATTAGGAAGCAGAAAGGAAAGGAACACACATTTTTAAACCTGTGTCAGGAACTATATTAAACACTTTAAACACATTTATTAGGTCCACACTACAATACTGTGAGATCTTCATAATAATCCCCATTTTACAGTTGAGGAGGTGAGACAGAGATGAAGTGTCTTACCCAGGATCACCTACTTAGTGAGCATCTGAGGCTATATTCGCACTCAGGCTCCAGTCGTGAGCTACTTCTGCCACACGTTCTGTGTATGATATCTCACTACCAAGTTTGGAGTCAAAGTTTGAGCCCACTCTTCTTCCTGAATGTGGGGGAGCCTACTCTTCCTGGGGCCAAGCATGAGTGGGCTCCGGATCGTTGAGGGAAATGACTTGTACCCACTGTTCTTATTCTATCACCTCAGAAAGTACCTTTGAGAAGTTAATTGAGGTCGTTGGCAGATTGTTGAGGGGAAGCAAACCAGTAAGGAATTATTAATATTAAAACCCCAGGCAAGGCCTTAGGGTTCTCCTAAAAACCCTGAGAATAATTAACAATCAACTTTCTGGGAACCCCAAACATCAAGTGCGACAGAAGGTCAGAGTGTGTATATATGTATATATGTATATATGTATAAAACACATAGATACATGTACGGCCCTTTCAAATATTTAATCCATACACGTTAATTCAGGACATTCATTAAACTAAGGTTTTTACATATGAGAAACTTCAGGAGGGAAAAATTAAATGACTTTCCTTCTGTCATTCCAAAAATCATGGCAAAAACAAAAACAAATTCTTTATCCAATGGCCTTAATTAGCTGTGTTGTTTAAAAAAAAATCCCAATGGCATGACATTTCAATCAGATAAAAGGTATTTAGTAAAAGCCAAAATATTTAGTCTAAATCCCAAACACTGCCCACATGAAGGATCCAAAAAAGTAATCATGTATATGTATGTTTCTGGCATGGTAACATCATTTATTAATCCCCAGATATCCCCAAATATCATCTCTATATTATATTTCTTGTTAGGAATCCTGATGAATGTTATTGTACTTCCTTCTCCTTTCTGCCTAGTTAGTTATTCCTTGTTGGCTGGATGTGCATCAGTATTACAAAACACTAATAACCTGGCTGAATTAATGCCTGCCTAATGGCCTAACTGTTTTTCCCAACTCAAAATATATTATAGGATGGTAAAATGGCTAATATAAACTTTCTACTAGAAATCTCTCTAAAGTTCAAGGGGGTAAGGACTAGCAGTTGGAAAAACATAGAAACAAAATTCTAAGACAAGAAATAGAGAAAGAATGAAAAAAAGTTTTTTTAAGTTTATAGTTTTAATATCAAAATAAAAGAAGTATATTTTCAAAAATGTTCATATTAGAATTAAATATAATTATTAAAAAATGGAAGTAATCTAAATGTCCAACAGGGGAATGGCTAAAAGAATTGTGGTACATTAATGTAATATAATACCACAGTGCAATTAAGATCAGTAAGTGAAAATGCCTTTAAAACAATTTGGTAAGACCTTTGTAAAATAACTCACAGAAAAAAAAGCAGAAAGAGAGAAAACACACTATCTATGATCACACAAGAAAAAGTGAATGAAAACAAGTGAACAAAATTTGTCCCCAAAGAAGAGATGAAAAGAAAGCATTCTCTTCTTTCCATAAATGAGGGGCTAAGGTTGAAATGTTGGTTGTATAGAGGAACTATTCCTTTTTTTGTCTTTGTTATGATCTGATAAAAGGGATGCCTCTGAAGGTACAGGAATAAATTAGAATATATAGAGTAACATAAGCAATATAAAAACAAAAGATAATCAAAACCATCTTGACGTAATACATTAACGGCGATCTTTTAATTGCCATATCTAATGGCCTTTTCTCAAACCTCAGCCTTCTAGACTTCTCTGCAGCTTCCATGTGACACCCAGTTGTTATATGTGACCCCTCTTATGGCAGTCATCCTAGATCTTTTTTTTTTTTCTTCTCTATACTCTCTCATTTAATCTCAGCTCCTATGGATTCAACAATTATTTCCATTCGGATGATTTTCAGATCTATTTTTCAAACCCTAGCCTCTCTCCTGAATTCCCATACTACACCACTAATCACATATTAGACATTCCAATCTAGACGTTCTATATCTTAAACTCAGTATGCCCAAGAGAGAACTCATTATCTTTACCTCTAAATCCTCTTTTCCTTTCAATATTCCTTTTAGAGTTGAGGGCACACCATCTCCTTGTCACCCAGGTTCACAACCTCAGCATCATCCCTGACTACCCTCTGCCTTGCCCAACATATCCCATCAGTTACCAGATCTTGTAATTTCTTTCTGAACAATATCTCTCTTGCATATCTCCATGTCTTCACTCACATAATTACCACTGTAGCTCAGGCACTCACTACCTCTCTTCTGGACTATGGTGTGGGACACTCCTCCTATTGATTCTTATTGTCTTAAGTGTTTTCTCCACAAAACTGCCAAAGAAATTTTTTTTAAAGATTGCTGTTTTTTTTCTTAATTTATTTTAAACTTAAATACTAAAGTATAAGAGAGGATTCAAAATGTACAGCTATAAATTTCCATTTCAAAAAGGCCTACATAATAAATGCTCCATACTGTGTTCAGAGCTATCTATCTTTTCTTTGATTCCTTTGGAGTTTTCTTTTGTTCTCTGCTGCGCACTTTTTATTTTGTTTTTTACCCCCATTCCTCCTCCCCACCTGAAGCTTACAATTAAGCATGGATGTGTGTGTGTGTGTGTATGTGTGTGTGTGTGTGTGTGTGTGTGTGTGTGTGTGTGTGTGTGTGTGTGTAATGGCAAAGTAGGATTTTTTTTGCTGTTTTTCTAGATTGAGTTTTAGCCAATCAAGTGCCTTTGATTGCCTTGCCTTTGATTGAATTAAGAGTCTTTGATTGGAAACAGTATATACTGTATTGCTTGGAGAGAGAGGAGAGAGTCAGAAAGGAGCAGAGCTGAGAGAGAAGCAAGTGTGAGTGGGCTAGGCGAACTTGCTTATGTGGAGGACTAACAGAAAGAATGTTTTTGATGTCGGTGCTCCATCTGTTGATCTGTGTTAATTTCTCAGACAGAAGCTCTGTCTGTTGACCCGTGTATAGATTTCTCAGACAGAAGTCCTGTCTGTTGGTTTTTATGAGTGAATTTAGCTAAAGAATGAAGATCTGCCCATGGGAACAAGGCTTAGCTTAAGCCCCTTTTAAAAGCTGTTAAACTGAATTGAGATGATGGTACTGGTAATGTGTATAAATACTGTGGTAGCCCTGTTAAGCTTTGCTTTCCTAGAAACAGAAGCTGCTGGCAGGAGCCCCTGGAGCCTGCTACAGAGCAGGAAGAGCTTAGAGTGGAGCAGAAAGCTGACTGCATGAGAACCTAGGCAAGAGTGGTCGGCCCACCGAGGAGGGGCCATGGGGTTTGGAAGTCAGCTTTGAGTCAAGATGAGAGAGGACTTTACTTAGACATTGTGTATTGATTGAAGATACTGTGACTTACTGTGACCTGGGGGTAAATAGTGTGTGTATTGCCTACCATCCCTTAAAGGATGTGTTATGCTAGGGGAGATCCTAGCCTATGACCCCCTAATTGGGTAAAGAAGTATTTTGGCGAATGCTACTGAATGCAATGATATATCTACGCACCATATGATATACTGAGTATTATGATGTGTGTGTATATGCGCACACACACACACACACGCACACACACACACGATATGTTTTGCTTAAGGATATTGCTATGAATGTTATGCTTTACTTTATTCAACAATGTTTAGTTCTGAATAGAGAGTTCATTTTTCTATGCAATTAGACCCTTAAAATTATTCATAGCAACAGTCCTCAGGTGAGCTGCCATGATTGGCATTACAGTGTGCATGTATATTATATACATATATAATCATATATACACACATACATACATAATCACATATACGCAAAAACATATATATGAACATACATGCATACACATACATATACCTCGATATCTATAATCAAACTCATATATAGATATATTGATTCATGTGTACAAATCTATGTAAGACCATACCATACTTGTTTGTCCTCTATTTCTCTGAGGATGGATAACATCTTCCTTCATATGTCCAAGTCTTTCCATATTTTTCTTTTTTCTTTCTTTCTTTCTTTGTTTATTTTTAAATAACATAGTTTTCTAAGTCTACCAACTCACTAATTTCCTACACCACAGAAATATTCCAACCTTGTATTGTCTAGTTATTTTAAATAGTCTGATTGATTAATATGGCTGACATATAATGTAGTTTCCCTAGTTTTTCTTTTGATTGAATCTATTTTAGCTTTAACTTTGAGATCACAATCACTATCCCTGTTTTTCCCCCTAATAAATTCAATTCCTGATCTTTATTTTAAATTTGTGCAAATCTCTTATTTCCTATCCCTCCTGACTCCTCTACTTTACTTCTACCCCTACCTTGCC
Organism: Pseudochirops cupreus; assembly: GCA_028627135.1. NCBI lineage: Eukaryota > Metazoa > Chordata > Mammalia > Diprotodontia > Pseudocheiridae > Pseudochirops > Pseudochirops cupreus. The sequence goes on along the minus strand of CM053580.1, from coordinate 228,301,010 downwards.
CTCCTATTACTTAACCTGCCCAGCCCAAGAATCCCTCCCTTATCCTCTCCCCCAACCCTGTCCCCTTATCCTCTTGTTTCTATCTGAATATAAAAGATTTCCACAGCCTTCCAAAATATACAAGTTATCCCCTCTTTATCCCATTCCCATTAATCTAGACATCCTTTTATTACCCCCATCCTATTCCCTCACCTTCTTATTTCTTTATAAATTTAGAAGACTTTTATTCTCTTCTAAATGTATATATTGTTCTCTCTTTAACTCAGATATGATGTAAGATTCTCTCTAAAAATCCCTCTTATCCTTTCCTAAACTCTCCCTATCCCCTTAGCCTTTTATTTCTTTCTGAATTTAGAAGACTTTTATACCCTTCTAGATATATACATATTGTTCCCTCTTTAATCTATTCCCAATGAGTAGGGTTCCAGAACTACCAGTCCTCCTCCCCTATCTAATTCTTCTGTGTCAATTCTTTTTCTCACCTAATTTGTATAAAATAATTAATCTTTTTGCCTCTTCCTAAACAGTTTTACTTTTTTGAATCACATCATACTCTGATCTATCCCACTCTTTCTTTCAAACCACTCAATTAATAAAAAGTACACAGTCTATCTTTATTGAGTCCCTTGTAATTAGTCTTTGATGGTTTACCTTATATTTCTCTAGGACGCTATATGTCAAATTTTCTATTAAGTTCATGGTTTTTTGCAGCAAAATCTTGAAAGTCTGGGAATTCACTGAATATCCTTTTTTAAAAAACAAATTCAGGATTATACTTATCTTTGCTGGGTATGATATTTTCAGACACAATTTCAGTTCTATGGCTCTTCAATATATAATGCTCTAAGACCTGTGGTCTTTTAGTGTTGCCACTGCTAGGTCCTGTGTAATTCTAATTGTGGCTCCACCATAATTGAATTGTTGTTTCTTGTTGCTGGTAAGATTTTCTCCTTGAACTGGGGGCTTTGGAATTTGACCACGATATTGCTATAGATTTTCCTTGTAGAATCTCTTTCAGGTGGTGATCAATGGACTTTTTTCCTATTTCTACTTTCCCTCTTCTTCCAATGCTTCAGAACAATTTTCTTTAACTATTTCTTGTATTATTGTATCAAGATTCTTTTTAGATCATAGCTTTCAAGCAGTACAATTATTTTTATGTTTCCTCTTCTTGATTTGTTCTCCAGATCAGGAATTTTTCTTATGAGATGTTTCACATTTTCTTCCATTTTTCCATTCTATATATTTTATTTTATTATTTCTTGGTCTTTCATAACTTTTCTGGTGTCCCCTTGCCCAATTCTAATTTCAAAGAGTCATTTTCTTCCTTAATCTTCTAGATCTCCTTTGGTTGACTATCTTTTCATAATCTTGTTTTTCTTGGATCGTTCTTATTTTTTTTTGTTTTTCCTCAATCTCTCTCATTTGATTTTTTAAGTCTTTTTTAAGTTCTTCTATGAATTCCTTTGGGACAGGTGACTATTTGACATTACTCTTTAGGGTATGAGGGGTTTGTTTGGTTTTTTTTTTTTTGCTTCAGTATGCTCCTCTGAAGACAAACTCCAGTTTTGTCTATTCCCATGATAACTTTCTAGAGTTGTATTCTTTCTCCTATGATTGCTCATGAAAAAAAAATTATAGCAGCTTATTATTGAAATCACCTCTAGTCCTGTGGTTAGGGGGTGGTGCCTCTGGTGTCAGATGCTGCTTCAATTCTCCCCTCTGGTCTGGAACTGAAACCAAGAACTCTGCCCTCTTGTATGTGCCCAGAGCCAGTGGCATCTGTGCCCCACTGCTTCTGCACTGACAGAGTGTATGCTGGCTTCTTCCTGCCCAGAGCATCTTGGCAGTACAGCAGGGCCTGGCATCCCCAAAGTAATTTTTCCTAAGCATAATGTGAATATAACATGCTTTCCCCCACCCCAATCGATAAATTCCTGTGGCTTCATATTACCTCAAGGATCAAATATCAAATCTTCTATTTGGCATATAAAGCCTTTCACGATATGACCCCTTCCCACCTTTCCAACTGTTCCTGTTACACTGGCCTACTGGCTATTCTGCATCCCCCTTCCTGGGATGCTCCTGCTCTTGTCCTCTACCTTGTAGAACACCTTACTTCCTTTAAGGCTCAGGCCAGTGACGCCTCCTCCAAGAGGTCTCTCCTGCTTCCCCCAGCCTTCCTCTCTGCAGCTTCCTGTCACATGCTCACACTCACATTTACATTTTTATGTATACGTATCTATTGTTTCCCCCATTAAGATATAAATTCCTTAAGGGCAGATTTCTTTTTTCTTTTTCTCTTTTCTGCTTTTCATTTTACATCCTCAGCCCTTCAGCACAGTTGTGCAGCACTTAGTAAAGAAGTGAACACATATTCCTGATTGATGCATTTTTGTGAGATTTCTATTAAAGCGAAGATGGTTCCACTTTTTGCTGCCTGCTCTCCTTGTCTGGGGGAAGGGAGGAGAAAAGAGAGGGATCTACAAGGAGGTGAGGGGAGAGAAGAGAAGGCAAACCTGTTGAGAATTTAGAGGGAAGGACTGAAAAAACTATTATCATACATTGCTCATTTATATTAATTACTCTAAATGTAAATAGTTACAAGCAAGTTTAATTGGTTATATTGATGTTTAATGAGAAATTTATTTTTTTTAGATGCTTAATAAATATTGATTGGTTGACTGATTGATAGTGGCCAAGATTGTCATGATAAGGTCACACACAATTTTTTGCTTCCTGCTGCCCTCTTTGGAGGAAAGAAAAGAGAAAAGGATCTAAAAGGAGGGGAGAGAGGAAGAAGAAGTAGAAGAGAGGAAAGGAATAGACAAATCTGATGAGAATTTAGAGGGAGGGATTGAAAAAATATTATACATTGCTCATTTAAATTAATTACTTTAAACACAAATAGTTATAAGCAAGTTCAATTGTTTAGACTGATGTTTAATGAGAAACTTCTTTTTTTTTCATTTACTTAATGGTTGATTGATTGATAGTGGCCAAGATTGTCACCATAAGGTACCACACAATTGAAACTGAGAAAATAGCAAACCCTGTTATTTCAAATATGCCTGCTTCCTTGATATACCTCTGACCCAATGGGAAGTTTCTAATGAAATTTTTAATGACTTAAAAATAAGTGAGAGCAAATGGTAGTAAAAATTTTGTGGACTGGGAAAATATTGCTACAGATTTGTTTCACTGTTTCAACTGGAAAATCCTGATCTAAAACTCAATATTAGATAAAGAATGATTTTGGTACCTATAACTGAAGAAAATATTAATTATAAGTCAAAGTTTAACTTAAAAAATACATATGAATCCACAAACATGATGTTTCTAAAGCTCTTCCAAAAGTGCAGCGTGTCCTAGATGCACACATTCGACCCACCGCTTTTGGATATCGTTCCAGTCCCGCTGAAGCATCTCATTCTCTCTCTGCAGGTGTTTGTTCTTGGCCAGCTGGTCAGCCACACAGTTTAGGCAATGGCTCATCAGTTCTCGGATGACTTCAGCTGGGCTTGAGACCCTCTGCAGGTTGACCGATCCAAGTATAAACTAGGACAAAAGGAAAAGCTGAGTTAATTTCTGGTGATTAAAAAAGATTAAGTAACATGGTTTCAAACCCAAGAGTTTTTTGTGTTTTTTTTTAAACAGGCAAAAAAATGTAAAGCATAAATACTTGAACATTTCAGATGTTAGGGAGAAATAAAAGTATTTCATCAATTTCATTTTTCCTATTCATGCTTATAATAGCAATAAAAATACAACGTAAGAGCAATAGTTTCTTAAAACCTACAAAGGACCCACCAAAAAAGCAGCATACCATCTATTATCACAAAAGGGCAGTTAACCATTGTTCAGTTGTGTTCAATTCTCTGTGACCCCATTTGGGAGTTTCTTGGCAAAGATGCTGGTTTGCCATCTCCTTCTCCAGTTCATTTTACAGATAAGTAACTGAAACTGATAGGGTTAAGTGACTTGACCAGGGTCACACAGTAAGTGTCTGAGGTCAAATTTGAACTGAGGAAGGTAAGTCTTCCTGACTTCAGAGGTGGCGCTCTACCCACCACACCACGCAGCTGCCCAATGAAAGGGTAGTATCACTTGTTTATTTGTTACCCACCTAATTCGCAATGTTGTTTATTTTTCATTTAAACACATTTTAATGCTAACCCCTGGTAATGTATATAGGAAGGGTATAAGGATGTTTAACATTCCTTAAAGATTTTTAAAACAATGATAGTTCAAGAAAAGGGAGAGTTGTAGATATCTGTAACATTGTTCCAACACTGCACACCAAAAGTCAAAAGGGAAAGTTCTGTACTCAGCTCCTACATCTAAAATCAAGGTCGAAAACCACAAATAAGAACACGTTGAGTCTGCAGTAATAGGTTTTAGACTTGGTTTGAGGACTTTTTGAACCTGAACTGTAATTTCATCAAGTCAGCGGAATGACAAGTCAGGAAACTGCCTACACTGATATGGAACCACTTGGGTTGACCATGACTTCACGTCCTTGAAGAACTGCCTGGGCCACAGAGGATGAAGTGACTTGCCCAAGGTCACAGAGGAGATACCTGTCAGAAGGAGGACTTGACAGAAGGTCTTTCTGACTCCAAAGTCTGTCTTCTAGTCACGGTAACAGCAGTGTCAAACTCAAACAGAAACAGGGACCACTGAGCCGCACATAAAGATCCCTGCTGGCCACATACTCACCAACCCCACAGTTTAACATTATCTATGTTTTACTGTATTTCTATTTATTTTATTAGCTATTTCCCAACTATATTTTAATCTGGTCCAGGCACCACTCCAGCTGTGGTGTGGCCTGCAGTCACATATTTAACATCTCGATTTTAGATGTAGGAGCTGAGTAGAGAGCTTTTCCTTTTGACTTTTGGTGGGCAGTGTTGAATAATGTTACAGATATCTACAATTCTCCCTTTTCCTGAACTGATTATATCAGGCTGCCTCTATATAGTTATCCCTTCCACATTGCAGGGCTTGGGCGTGGTGCCCCTGCAATATGGAAAATCCACATTGAAAAAGTTTGGCCTTTCCTTCATACCAGAGAATAAGTCTCAATTATTATGGCATTAAAAGGCAAAATATATTGATGTTACACAATATTATACATATATTTTATGCATTTATGAGTTTCTAAACTTTTTTGGTGTACTCTGCTAGTCTTTAAGAGTTGTCTGAAACTTCTGCAAAACTTCCCCCAAATTCCCATTTAATTTCTTATGCTAACCCACGACATACTGAAACCATGACGGGAAAAGTCATGATGTAGAAGGGATAACTGTATTAATACATTATATAGAAGCAAATGATGAATTGGTGAATGAATGAAGGAAAACTCTTTATTAAGCACTTTCAGGTGCAAAACATTGTGCCAAGTTCTAGAAAGACAAATTGACAAGTAAGCCAGTCCTTGTTCTCTAGGAGCTCACACTCTATTAGGAATAGACAACTCCCATAGGAGGCTTCGGGGCAAGTCAAATGGAAAAGCCCTGTGGTCCTTACGGTGCAACAGCAAAGCAGATAGCAATCTTCCTTAATGCCATTTCCTCTGATAAAACAATATAGGTTTCTGATAATGCCTAGGACTTCGGTCTCATGAACTTCTTTGCCTAGGTCTTCAGTAGCTAAGGCTGCTAAGTTTGTAGCACACACAGGTTACCAGGCTGAATCTCCACAAGGGCTGCTCCCCTAGTTGATGTCACGGGGACACTGGGGAGTAGAAGTAGGATAGATGGAAGGTGGAGTAGCAAGCATAGGTCTGCCTCCTTGGTGAAAACTGGTGTTAGTGGTGGCAGGAATGGTAGGTACTTTCTCTACAAGGTTGCTACCCTCAAGGTTGATTGGTTGTGAGGGGTGGGGAGGGTGGAAGTTAAAAGCAGGACTAGTGATCAAGTCAGCACTGATATTATAAGAGCTCTCAGTTTTCCTGCCCCTTGGTGTCAGTTGGTCGGTTAGTGGTATTGGTGGCAGAGAGAATAATTGACTCTTTTCCCACGAAGCGTGATCCCCTAGAAAATGGCTACTAGACCCAAGCTGAAAGCAAGGTTGGTGGTCTCCATGCCATTATTATTCCTGAGGTTCAAGAGCTGAGGACCTGAGGGGGAATACTATCCTAGGGGGCTAGTGATGGTGATGGTGGTAGTGGTGGTTTCACTCTCTTGGCACATGCTGCCTCCTGTTTCTTCCTCAGGGCACTTCGTTGTTTCAGTAAGACTGGCTTGCCCACCCTATTGGTGGCAGTTGTTGGTGAGACCATGAACCTAATGATACAATTAGAAAAAGACCTTAGCACAGTGTTTGGCACACAGGAGGTACTTAATAAATGTTTACTGACTGATTAGGACATCTGGTTTCTTCTTTTACTGAAAAACTGTAATATGTATTTGTGTGTTTACACACACACACACAATACACATGCACACACACATACATACACATACATATACACACATGCACACTCACACACACATACAAGTGTGCACACACACGTGTGCACACAATATGCACTTTCCTAAGATCAGAGAATTTATCAGTCATGAAATCACGAACTTCAGAGATCTAGTGGAACCATCTCATGAACTGAATGAATGAATGAATGAATGAATGAAAAAACATTTAGTAAGCACTTGTCATAGACATTTTACAGCTGAGATAACTGAAGCACAGAAATATTAAATGATTTGCACAAAGTTATATGCTAAGTTAGTGTCAAAACCAAGAGACAGAAGGCCAGTCTCCTAACTCACCAAAATGATCCAAAATACCAGAGGATCGTAACTACGAACATTTGCTAAATGGACAACAATGGCAGGACATGATACTATCCTGATTGTTTAAAATGGTTTAAAAAGATAAGCTACAGCATCCATGCAGATGAGATTCAGCACATTGCAGGAGTGCAGCGAGGACTGGATCTGAACTCAGAGAGTTGGTTCCGCTATGAGCTGCGCCACTTACTATGAAGCCTTGCACAAGTTACTTCATCTCTTTGTGCAGCTTTCTTGATTAAGTCCCTTGTTAGATGCTATTTCTGATAGGCATTTGAGATAGGCAACTGGCTGACATGGAAAGGAGCAGGAAATTAGGCCAAACTGCCTTTGGGAAACTATGCCATGAGTTCAATGATCCTAAAATGATCACCAAATCAAAAGTCTAGTATTTGCAGTCTAAGTATTACCAAGTTATGCTACATGGTTTAGAATCTTGGAATAACTATCTCAGAAGAATCAACATTTCAGCTGTCCCAAAGGACAACAAAAACTGAGCCATGGTGGTTCAAGTAGTGTCACATATTTCTAACACGGTTTTTTCATAAAAGATAGGATAAAAGACATCATTAAGGACTGATATGACTCGAAAGAGAGGTATAATACATCAAGAAAGGACAACAAGCTATGGAAAACCTAAGTGATACATCGACATCTCCCAAAACATTAAAATAACCAGAGGAAGTGTACGTGAACATTAGGTTCCTCCCTTAAACAGTGTTCACAAAAAGATGGATAAGAAATGCACAGGGTAAGAAGACATGGAGGGTCTGCAATACATGTCAATGGAGAGACTATCCACACCAATATCATGGGTTTATTGAGGTATTAAAATGTTGTTTCACAATTATCTGATTCTATTACAGGTTTCTCATGAGCCATAATTTGAAAACTTTTTTTAAAGTCTTATATAAGATAACATCAAAAATTTTATTTAAAGCACCAGAAAAGTAATTATACTTATAATTTTTTTAAAGTTAAAAATCCAGAGACTACTAAAAGTTAAATGACCCACTTACTTCTTTCCCTTGAGTTTAAAAGTAAGACACTTAAAAATAAGCTACCCTGGCACCCAAATTTACTACTACTTGAATAGCTGTTGAGCAGAACAGAACAAAAATGTAGAGGGGGGAATACAGAAATAGGGAGTTCAGTATCTTTTTGCAGTGGGAGAGAAGGGAGGGTAAATTTGGGGATGAGTTGCATTTAAAGGTTTTTTTTTTTATTTTAATCATAAACTTTTGTGATTATCTTAGGATAACACAGTTAAAGAATTTTCTTTGCTTCTAAAACTTTATGATAGTTCAGATTCTATGGGTCATCTACATAGCAGAATTTTACATTTTTCTCCTAACAAGTTTTTATGATAATTCAGTTCCTTGAGAATGCCTTTATATAATGTTTTTTAAATTATTTGGCAAGATCCACTTCCAACAAAGTACATGATGAGGAATAAATTAGTCAGTTTACAAAAAATTTAAAGACTAGCAAAATGTCCCTACAGGCCGTCCCACTCCCCTAGAGTACTGTTTTTAAACGATATCAAGTAGTTCTGAGATCTTTCAACTATTCGGATTTGTAGCTCTGTGGAGTGGGCCTCTTCGGCTGATTTATGTTCATTAACTTGTTTAACATCTTCTGAAAGAAAACCATAGTTAGAGTTCTTACTTAACATTTCAGAAACCCTGCCAGGAGACTCAAGGATCATTTGTCTGTATTGTGACAACTTTTATTAGGTCTCACTTCATTCTGTTTAAAGAAAAAACAATAGACCTTTTTTCTTCTTCAGAATCTACTAACTAATCTTCAGACACAGAAATAAGAGTTCAATTAGGAACACATTTATCATTATTATTATTTCTATGGTTTAAAAAATGCTTTCATTTTACTTTTCTTTTTCAAACCCTATAGCTCATAAGATCGCCCCGGTGGTAAATTCATTTGTTTTCTCTGAAGATTCTCCTTTCTCTATCAACCCCATATTTTATATCACCAAAAAACAAACAAGTGTTTGCACTTACATTATTTCATTTGGTCTTCATGACAAGCCTTTAAAGTAGCAGAGTCAGGTCTTACATAAACTATATTGTGGCAGAAATTAGATTTAGACCAGAATCTGACACCACTATAAATCGCAAATGGATAGATTATCTAAGCATAAAAAGTCACACTATTATATAAGAAGAGAATAGCAGATTGTAGCTTTTATTGGGAAGAATGAATAACGAGACATGGAATAAAGGTTATAAAAGATAAAATGGCTTTGATCATACAAAATTCAATAATCTTACAAACATCAAATGAACGCAGCTCGTATAAAAGAAAAAAATATGCCTTAAATATAGCTGATAGGAGCCTAAAATCTATAGGAAACGGACACAAATTTCTAAGACTAAGAGTCACTTCCCAATAGATAAAGGGTAGAAAATGATAGCCAAAAGAAATACAAACGATACGTAGCCATCTGACAAAAATCTTCAAAAGCACGAAAAACAAAAGAAACTAAATTCACTCTAAGATACAGCTTCATGTCTTTTCAGCTCCATTAAAATGGGAAAGACAGAAGAATTCAGCGCTGAGGGGGCTGGAGGCAGATAAGCAATACGATCCACCTTCGGTGGAGCTGAGGATTAATAACTTAAAATTAAGAAAACAACTCAGAATTATGAAAGACTTCTTCCATTGTACCACCACCAGGTATTTTCCTTTCACACAGATGTGGTCACATCACTTTGCAGCTCCAAACCTGTCAATCATTTCTTGCTACTACCTACTAAATACAGTTGGGAAGTTTGGCATTTCAAGTTCTCAACAAGTTAGTACCACCCCATCCTACTGGCATTATTTCATTATATTTCTCTCAAAATACTTTCAAGTTAATCCAAAACGGGCTATTCATGGTCCTTCCTATATGTCCTAAAGGCTTCTGGCTCCAAGTCTTTACCCACTCTATTCAATGTGCTTGAAATGCCCTCCTTTCTCAGTATCTGCCTCTGGATCCTGTTCCTTCCTCTGGAAGGAGAGGAAGGAGGGTGGGCATTGGAGAGCTCTTCTCAGATCCTGCTTCTAAGAAGGAGTCCCAGGGAAACCACCTCATCATTCTCCATCTGGCTGAACTGCTGTACTTCATCATTTCTTTCATCCTTGGGCTCCCTCTTTTTTTCCTTCCTCTCTGCTCCTCCCTGCCCCCTTCTCAGGTATTTTGTGTGTGTGTGTGTGTGTGTGTGTGTGTGTGTGTGTGTGTGTGTGCGCACGCTTGTTTGTCTTTTCCCATTAGATTTTGGGTTCCTTGAGGGCAGGGACTATGGCCTTTCTTTGCATCCCCAATAATTTAGGATTTGACACACAGCAGGTACTTAATAAATGTTACTGACTTCATCAAGCTTCTGCCTCCCCATTCAATTCCTAAAAAACTTTAAAGCCTAACTCAAATGAGAAAGTGTAGCACAGAAGAAAGAATCACAAGATGACAGACTTGAATGGGTGCTCAGCAGCCTCGTAGCTGAACCCAGTTCTGAAAAATCATGTCTACAACAACATACCTTACAAGCAGATATGCAGGCTTTATGTAAAGACTTCCAAAGAGAGGGAGCTTACTATATCCTGGATTAACACATTTCACTTTTAAATAGTACTGGTTGTTATGAAGTTTTTCTTTCAGTAAACCATAAGTTTGACTCTTTCCAAACTTTTACCATTCTTTAATTTTTTAATTTATTTTTTCAAAATTTTACTTATTTTAATTTATGGAATAAAACAAGCATTTCCATAACACAGTATATATATATTTTTAAAAGATAATTGCACAGGAAACTGTA
>CM053580.1:228270766-228289895 GCA_028627135.1 Pseudochirops cupreus | reverse complement strand
GTGGGTAGGGGAAAGATGGGGAGAAAATTTGTAACTCAAAATTTCGTGGAAATGAATGATGTAAACTAAAATAAAATAAAAAATTTTAATTTAAAAAAAAGGTTTATTATTATGAAGGTGGCAATCATCAGAAAACATCAACATACAAAGAACACAAAAAGGACTGCACAGGAATCCATGATCTCCTTTAGAGACAGGTACTTGGTTATATTTCAAATTTAACACGGTAATTCCAACACCGTTCTGTTTGTCTCTGCCCCTTCTGAACTTCCTTCTGTTCATATTTTAATGATTATGATTCATAAGACTTTTTTCTTTGCTTGCTTCTTTTTAGTATCAAATTCCTTATAACAAATTAAGTATAAGTCATGCAAAACAAATCCATACAATGGCTATGACTGAAAATATACATCTCGTTTTGGATAGTTTTTCATATCTCTGACAAGAGATGGGAAACACAATTCATCATCAGCCTTCTGGACTCATGACTGGTCATTGTGCTGAGCATACATTTTATATCTTTCATAGTTGTTTTCCTTTTCCATATTGTGGTCATATAAATTGTTCTGGCATTGCTCACTTCATTCCACATCAGATCATAAAGTCCTTCTAATTTTGTCTGAATCTGTAAGCCTTTCAGATACTCAACCAATATCTTCATGTGCTCCTTACCTTTTCTTTTCCAGCTACAAAAATTCCTAATTTTTTTCTCACAGACCCGTATATGACATGGATTTGAAGTTTTCTCCAATAATGGCTGATTGTCTTCTAGATATTCTTAACATTGTTTTGTCACGTCTTTCTTAAAATGTGGTGTTCAGAACTAAGCATTGTAGATGTGGTCTGACCAGAGTTGAGTACAGTGAGTCTACACCTATTCCTTCTTAGAAGTTATGTTTCTCTTAATGTGGCTCAAACTCTCATTGTTTTTCTTAGCTTCCATATCATATTATTAATACATATCAAGCTTGTAGTACACTAAAATCCCCAGACCTTTCTCAGGGCTGCTGTCTCATTATGTATCTCTCATCTTAACCCTTGTAAAGTTCATCTTTGGGATGCAAGTGAAAACTTCACATTCATATGTCTTACACGTCATCTTATTAGATTGGATTCAGCGCTCTACCCTGTCAAGATCTTTTTAGATTCTGACTCCTCTAGTGTTAGCCAGCCCTCCCAGCTTAGTGCCATCTGCGAATGCTATGAGAAGACCTATGCCTTCATCGAAGTCATTAACAAAGTGCTTACAGCACATTGTGCTAAGAGTTGAGTTTCAGCCTTGTTCTGTGGCTAAGCAGCTACGTAGGTAACCTTAGAGAAGTCACTCTGCCTTGTTATGTCTTGTTTTCTTCCTCTCTAAAATGAAAAGGCCAGATTCAATGGTCTATATTGTACCTTCCATCTCCAACAGTCTATAAAATGCCACCTCTCCAAGAAGCCTTCCCTGATTTCCCCAAGCTCAGCGGGAGCGAGGGAGGGAATAAGCATTTATAAAACACCTACAATGTTTCAGGAACTGGGCTAAGTGTTTATTACAAATTAAGCCTCACAGCAACCTTGTGAGGTTAGTGCTGTTATTATCTCCATTTTGTAGTTAAGGAAACTGAGGCAGATGTTAAGTGACTTGCCCAGGGGTTACACAGCTACTAAGTGCCTGAGACCAGATTGGAACTCGGTTCTTCCTGACTTCAGGGCCAGTACTTTCTCCACTGCACAGAAGACCCAACAGTTATTTGCTAAAACTTTTCATGTCTTATCATACATGATTACCTACTCTAATTACTGCATTTTTCGTATCTTACTATCACACAGCGGCCACTAGGTGGCACCATAGTGCATAGAGTGATGAGCCTGATGTCAAGAAGACATCTTCATAAGTTCAAATCTTGCCTCAGACTAACTAGCTGTGTGACCCTGAGAAAGTCACTTAACCCTGTTTGCTTCAGTTTCCTCATCTGTAAAATGAGCTCGGGAAGGAAATGACAAACCACTCCAGTATCTTTGCCAAGGAAACCACAAAAGGTGATCATAGGGAGTCGGACATGATTGAGCAACAATACTACCATCACACTTAAGATCTATAAAAACATGACTTCTGTCTTATCCAAACTTTATAATTCCTTTAATATACAGCAAATGTTCTGCACAGCAAAAATGTTTAATGAATATTTACTGAATGAAGGTAAAAAAATTAAATTATACTTAAAAATAAATATTTCGGAAAATGCTAAGGAATAATTATTTTGGAAAACTGTTTCAGGTAAAAATGTGAATAAATTAGTTAATTAGCTGATTTGGCTATTCTTTTCCCCCTCAAAGCTAGATAAAATAAAATAAAAAGCCAGCCTGAAAGTAACTTAAGTGGAAATAGTTTAGAGCACAGATTCATAACTTTTTGGGTGTCATGGGCCCCACTAACAATCTGGTAAAGTCCACAGACCCCTTCTCAGAATGATGTTTTTAAGTGCATAAAATAAAATACACAGGACTACAAAGAAAACCAATCATATTGAAAGAGTTGCCAAAATATTTAAAAAGTATATTTAGAAACCCCAGGTTGAGAATCCTAGGTATGAAGAATGAAAGTAAATTCCAACAATCACCTTATTAAAGTTCTCTAAATGACAATGTCTCCTAGAGGTAAATGTTAGAATATTCTTCTTTAGTTTATACAATATTGCTCTTTAAGCCAAAACAGAGCAAGTGACAAACTAAGCTTATTTTATTTTTAGAAGCCAGATTACACTATGAGCAAAATGTGAACCCAGAAAATGACCCCAAATTATCTCATTATCACAACTGCCAGACAGCTTTGACTAAGACAGACATTTTTAGAAAGGAAGCCGTTTTTCATCACTTGAAAGCTTTAGTCAGGCAAAAAGGATAAAGAGCTCATGCCACCCTTGGATCAGGAGCATAGTGGCTGGAAAGCCAGCAGTAGAGAAAAGGGAAAAAGCAACTGATTCCCTTTTTTTACCCAGGATGGCAAAATAAACAGCTGCTAAGGCTACATTACTGCAGGGATTTTTGCAAAGGGGAGGTCAAATCTATTCAATTAAAATTCCCTAAGGACATTTAAAAAGAAGTTTTGCTCCTTTACTCACTTCACTCACATGAGAAGCACCTCTCTAAAACTGTTCCCATTTGCTTAATTTAATTTCTACTTTCTAGTCCTATAATACATGTCAGTACCTTGGCCGGTGCCAAATTATAAAAAGAAAAGGGAAGTTCATAACAATCAATCAGACAATTCAAGATGCTAAAGGGCTCCCATTTGAGATATTCTATCTTTCAATATGCTCATTTACTCCAGATGTTTCAACTACCGCCACTGTGCAGGCACCTTTCAAATGTGCATCTCCTCCTCCGAGTCCCAGTGTCTCATTTTCCTGCTTAGCAGTGTCTGCCGACTTCCATGTCTTGCCTATACTTCACACTGAGAAGGCCAGGTAGGGTGCTGGGCTGAAAGGTCAGGAAGATCTGGATTTGAATCCTCCCTCAGAGACTTAGGAGCTGTGTAACCTCCACAAGTCACTTCACCTCGCTGTTTCTCAGTTTCCTCTTCTATTAAATGAGGAGGCTGACCTCGACAGTCGTCTCATTTCTTGCCTGCTTTACTCTGGGAATTTTCTTACTGATTTCTCTGCCATCCCTCAAGGAAACTCTTGACCGGGATAACCTCAGCATCCCGTAAGATCCCAATGGCATTGGTACTCCATTCATCACTACTTATACACAATAATAAATTACTTTGTTTTTATTATGTAGTTGAGCCCCAGATCTCTATACCCAGCCCTCATTTCACACCTAAATTCCAGCCCTACATCTTCTTACTAGACATCACCAAGAGGATGCCCTATTTTCATTTCAACAATCATTTGTTTACTCCACACTCTGTACAAGTTACTCTTGTAGGTTTGGGGGATATGAGAACACAAATGAGACAACCTTCACTCTCAAGGGGATCCCATTCTACTGGTTGGTTGGTTGTTCTCCTTTTGAGTTGGGAGCAAAGTGAGATATCATTATGTTGGGGTCAAGGTACAGTGTGTCCAACTGTGGCTTATCAGACCAGTACACACTCAGATGGCACTACCACAGGCCAGGCAGAAACAGTCCATAGAAATATTTAGAGTAGAGATGTCTCATTCTGTTTTGCTCATAGAGCAGAGAACCTTCTTTGATGTGGGCATGCCAACCTCGGCAGTTCTGTGCCAGTGTCTCCCATGTCTCTCAATTGATGCCAAAGTTCTTCAGAGAGACCTTGAGACGAGTACTCAGGGAAGACTAGTACCCCTAGTGTGAGGACTGCCAAGCCCTTTTCAGGTCTGCTTTCTCGCTTTGTCCACCTGATTCACCCAATTCTCACCTGTGGCTCCAAGAAGATGTAGCATGTGCAACAACCAAACTCCAATAAACCATTTCAGCAGACAGATTTAGGGTAACTGAGGAGTCTCAAACCCACTGGTGAGTTGGGGAGGTGGGGGTGTCTGTCCCAAGCATATGAAGACTTTTCCCTGGCAGAATGGGTGAATGAGAACAATTTGTTCGAACAATCATGAAGGTGGCTGAAGCAGGTTTTGTGGAGCACTTAGAGCTTGGGAAGACATCAACAACACCAAGATCATCCATAGAATACCAATCATCTTGATTTTGTCCAGCCACGGGACACTGATGGCTCTGGAAGAGGAAGGCCAATGACTTCACACAACTCTACCTTACTTCAACACAATTTATGTGTGAGTCAAAAGACATAACCTATACCATTCTACTATTTCATAAGCTAATTTACTACATGCTTTAGTAGTATATAAAAAATAGGACAAAGGCACTCCCTGACAATAGTAACACATCAGAGTCAAGACAACTCCAATTTCTATCTCATAGGGTAGCTTACAACTAAGAAAAGGATGCTGATAAGTACTCTTTGGAACAAGATAGGAGTACTATATTTGTCAGAACACTAATCTCACATTTCTAGCTAAAATAGTTCCTTTTGGCAAGGCAGAGATGGTTTACAAATCTTGTTTAAAGTCTCAAACTAATTTATTTTTTTTAATTCAAAAATGTTCAATGTCCTAGACATTTTCTATCATCTAAGGTTAGCCCAATCATAATGGAGGGGAAAAAAACCCACCCAAATATTCCTGGTTGTAACTATGGCAACACAGACTATAAAGGTCTTTAAGATGATGCAATATGTCAAATTATTTTCTGTAGAAAATAAAAATACTGACTGGATTTGTGCTATATCAGTCTTGCTATTGAAATTTACAAAAGCTTCTTCTACACCCCACTGTAAGAAAATTTTATATCTTCATGATTATTCTACATATTGACTGTACATTATTTACAAAAGGTATCACAGTAGAGTGGGAAAAGCTTGGGACTTGAAGTTAGGAAGAGTTGAGTTTGAATCTTGCCTCACACACTATCTATGTGACTTAACCTCTGAGAACCTCAGTTTTCTTTTTCTTTTTCTTTTTCTTTTTTTTTTTTTGCTTTTTGGAGGAAATTGGGGTTAAGCGACTTGCCTAAAGTCACACGGCTAGTTTTTGTGTTAAGTGTCTGAGGCCGCATTTGAACTCAGGTCCTCCTGACTCCAGGGCCGGTGCTCTATTCACTGTGCCACCTAGCCGCCCCTGAACCTCAGTTTCCTTTGTCTGAAAAAAACGAGAATGATAATAGCACCTACTTCACAGAGCCCTTGTAAGGAGCAAATAATGGAATGTGTGCAAGGCACTTTGAAAACTTTAGAATGCTCTATAAACATGAGATATTATTCTTTGTTTCTTTGTATCTAGGGAATCTCTAGTCTTGTCATAGACTAGTTAATTGACACTCAGAATGCTCAAGCAATTTGCACCAAAGAAAATCCAAGAGTCATTGGCAGAAATTAGAGACATAAATCTCTGCCCAAAAGACCCACTAAAATTTTTTCTCTCAAATACTCAGACCAAAAGAGGTTAGAGGGAAAGGGATTCTGGATGTGATCTGTAAAGACTGTGCAGCATTCAGAGGCCATAAAGCAAGGACTCATTAACTCAAGGTAAAAATAGTAAAACTTTTGTTTAAGGATTGCAAGTTAGTCGCAGACTCATACTTAACAATGCTTAATACTGACCACAGATTAGAGGTGAAACCCGAAAGTCCCAGGAGCAGTAAACAGATTTGGAGATTTAAAGCTAAAGTTGCTTCAGGATTACTTTGTTAGAGGAAGAGAGAATCGAATTCTTTATGGAAAAGAGGGAAGGGGAAAGGAAGAGGAAGGAATAAGCGCTTGAATATAATCTATTATTTGCTAGATGCTATTATTATTATTCCCATTTTACAGTTGAGGAAATTGAGGCAAACAGGTTAAGTGACTTGCCTAGGGTCACACAACTAGCAAGTAACTGAGGCCACATCTGAATTCAAACGTTCCTGATTCCAGGTCCAGCATTCTACCCACCATATGACCAAATGTCTCTGGTGACAGGAATATAATGGGGGAAAATATGGACAAAGGGGAAAGAAAGCAAGTGACGACAAGCTAGCAAATGCTTCCACTAGAGTCTAAACAACAACAAAAACACAATTTTTAAGTTTCTATTCTGACCTTCAACACTGGGTAAAATGAGCATCGTCACATGTCGCAGCGGTAGGATGGACAGAGCGCCAGGCCTGTTACCGAGCAGACTAAAGTTCAGATTCGGCCCCGACACTCCAAGACCCTAGGCAAGCCGTATAAGCTCCTCCAGAGTCAGCTTCCTTATGTGCAAAATAGAGATAATAATTTCACAGGCCTCAGGGCTACGGTGAAGACTGAAAGAGATAACAAACCTTAAAGCACTATGTAAATGCTATTATTATGTATGGCAGAATGGGGTGGGGATGGGGGGCAGAGATTGCTCATGAGACTGCAGACCTCTGTGACATACAGCTTTTCTTTTATAAATCCCATCTGCTTTGGTTGTCTGTGATTCTTTCTGGGTTCTAAGCCAGTTAGAACCCACTGTGTTCATTTCCCAGAAGCAAATAATTTTCACTTCTAGTTTTTGAATATATATAAAAACTATAGTTTTGAATTGAAAGTGAGAAAAACAGATCCATACTCTTGTTCTATAAACGATCTATGTCTGAAATTCACCTATATCCATTACATAGGAAGGGCCACACCATCTATGTGGGCTGCTAAAAATTAGCTTTCTCTCCCCTCCAACCTTCAACATTCCCCATTACTCTCTAGAATCCATGGCTTGCCCAGTTTCAACGCCACAGAACAGGAGGCCCCTCCCAGGTTAGGCTAATCACTTCTAATCTCACGGCCATGCAGCTAACTCTAGCCTTGGCAGACACCACCGCCCTTCAGCAGAGGGGAGACGAGGCTCTGCTGAAGGGCTGAAGAGTGGAGTGCCAAATTCCTCCCAATGCCTTCCTTTGTGGAGAGGCAGAAATTGGATTTTTCTGCTCATTCTACTCTGCGCCTGCTGTTCTGCCTGGTTTCAACTCCATAGAACAAGATACCCCTCCGCCTCTCTCTCCACTTTCCTGCGTATTTTCATGTGTTTTCTCCCCTAATTAAATTGCAAGCTCTGAGCAGCAACTATCTTTCTTTTTCAAAACCATATCCCCTAGTGCTTGGCACATAGTTGACACTTAATACATGGTTATTGGTTTGGATTAAAAGGGATCAAAAATCGAGTTTCCCGGGATTGGACAAGCAGGGAGGGGGTTTATGGAATTAAGGGGAGAAACTAGGAGACTGCATTCCACTCCACAGTGGCCCAGGCTGGAGAGATACCTTGGCAGGAAGTAACCTGGTTTCAATGGCAAAGGAAGCAGGCAAGACAGTCTCTGGGGTCTACTGAAGGAAAGGGAATTCGTGAGGTCTCTCTTAGCCAACCCACCAGAACTCAAACTCCGAGCACTCTGGATAATCTCAAACTCCCCAGCAACTTGAAGGCACTGTGTCTGAGGCGATTACCGCCTAACGAACGACAGTGCTGCGTCAGAGGGCACTGAACAAATCATTTTCCCTTTAAGGCACAGTCTATTTATTTTATTTTTAATTACATTTTTTAAAAGCACAATTACATAACATTACCACACAAAATTAATCTGAATCCATGAGAATGATTTAACATCATAACATGGGATTTGGATGTTTTTCATTTCTATTCCCGATGCCCTTTTCTAAGGTCTTTGCTGTGGCTACAATTGCCTTCCACTTTCCCATTGTACATGAGCATGTGTATACGTGGGCCTGTGGATACACATACACATGCGCACGCACACATGCACACACACGCACACGTGCACACACACGTACACACATACACGCACACGCACACACATTCAAAGTATGTACCACATTCAAAGTAACACGTACCTGTTCTAGGTACACGGCATATACCTTGGCTGTTTTTCCCCTCTATTTTCAACCCCAATGTTAAGGGCCTGGCATATAGGAAGGTCTTGATAAATAAATGTTTGACTGATTCAATCATAGGGCTGGCAATTCTGAGAGTCAAGTCCAGCTGGCCATCTATCTCCTCCTGTACCAGTGAGCTAGGATTTTTAAATTTTACATTTTTAAAGTACAATTAAATTTTATTTTAAGATAAAAGCGCCCTTCTTAACCTGCCATAAAGCCACAGTTCATATCTGGCCCATAGGACATGGTTTGCCAACCCCTAGATTACAGGCATATTACCAAAACAATATATAAAATTGAATTTTATGAAAAAGATAATTGTTTTTCAACTGAAAATCAACACATGGCAAAGAACAAAGTAATTCTATTTACTTCCTAAGACATTTTATAAAGAAGATAAAAGTATTGCACATGAGTTTTAAATTCATATTTCAGGCTCTGCATTACCAAAAACAAAATAGAACAGAACAAAATGCCCAACTGCTTCTTTATTGATAGGTGATTTACCAGTAAAAAGACTAATGGATTGGCCTTAGTATATTGTTCAATACTTAGCCCATAAATTCTTTTCAGTTTATAAAAGCATGCTGAGGCCAATTCTACTGTGTTTATCATGCCTTACAATGAAATGTCTTGGATGTGAAGACTTCAATCTCTCAGAGTACCCAGCCTTAAATTACATTACATTAGGATTTAAATCTGAATGTATGGATCCTCTCACTCTAATTTTCAACCTCTCCTTACCCACTAGCTCTGTTTCTGCTGCTTACAAGAACGGCCAGATCCCCCTTATGACCCAACCATCTCCTCCCTGACTGTTACAACCATACTCCTAGAAAAAAAAGCTTTCTTCATTTATAACCTCCACTTTCTTGCCAGCCTTCTGTCTTCACTTGAGTTAAATGAGTCTGGTCAGGGCCACCAATGAAATCTTCACTGCTAAAGCTACAGTTTTTTCTCCCCTCTCATCCTCCTTGAGCTCTCTGTAGCATGAAACACTCTCGATCACTGCCCCCATCCCCTCTGAACACTCCCTCCTCCCTGAATTTTCATGATGTTGTGGTTCTTTCCTTCCCTGACACAAGGAAGTCCTTCTTAGCTGCCTTTGATAGATCATTACAGTATCACACCTCCTACCTGGAGATATTCCACAGGGTCTCACACTCCCCCACCCCCTTGCCCGGGCTTCTTCCTTTTCTCTCTCTATACTTTTTGGCTTGATGATCTCATCAGCTCCCATGGAGTTAAATATCATCTCTGTGTAGATCATGATCACAGCTATAGACCCTGTCCTAGTTTTTTTCATCAACTCTGTTCCTACATCTCCAACTGCCTGTTGGACATTTCCAAAATGATGTCCTATATCTATCTAAATCTCAACATCTACAAAACAATTCATCTTCTTTCCTACTACCTTACTTCTTCACTCTCACTCACTCCCCATATCCAATCAATTGTTAATCTTGCCATTTTTACCTCCTGAACATCTCTCATATCTGTCCACTTCTCTACATTCACAGCATAATCATTGTAGTTCTCACCTCAACTACTGCAACTGCCTACTAATTAATGGGTCAATTAATGGATCAATCAAAAGGAGATCACTAATTAGGAGATCAATTTCCCTCTTTTTCTCCATTCTCTTTTCTCTCCAAGTCATTCTTCACAATGCTGCCAAAGCCAACTTCCTAGACCTGAGATTTGACCATGTCATTCCCATGTAGAAGAATTGTCTATCTCCTATAAATCAAATAACCAATATCTAAAAAATCAATCACTACATTTTATAAAGTCGAAAAATAAGAGATTACTATTCATTGAGACCAGACCAAGGTTTATAGGCTTTTACAATCTCTATTAAAACAAACAATATTTATTATCAATACATTTTATTATACATCATATATTACATATGCTATATTATAATACATAAGATATGTATGAAATATTATGTTGTATAATATTTCATATTATCTATAATTATATATCAGACTTATAGATAATTATGCGTTATATATTATATTATTATATATTATATTGTGATATGCTATAGTTTGCAAATTATCTATTTTACATATTAAATTTTTATTAAAGTGTCCACATTTTCACTCCAAATTACACACACACACACTCTCACACTCACACCTTGTGCTACTGAACAATTTTACTAATGAAAATTAATCAGGTTCAATTAGCCCTACTTTGATCAAACATTAACACTCCGAATTTCAATTTCAAAATCTGATTTTTTTTTTAAAAAACAGTATTTGATTAAAATGATCCTTTATTTTGTTTTAAAATGATTTTTTGTTTTGTTTTAAAGAAAACTTGCATAGCTTGTGAGTTAATTTTAAGAAAGGCTTCTTTTTTTACTGTAACAAAAATGTCCTTTGTCTTTATATGACAGTAGTTTTTCTTTTAATTTAAATCTTATTTTTCAATGATCAAACATCTGTTTTCTCCTTTCTCTCCTCATTAAAACAAAACAAAACAAACATAATCAAGCAAAACAAATGACTAATTTGGTCACTGCTATAAATGTGTGTCTGCCTCTCAAATTCATCACCTTCCTGTCAGAAGATGGCTGGCATTCTTCATCATCAGTTCTCTGAACACTTCATTAAAAAATTAAATTCCATTTTTTCAATACTCATTTCCCTTTAAATATCTCCTCACACCACCACTGAATTCTCTCATGATAAAGAAAATCATTTAAACAAAGGAAACGGACAGAGTAACCTTGTCTGATACTAGATACTGTATTTCACGCCCATAGCTGCTCATATCTCTACTGACAAGAGAGAAATGTTTTATCATCAGTTCTCTTGAGCTGAGATGGCTATTACAATGAGTCTAAGCTTCACTGCCTTTTGGTGTTGTTTAAATTCCCATTCCTGCAGTCTCTATTTATATCATTCTCTTGGTTCTGAATACTCTAAATCAATTCATACACCTCCATTATTTTTCTGAATTTTTCTTATTTGTCATTTCTCATGGCTCAAAAATATTTCTATTCATATACAACAACTTAAGTCACTCACTGAAATATAAGCAACCATTTCCAGTTTTTTCAACGTTATTTAAATTTAATAATCATATAGGATGTATGTGTGTGGAATTTTTTGTTTTTGTTTTTTGCTTTGTTTTCTTTTGCCTTGCTTTGGTCTTTCTTTTAAGTTTGGGACCTAGAGTTTCCCTAAATTTCCTTTAATAGTAAGAATAGTGATAAAGAGTAACAGTTAAAAATCATTTAAAGGATATGCCAAGACATGACTAATGTCCTTTAACCAAGAAACTACAGGAAATAATCTACCATACGTTGAGTTAAATATTTTTTACAACCTAAAGTTATGGGGGTTTGTCCCAAAGTTGTCTTCTTTATTTTCATCACACCACAGGACTGTGGTACTAGTTAGAAGGCTCATAGAAATCCAAGTACAAAGTAATACTTCCAGATGGTTTTTTAAAGTTTTTTCCAGCATTTTGATATTAGTTCAGTAAGATCTTAAATGCAGAGAACAATACCCTATTATTCAATTCTGTTTCATGTTGTAATGAAAGCAATTTCTGAAACATTTCTACATTTATAAACATCCTTTTCCCATCTTTGCCACCTGGTTTTTACTTTTAATGGAAATGTTTTGTTCTTTGGGTTGTCTTCTGAAAACGTTGTAATAAATTGTCCCAACATATGAAGTTCGATTTCATTCAAAGGTATTCTATCAAACATATTGTGAAGGTCATCACATCACCTGACCCCACTCTCCATGAGTCATCGTCAGCCTATTTTGCTTCCCTATCTATCTGATTATTAAGAGAAAGATTGCTCCTTGTCCCACCAGAATATGAGTCACGCTTTTGCTCTGTTCCCACATAATTATTCCGATAGGTTCATGGTGAGTTTCTCAACAGTTTTCTGTATCATCTCTAACATAACAAATTAGTATTAAATATGTAACTTTAAAATCGCACTTAAATAAACTCTTGTTGCTATTGTTTGGTCTTTGTTCTTGAAGAGGACCATGATGTTAGGAAGGTAATGCCATGACTTGCAAGTGAATTGGATTTAAATGAGGAAGGACAGTGCAAAGTCCACTGATCTCAATCTCTTCTCTGGAACCATCTGGGTCCAGAGGCAAGACACAGATCAGGACGGCTGGAGATGGAGCCAGATGCAGTGGGAGGCTAAGGTCTTTCCCAGGTCTCAGTATGACTGAGGCAATGCCCATTCAGCGTTTAAGGGTAGGCTAGGAAAAGAGGGGAAGAACGGCCTCTTGTACCTAGTCCAAACAAAATCAGTCTGGGGCTGAAAGACCCTAAGGGCTTCTGGTCAAAGCAGAAAATAGCTATTTACACTCACTCTGAGCCATCAGAGTAGAAGAGAGGCTTGGGCTGGGACCCACTGTTGGCCAATCAGTAAGAGCCAGAGTGATCTGGGTTTAAGGCACAGCCCTTAAGAAAGAAATCTAGTATTCTGGAGAGCAATTTGGAAGTATGCCTAAAGAACTATAAAACTGTGCATACCCTTTGACCCAGCAATAGCACTTCTAGAATTGTATCCCAAAGAAATCATACAAATGGGAAAAGGACCCACATGTACAAAAATATTTATATAACAGCTCTTTTTTGTGGTGACCAAAAACTGGAAATTGAGGGGATGCCCATTAATTGGGAAATGGCTGAACAAGCTATGGTATATGGATATAATGGAATACTATTGCTCCATAAGAAATGATGAGCAAGTGAACTTCAGAAACACCTGGAAAGACTTACATGAACTATTGCTGAGTGAAGGGAGCAGAACCAGGAGAACATTGTACACAGTAATAGCAAAATTGTACAATGACCAACTTTGATAGACTTAGCTCTCCTCAGCAAAACAAAGCAAGCTCTAAGACAGCAGTTCTCAACCTGTGGGTTGCGACCCCTTTAGGGGTTGAACAAGGCTTTCACAAGGGTCACAGGGGCAGCCTAAGACCATCAGAAAACACATATTTCCAATGGTCTTAGGAACTGAGACACCATTCCTCTATCCATCTCCAGGCGGGTCCGCCCACATGCAGATTCGCCCACATACAAGTATTAAAGGGTCGCAGCATTAGGAAGGTTGAGAACCACTGCTCTAAGACAACTCTAAAAGACTCATGATGGAAAATGCTATACATATCCACAGAACTATGGAGTCTGAATGTAGATTAAAGTATACCATATTTTCTCTCTCTCTCTTTTCTTTCTTGTGTTTTTTCTCTTTTGTTCTGATTTTTCTTTCGCAACATGATTAATATGGAAATATGTTTAATATGACAGCACATGTATGGCTTAGATCAGATTGTTTGCTGTCTTGGGGAGGGGGGAGGAGGGAAGAAGGGAGAAAAAAATTTGGAATTCAAAATCTTATAAAAGAAAATGTTTAAAACTATCTTTACGCGTAATTGGAAAAAATAAAATACTATTAAGTAGGGGGAAAAAAGACTGGGTAGACACTTGGGCAGCCCATGGAAAAGGAAAACCCAGGAGGTTTGAAAGCAGCATACTATCCAGGAGACAGGGATGAGGCAGAGGCACCTTATGGCTCTCTGAGTGGCTGAAAGTCAGTCTAATCCCTTATGTTCAGCTGAGGTCTGTCTCAGTAAGAGCAGGAGACAAAGACACCTTACTTGTGAATGATCCCTCTAAGGGAAAAAAGGAGCCCTTTGAGTAGGCTGCCCAGGAAACAAACCAAGTCAGAGACGGTGACAAAGGTCAGATCCCAGCTCCTGGGCCAGTTCCCTATCCAAGACCAGGATTGTGGAAGTGAGCAGGGTCGAGGGACCAGGAGTCATCTGCCCCAGTCAGAAGAGCAACAATGGCATCTAGACTAACAAAGGCACAAGACCAGGATCTAGCCACACAATTCAAGAGCTCAAGAAGAGGTAACGTCCGGCACTGGGATAAAGTTCCTATCCAGGAACTAAGACTTGAGATATGAGTAAACAAAGGAAAACTCTTACTAGAATGAAGAAATATCATGGGTTAAGAAAAGCCCAAGCGGTAAACCCAGGAGAGAATAACTCCATAGTAAGTACATATGGAGTGTCAGGTAAGAAAAGGATTCCAAAAACGAACAGAAGACATGAAACAAGAAATAAAAATATAAAATTAGGTCCTGGGGAGAAAAATGGAAAGAGCATAAGAGAGAACAAGATCCAAGTATAAAGTGACTTCCAGAAAAATAGAATGGAGCGAAGAGAACTCACTGATTCTATGACACAAGAAATATTAGAAGTAAGTCAAAAGACTGAAAAATTAGACCATGTGAGGCATTTATAATTGAAGGGGATCCACCTAAAACCATAGGGCTCTTCCTGTAGATCTCCTAAAATTGGGTGGGTAATAACAAACAAATGGAGAAAATGCATTTGTCTTACTACTATCTCACTATGTGACTGATCTGTCCCTCTATATACTTTTCCTTCTCTGTGATATTATCTTTTACATTGCTCACAGTGTATAACTTTTTAATTATAATTTTCTATGGCTGACTGCTAACTAATATAACATACATTGAGCTCCAGTTGATACACAAGTTGAATTCTTTGGGAAATACAATATTCCATGATTCAGAGCCACATAGAAGGGGTTATAAAGCAAACACATTCTCATATAAGCATAAACTAATACAAAAATCATTTTGTAGATAAGAAACCGTGGAATATTTCCCCAAAAAAAGGTTCCAGTCCTGAACATATGAAAACAAATTATAATAATTAAGTCCACAGAAATAACCTGAAGTAAAATGTTTTGGAGAAATTATTTCCTTATAGAATTACTATAAGGACATAAAAGAGGTATGCAAGTCAACCACAGATAACAAAAACCAAATATTAGTAATTATACAAAATAATTATATGACAAATATCATGAAGAAAAAGAAAAGTCCATACTGTATGTTCAAGAAAATGAAATAACATTGGGAATAACCATCATTATTGATGCATAACAGATTTCAACCACACAAGTATCATTAACTTGGCTAGAACTAGCAGGAAAGATGTTATGATTGATGATTACATAGGGTAGGACTAACTGATACCTTACAAACTTAAATTCTATGAATGCTCTGAACCTCACACTTTAGGAACAGATCTTAAATCTCAAAGTATCATAAAAATATGAGAAGTTGTGTTCATCATCATCACCAGTTTCTGTGGGGTTGGATAAGGAAAGGAGTTCTATATTCCAGTAATCAAGAGCATGAGGATTTAATAAAAAAAAAAAAGATGAGGTGGTATTAAAAAATCTAGCTGCAGTCTAAGGAAATGTGTTAGCTTTATTATTATCTCAGTAAATGCTGATGCTGGGAGGCTTTGCTTACTTGAAACTCCTGAGAATATCATGGATATAAATCAAAACAGCTTGGGGAATCTGAATACCATTACGCTGGCTATATTCCTAGACAGAATGTCTATATGGCAAAATCAGAGATTAGAAAGGTGTAAAAGGATGCCACACATCCCAAAACTCTTCTTCCGAGGAATAGCTGGAAGTTTAGAATTGAAATTCTCTTTATTAAGGTCACTCACTTTGATTAAAGCACTGTCACTATTAAAAGGTACATATTATCATAGCAGGAATAACGCAACAGAACACAGTAATAAGGGATAATGGATTAGCTAGCAAGATCAACAATTACTAGCTTAATGGAATTAAGAGGCAGAGGGCATTCATTTGAACTGATCTATTACAAGCTGTCTGATACTGGACAAATCACTTCCATCTGAGCCTCAGTTTCTTTATAAATAAAATGATAGTACTGGACTAAATCAGGCATTCTTAACTGGTTTTGTGTCATGGACTCCTTTGGTAGTCAGTCCTTTGACTATGGGTCCCTTTTTAGAATAATGTTTTTGAAGAAATAAACTTCATAGAATTACAAAGGAAACCAATCATACCAAAACAGTTTATCTATCTATCTATCTATCTATCTATCTATTGTGTGTATTATATCTATATCTGGTTTTTGGTTTGTTTTTTTTTAAGTTCAAGGACAGAGGTGGTGTCGAGGCAAGAAGGTGAAGTGAAAGTTAGCATTTTTACTTGAGTTCCTCCACAACCTCCACCACAATGACCCAGAAAGCACACCAAATTATTTTTCTGAAAGGACAAGAAAAAGTTATAATGAGTCATTTTTCCAGTTCAAGGCAATTTAGGAAGACAGAGAGATCTGAGGATAGTGGCGTCAGGGTTGGCCAGGAGTGCAGTGGAGCAGAAGTAACAGCAGGAGAGATGAGCATTTCAGGGCCCAGAGATGGAAAGGAGGTTGGGTCAGAGCACCAGGGCAGGAAGAACTGGGAGAGAAAGAGATCCAAGGGGACTCTGTACTTGCACTAGGAACAGAAACAGGAGTCATTTGGAAGCCCTGTCAACTGTTACCCAATTCCAATTTATAGTTCCAGGGTCAAGAGGAGTAGTTACACAGGGAACAGGGCCCCTATCTGTGTAAGAAGAAAGGAACAAGTTCCAGAAACATGGCTTTGCAGTTCTGAGCTCAAGAACAAAGGGGGGACTCAGTTCTAACCGTTAGCCCTACATAGAAGTCTACAAAGGAATAACCAGAGCAGGAGACCAAGACCAAATTCAGTCCTCTGAACTTTCAGAACCTTCCAACAGACTAACAGTGACTGAGTTTAATAGCAGTCTATGGAAATTCAACCCCACAAAAGACAAGAAACCTGAACCTGGGTCAGGAACTTGCAGAACTCAGACCAGGAAGGCAGTGAACAGACCGCTACTTCAATCACTCAATCACAAAAAACTGTAGACCCCAGACTTAGCTGTGAAAGCAGAATAAAAGCATATAAAAGACATAAGCTCAGACCAAACATTCCTGCCAACCCCCAATGCCCAGCAAAGCCCAACACTAAGATAAAGTCCAAAGTCAAGAAGTAGGCTGGAAAAATAAGCAAGCAAACAAAAAAAGAACCTAGCTAGCAAAGTAACAAGGAAGTTCAAGACACTAATAGAAGACAATAACTTAAAAATGTCTACAAGCAAAGCCTTCAAAGGAGGAAAAAAAATATATGTTGGACACAAACAAAACAAGAATTTCTAGAAGCCAGAAAATTTTTTTTAAATCATGTAAGAGAGAAGAAAAACTGGGAAAAGAAATGAGAACTATATAAGAAATTTATGAAAAGAGAATTGACAGCTTGGTATAAAATTTAAAAAAAAAGAGGTATAAAATAATACTGAAGAAAATAACTCTTCAGAAATTAGAACTGACCAAGTGGAAGATAATGACTCCATGACACATGAAGACACAATAAAAAAAGTCAAAAGACTGAAAAAAGTAAGAGAAAATATGACAAATCTCAAGGGTTAAACAACTGACCTGGAAAGAGACTGAGGAGAGAAAACTTTAAAATCATTGGACTACCTGAAAGCTATGAACACAAAGGAAGCCTAGACATCATATTTCAAGAAATTATAAAGGTAACACTGCCCAGATATCTCAGAAGCAGAGGGCAAGTAGAAATTGAAAGAATCTAACAATCATCTCCTGAAATAAATCCCTAAATAAAAGTTCTCTGGAATATTATAGTCAAAATTCAGAACCCCCAAGTCAAGGAGAAAATCAAGGAATCTCCATCCCTCCTTCCCCCCAAAAAAAGATCAGAGGTCTCTAAGTTAAAAAGCCCTTGATGAGACAGTCACTTCTAGCACTGAATCCCATGAATTCTGTATTTAACATCCTATATATAACATCCTGGGGAAAGGCCTTAAAACTTACAGTGTTATAGAAATGTCAGTATTATCATTTTCTTTATGGATGGAGGTGGGGGGGACAAATAAGGAAAGGCCTGAAGCATGCAGCCCATGAAGGTTGGCACTAGGCATAGAACTGTACAGGATCCAAGGAAGCCAATAAGTAGCATGAAGACACATGTCACCTGTGGAGAGAGAGAGCTAAAACAGGCAGTGAAATGTATAAAGCAGGAGCAGCTATGTCCTGTTCTTAGCCATATTCCAAACCTTCAACAATAAAGAGGGGATGCAAGTACCTGACAGATAAATTGGAAAACAAAGGCAGTCCGAATATATAAGGATTAAGATTTGGAGTCAAGATGATATCAAGAAAGCCAAAGTCCCGATATAAAAGAAATGATGCTCAGGAAAACCAGGGCTCAGGAAATAGAGGCAATGCTGAAGATATCCTAGAGCAACAGTGAATATAAGGAGCAGGCACTGGAAATGGGCATAATGCTATTCTGTGATGGACTTGGCTATTTTATGCCCTGTTTCTGAGGCTTTTTGAGTATTACAGAAGCAATACATACCTGTTCCTTTGGCAGAGGATTCATTGTGATTGGGGTTACAAGGGTTCCTCTGGGTCTGAAACCAAAGGGGATATTCTGTCTGGGAGAGAGATAGAAAGGGCGAGTAGTGGCAGATGATGCTGATAGGTGGCACAGTGAATAGGGTACAGGGCTGAACTCGAGTTCAAATTTGACCCTGACACTTACTAGCTGTGTGATTCAGGGCAGGTCACTTAACCTGTTTATCTCATTTTTTTCCATCTATAAAATGGAGATAATAACAGCACCTAACCCCTAAGGTTGTTGTGAGGATTAAATAGGATATCTGTAAAGTGCTTAGCACAGTCCCTGGAACAGAGTAGGTACTATATAAAAAAATGTTAGTTATTCTTATTCTTATCATTACTACTACTACTAC
>CM053580.1:228228015-228270266 GCA_028627135.1 Pseudochirops cupreus | reverse complement strand
TCATTGAACTTGGCTTAGGGAAGAAACGACATAAACTCTAAACTGAGTATCTTGCCACACAGGAGAGTAGGGGTAATGGGGATGAGAGGTGGGATGATGGAGGGGAGGGCAGGGTGGGGGGGAGAGTTAATGGAAGTACACACTTCTGTAAAGGGACAGGGTCAGGGTAGAGAATAAAACAAGGGGTGGTGGGATAGGAAGGAGGGACATATAATCAGTCTCTCACAATATGCCCACTGTGGAGAGGCTCTGCGTAATTACACATGTACAGCCTATATTTAATTACTTGTCCTTCCAGTGGGGGTGGGTGACGAGGGTGGAAAGGAAAGAATCTAGAATTTAAAGTTCTACAATCAAATGTTAAAAATATATATGTTTATATACACACAATTATTATTATTATTAACTACATCCAACTGGGAATTAAGATACACAGGCATTGTGGTAGGGAGATCCGTCCTGCCCTACCGGAAAGTCAGAGGGGCGAGGGGGAGGACATAGGAAAGAACAGATTGGAGGAGAGGTTATACAGTGGGATGGCTGTTTTAAGGTGTTGGGTAGGGGAAAGATGGGGAGAAAATTTGTAACTCTAAATCTCATGGAAATGAATGATGTAAACAAGAAAATTAATTAAAAAAAGATTTTTATCTGTGTCTATATATACATAATAAGGCCTCAGATTAGGAGAACTGAATCAGGAACCATAGATTGACCTTTGCTTTAATGGGAGATATTCTTTATTTAATCTCATGTCAGAAAGAGTTCTGCATCAATCAAAATGCTAATCAGATAACACTGGCTTTAGGTAGGAAATCAGCTGTGGTTTCCACTCATGAAAGAGGAGTCCTGCTTTTCCTCAGCCTTTATTTCTAAGATTTCTTCTCTGTTTGACTAAACACTGACATTACCTTTAAGAGACAGTACAAAGGTTCATTTACTTCCAAAAATTTTCACAGTCAGACAGCAACTATATTTGAATTTATCTATTTAGAATGAATGATTTCTTAGTTTTGAGTATAATATTCTACCTTTATTATCTGTTTTCATTTTTCATTTATAATTTGAGGGTCCTGCATAGTCCCTCTTTTATCTATTTTATTTCTTTTTCATTTTTGGGCCATATTTTCTAGCAGGTGTTTTTTTTTTTTTCGTCATCTTACCCTCTGTTTACCTTTGCATTTAAGTCAGTAAGTGTTAAGTATATATTGACTTAATTTCTAAGATTCATTCATTCTCTTGGGCTGCAACTTGTTTACTGGTTGGGATTTCTTTTATAAGGAGATGGTTTGATGTTTTAGTTCCTCCAGGGGCGTTTCAACTTGTGGATCAATTGACAAAGATCTCACATTCAGAACGTTGCTAAATTAATGTTTCTGAGTGGTCTAAATGCTATAGAATCTAAGCACCATTTGTTCTGTGCTTTTAACCACTGTACCAGTCACTTAAAAAATTGAAGACTGAGGATCACTTCTAACTTATGTGCATTCTAAAAAAAAAAAATTTTGGTGATGTTATTTTTAGATTGTCATGGCCAAAGAATTAATGTCCTAATTGCTCTTCCTACTTGTGCTAAACCTCTCTTGACTTGTCTAAGTTTGTCTTGAGTGCTGTCTGAACCAAAATAAAATGTAATTGGAAAATGTTTAAGAAGATAAATAAAAATGCAATTAAACATAGACAATGTTAATTTGTGGGTATTTAAGTCAATCTGTGATCCACAGGGATATGTTTCTATTTTAGTTTGACACCATTGGGTTATTCCTTGGACAGCATGGGAGAATCTACCAGAACTTGTCCTTCACTGGCATAGCCTTCAAAAACCTTGGGTTTTGTACACACTGCCATGAGGTGTACTTCAAGAAGAGAGATTTAGGAACAATTGTATATGCTATACACCAAAAGTAATATAAAAGAAAAAAAACAAATTTAAGCCTTAGTACGCCAGAAATAACTTTTTACAAATGTCACAGTCATTTTTGAAACAACTGTCTCTGTGTAGTCATATTATTAGTAAAAATGTCAAAAGCAACAGTAAATTAAAATAAGTTATGGTTAAATCATAGTCACTAAATGCAATTATAAAAATTCCCATGGGACCTATTAAAAAAAATTATTGACATCAAAAAACAGGAAATGGATAAAGACAAAGACATCAGCATATACTGTCACCCATATTTTTTTTTTTGGAGGATTTGCTGACATAAAGCAATTGATTACCAAGATGGGGGCCAAATCAGTGTAGAAACTTCTTCAATCAGAAATTCTTAATTTCCTTTCTATTTAGTGAGACGTGGCAGGCAAGGGTAACACTGGTTTAGAATGTCATTTGTAAAACATTACAGAGGAAGAAGATAGATGATCACAGGCTTTATAAAAGCCAAGTGATAAAGGGGAAAACAAGTCTGTAGAAAGCTTGGTGTTAGAAACAACCCAGTCTGGTTGTGCCATGATTATTCATAGATGACGGTGGAAAGAGGATGACAACCATGTGAAAAAATGGAAAGGAATTCTCAGCAGTTTTACACAAAGATATTGTCCTCAGTGATGACAGTGGGACTATCAGGTTGGGAGAAATAGTGCTAAAGAAGATGACAAAGAGAGCTGCTGGATTTAAGACCAAATATTTCCAAATGAAATCAGCTGATACAATTTTGAAAGCATTGAAGGACTTAATTTTCAAGATCTTTGAAAGGAAAGAAGATACATTTCATAAAAGATTATCTGCATTATTGGCTGGACATCTGTAGCTATTGATCCATATATCTATTTTGTCATCTCTATAAAACTTTTATGAGAGCAATTTGCACATTTTTAAGGGTATGCTTTATGAAAATATGAGCATTATATTGACAAGCTTTCAAAAAATATCTTTGGCAGCAGGCCACATCTTCACAACCACACAATTAAATTAAAAGATATTAAGAAATACAGAATTTTAAAAATCTTATTGTTTATTGATTATACAAAATGTTTGAGAAGAATAAAATGAAGTCTTCAAATTTCTCCTCTAACAAACCATCTCCCATGCATTTATTATGAACATGTAATATTCTTTGATTGATGCAGCCACACAGCAAATGTTCAAGAGATTCTCTTATCAGTATTAAGTGAAACAGAAAAAAAGGATACATATCCTAGATCTTCATTGTTATGGAGAATAAACCCTTCATTACTATATAGAATGTCCTGGAAAACATCCAGATGAGGATAAGGTCTCTCAGATGCTTCTGTTGATAACATGATGGTTGTGTTAAATATTATATATTTGTTAAATATAAAATATTACAAAACTTTTTCAATGAAATTCACATATTCAAAAGATACATGCCTTGCTATTGACACAGGAAGAAGCAAATAGACAATGTTTATTAATTAGACTATGGAATTCATTGGGATGGGCAAACTCTTGAGTTAGTCTGTTAGAATTTATGTTTTGGCCAAGTAGTGCAGGTTGATAATAAGCTGGCCCTAAACTGAGGGCAGCTAGGTGGTACAAGTGGATAGAGTACTGGGTCTGAAGTAAGGAAGACTCATTTTCCTGACGTCAAATCTGGCCTCAGATACTTACTAGTTGTGTGACCCTGGGTAAGCCACTTAACCCTGTTTGCCTCTGTTTATTCATCTGTCAAATGAGCTGGAGAAGGAAGTGGAAAACCACTCCAGGATCTTTGCCAAGAAAACCCCAAATGAGGTCATGAAGAGTCAGCCAGGACTGAAGCAACCAAAATAACAACAGACACATGGGTGGTGGCTGCGAGGGCAGAGGCATTTGTGAGACTGCAGTGTTTTCAGTCAACAAGCCTTCATTAAGTGCCTTCTATGTGCCAGGTGCCTTGCTGATTGCTGGCTTATGAAGAAGGGCAAAAGACAGCCCCCCATCTCAGGATGCTCCTTATGCAAAAACCCAGCATCTTTCTAGTGATGTTTTATGGCTTAGATCTAGAAAATCACTGTGCTGGGTGACAGTTTGGATGAAGAGCATCAGAGCCCCAAAGAGATGTCCAGGAACTAAACTTTATTACTACTCACAAGAAGAGGAGGGGGAGAGCAGATGCCAGCAGTGAACAGTCTCACTGTGAAGTAGGTCCCTGGGTGAGGGCAGCACACCATGGGCTGGCTTTAGGTGCAGAGCTCTGCAATGACTTTTGTACTCAGACATACTTTCATAGAATTTTAGAGGAAGAACCCACTGGCTGATGCCAGTGGGAGACTACCTTGTCATCCATACAGGTGTATAGTCAGAAGAAACAAAATGAGGGTGTTTTCCAATTGACTTAATAAGGCTTTGGGAATGAGGAGCAAGGGCAAAGGGGAGTTAATTGTAACTCCCATCAAGACACTGGGAAGTGGCATAGTGCCCAGTCTTTGTTTACAGTCACACTTTGTGAATGATTAGAATTGCATGTGACCCAGATGGCAACAGAGAACGCATGGTGGGTGTTAGTAGGTTATTACCAGCTGTGACCTATAGGAAAGAAGTAGCTTAAATATATCATATACAGAAAATGCACAATTTGAAAAGGTGGTGGGTAGGTTGTATAGTGAGAATGAAGGACAAGAAACAATTCGATAGCTTGAGTGCTGTACTGTTGCCCATGGGTTATTAAAAGAGGCAGAGAAGAGTTACAGGATGGACAAGAATTATACTGGACGAAAAGCTATAAGTGAATTGTGATATAATTCCCTGGGAGGAATATTCACAATGAAGAGACCACAGATTCTCTGAAGCATTGAATTTAATTGGGACAAAGATTGAAACCATTACTTGTAAGGAGTTTACATTCTAATTGGGGAGATAATGAATGCATATAAAAACTGTATGTGAATATAACGGTAATAAATACAAACATATACAAAGCTGTCAAATACACGATGGTTTGAGAGAGAGGATATGAGCCTTTCTGGGAACCAGGCAAGTCTTCATGCTGAACATAGTGCTGGAATTGCACCTTAAGCAAACACAAAGATTCTGTGAGGCAGAGATGAGGGCAAGGTAGTATATTCCAGGCATAGGACGTGGCCAGGGCAGAGATGTAGAGATGAAGATAAAGTGCCATACGTGAGGAACAGAGAGAAGGTCAGTTTGGCTGACTTAGAGTGTGAGGATATAGGAGAATATTGTCTAATAAGGCTGGCAAGATGGATTTAGACCAAGATGTGTAGGGTTTTAAAAGCTGATCAGAGGAGTTTATAATTTATCCTAGAAGCAGTAGGAAACCACTAAATTCAGAAAGGATAATATCATGATCCTACTGATTTTTAAGAATACTTACTTTAACAGCGGTGTTTAGGATAGACCAGAATGCGGAGAAATTTGAGGCAAGAGACAAATTAGCAGGCTTGTTGCAGTAATGTAAGTGAGGGAATATGAGAGCCTGAATTAATGTGGTTGTAGAAAGAATAAATGGGAGAGATATTGTGAAAGAGGATGTGACAAGATTTGGCAACAGATTGTATATATGGGGTAAGAAGTTCAGGATGATGCAGAAGTTATAAGACTAGAGGAACGGTGGTGCCTTTGACAGAAATAGGGAAGTTTGGAAGGAGGAAGGTTAGGGCAAAATATAATGAATTCAGTTTTGAACATGTTGAGTTTAAGATGTCTCCAGGATGTCCAGTTTGATATGTTAGGCAATTGGATATATCCTCCAGGAACCTCATTATTGAGATAACCTCATCAGACTTGTTACTCCATTTCTCTATTTGTATTTGTTTCCAGGGCTTAGAAGAATGGTGCCTGGAACATAGTAGGCATTAATAAATATTGATTAATTGAAATGGGACCAAAACTCAGCCAAGAGATGGACTTATCAACCTGCAGAGTAATCTGGGAACTGATGAGGTTGCCAAGTCAGAGAATGTAAACTGTAGCTAGAGGAAGAATAGTAGAGGGCCTGAGATAGAAACTTGGGGAATACCCACATTTAGGGACCATGATACAAAGGATGAACCAGCAAAGAAACTGAGAAATTGCAGACAGATTAGAGGTGAACCAGGAGAGTAAGTGTCAGAAAAATCCAGAAAGAAGAGAGTATCCAGGAAGAGAGAGAAGTCAATAGACATAATCCTGACATCATTATGAAATGTATTTATGACATTCGCAGAAAATTCCTTCCCCATTCCTATTCTTGTTCCTTTCTTTCTCCTTTCTTTCTCCCTTTTTAGCTTCTTCCTTCTTTCCTTCCTATCTTTCCTTCTTCCTAAAAGGGCCAAGGTCCCCTACTACATCCTGAGTCATCTCCAGCAATCCTGATGAATATCTGGTCACTGGACCCAGATGGCTCTGGGAAAGAAAGTAGGGCTGGTGACCTTGCAAAGCCCTCCCTCACTCAAATCAAAGTCAACTGTAAGTTGTGTCATCATTTCCCTGATGCCATAGGCCTCTTTGAAAACAAAGGACAAACACAACAATCCTTCTTCCATATTCCTTCTCTCTTCTCTTTCCTTGCTTTTACTGCCTTTTTTCTCCCCTCTTACTGCCTTCCCCTCCTTTTTCTCTTTTCCTTTCTTATTTTGAAATTTATAATTTTTTTCTCTTCCTATTTGTATTACTGTGTGGATAAATATTAGATTGTTGTATATTTAACACACACCTGTCATTTTAGATCTCACTTTATAATATTAGAAGAATAAACTCATATCTCCAGAATGAATGAATTAATGGACACCTGTTGCCTTTACTGTGAGAGGCAGCCTGGCGTAGTGGATAGAAAGCTGGTCTGAGAGTCAGGAAGACCCAAGTTCAAATGCGGTCTCTGATAATACTAGCTGTTTGACCCCGGATAAATCATTTAACCTCTCATAGCCTGAGACAGCTCTAAGACTCTTTAAGTTGTATGACAGTTTGTACCAGCAACGCGATATTCATAGTGCCCACAGTGACTGAATATGCGGGTGTAGTGGTGAATCTTAAAATGTAATAGGCTCTCCACATGGAGGATAGAAACAAGGCTTTTTTTCAAATACCAGAAAACTGAGTCCCCAAACCAGAAAGTCAGAGTCATTACAGTAACCACAAACTTGGTACACATAGTCAAGGCAGTGAACACCCACATTCTCAAGCCTTCAAAACACACCCCCTCAAGCAAGGATCCTCTTCTCCTCACTCATGGTAGCTCCTTAGCCTCCACGCTGTTTGCTCCCAGAAGTTCTCAGTAGTCCTCATTCCCAGCAGTTCTGGCTGGCTCTCAGAAGTTCTGGCTCCCAGAAGTTCTGGCTCCCAGCAGTTCTTGATTCATAGCAGTTCTCTGAAGTTCTCAGGATCCTAGCAGTTCTCTCTCTCTCTCTCTCTCTCAATCCAGTTCTCCAAAGTTCTGGCTCTCTAGCTTGGGCTTTTTCTTATATATGGCATTAGCTCCTCCCTGTTCCCCTTCTTGTTACATCAACAACTTCCTCCCACTGTGGGATTCACAAGTTCTGGATCTTAATATTTGATACAATCATGAACTTGAAACAAGGTGCTAAGTACCCGCTTGCTTGCCAATACAAGGGGCATGAAAAATCTTCAAATCCCATTACCATTACACAGTTCTAGTTTTGTATTTGTAGAGGGAGTTTTCTCACCTGGAAATCCTCATATCAATGAAATCATAAGTTGGGACCAAGGATTTTTTTTTTGTCTCGAGTTATTTAGTGATAATACCATAATAGTTTCAAGATTAATTTGGTTTCATAAAATATTTTTCTCAGATTGGTCCAGGACATCAGCACATTTTTTTTTGTTATTTTGTATATTAAATTAAATTAGAAATAGACAGCAAATAGATAAAATAGAGCTGCGAGGAAATTGCTTTTTAAACTTTAAAGCATTGTGTGTATACATATATATTATCATTGTAATATATTATATATGATATATAATATAAAAGTACATTATATATGTGTATGTATATACGTATATACGTGTATGTGGTGTTCAGCTGTTTTTAGTCACATCTGAAACTTTGTTACCATGTTTGGGGTTTTCTTGACAAAGATATTGAGACAATTTGCCATTTTCTTCTCCTGTTCGTTTTACAGATGAGGAAACTGAGGCAAACAGGGTTAAATTACTTGCTCAGGGCCATACATCTAGTAAGTATCTGAGGCCGGATTTAAAGTTGGGAAGATGAATCTTCCTGATTCCAAGCCCAGTGCTCTATGTCAGCTGTACCACCCAGCTGCCATATACATATGTGTACCTATATAGATTTATAAATACATATATATGTATACACACATGCACACATGTTACTGCTTCAAAAAAAAAACAACTGAACTTGCCATGTTGCCCTGCAAACATTAGGTGCTTAATAAATGTTGGTTTGCAGTGATTTTCATACTTAATACTTGAATTGGTATCCTTGCTTTCTCTTTAAGTTGTTAACTACAACCCTTAAGCTGTTTGAAAACAGTATTTGGTAATGTTTGATTTGATGCTTGATGATGGAGTTTAGCTGTCTTTAAGGATAGATATAAAGTGTCATTTCTGTCTTGTTGAATAGCTCTTTATCATGTTCATTTTAAAAATTCATGAACATTTACTTTTTCTGAAAGTTTATGAATGATGACTCCCATGAAGGAAATTATTTGATTGTTGACTATGCAAATAAAACTTCCCTCTGAAATTAAATGATGAACTGGGGGAGAAAAAGAAGTAAAAGAAAGTTCCATTTTCATTTTAGCATTATATCTTTTAGCATTATATCCTTAGTCTGATTATCAGTAAATATAAGATTTTCAACACTGATTTTTATTTTTTAATTAGATACATGCTTGCTAAGAGTTAAACTGAGATGACCAATTTTGATTTCTACAAAGTCTTGATTATCTCTTATGTTCTACACTTGCCACATTAAAGATAAAAATGAGAATTTAAGATGCTTTAAGAACAACTTTTATATCCTTAACAAAATGGACTGCAGGTTTTACTGTAGAATCACTTTATAACTTTTCTTGAGGTTTTCTTTTTAATGCAAGTTTCTCGTAGATACGTCTTTGTTTAAACATGTTTAAAGTTATTGAGTTTCTAGAAAAATTAATGAAGACCAGATGGATGCTTGCACCTTAGGATGATTGCATTGTGTGCAAAGGGCTTTCATCACATCCCTCATGATGATTGTGTTCTCTGCTCATGTGGGGGACATCTGTGGCTTCTTGGCAAGAATCTTTGCTGCTGTGTTGGAGTCTCTCAGGTCTGGTGCTAGTCACTTTTTACTCTAGTTGGATTCTAAGAAATTGTGTGTCTTAATTGTTAGACTTAGATAAATAGAAATAAATGTATGGTCCAGAAAAAAGGTAGTCTAATGAAATCCCCTATCCTTTCCCTTTCCCTTTATTCCTTCCCTTTCTCCCTTCCCCTCCATCTGCCCCCTCCTCTTCCTCTTCTCTTTCCCCTCCTCTTCCTCTCTCCTGCCTTCCTCTTCTGTGTTACTCCTTCTTTCCCATATCCTCTCGTGCCTTCTCTTATACTACCTTCCCTTTCCTTAGTTCCCTTTCTTGGTTTCTTCTCCTCAGTCCTCTTGCACTGTGTCCAACGGGCTTGATAGGTGTCATTTCGCCCATTGGATTTGCTATTATCAGAGAATTTGGTTATACTCGTGAAACTGTTTCAGTGGGCAGAATTGTACAGTTTTCATTTCTACTATTCATAGAAAAGTCCAATACAGAAAACTATCATGTTTCATAGTAGTTGGGTTTGTGGGAAAGTGAATATAAAAAAAATCTGCATTATAATATAGACTCTATAGAATTTGGAAAGAAGTTCAGTGGCTAAAAATATATAAAGTAACTCAAACTAGTCTTTAAGTTCATGCTTCAGTGAAGAGATAAAAATGATTTCTAGTTTTCTCAGCACTTTTTCAGTTTTTTAACTTTTTCATTTTATAAGTGTTTGAGGTTGCTGGAAAATAGTTTGTCCTCATCATTTTTGAATAAATGTTTTATTGATATTTTTAAGGATTTTCCATACTCTCTTTGCAATGTACTTTATACTACCAGCTTATACTATCAGTTAAATTAATGTAATTTTAATTACTCGACAAAATTCCCATGAATGAATTTTACAGCTTTATATTGTTTCCCAGTGGAGTTTTTAGCCATAAACCTTTAGAAAGAATAATAATTTCCCTATGTAGCACATATTTCCAAATAAATCAAAGTAATCTTGTGGTCATTACCTCATAGAAACCCTGTGAGGTAGAGAACAGGTGGTGTCCCGTTTTCTGGGTTTAGACCCAGTTCCCAATTTGGGTAACTAAAATGCCGGGTTGGTGGAAGAAATTAAAATCTGTTCTGATATATTTCATAGCAGATAAAATGAAATTATTTTGCAGCTAAGGCATCGATTTAATTCTGTGATCCATAGAAAAAGCTAGGTCTACCTAGAACTCAAAAATAAGTCATTGATTGATTATGGTCAGCAATGTGAAAAGCTAGTTAGGCATTAGAAATGTTTTAAAATGGATATTTAATTCTGACAGTTTCTCTAGACATTAGTTTTTTAAAAATATTTATATAACAGATACAATATTATTTAGTATTATTATGATGATGTTATGTTCGTAATAATTCTCAGTAGCTAATCCTGACCCCTGAGCAACCATAAACTATTTTAGGAAAGGCAGTATTGTTTTCATAAGGTGAAATAATATCTAATATAGCAGAATTATTTTAGGGTTTTAGATATGTACGTTTGAGGAAAAGGGAAATTAGTATACATAATTTATTTCTAAGGGCTCTATATTAGCGGTTCTTTAAACACATAATTCATTCATTCAATTTTGCAAACATTCATCATTTACTATATGTACTATGCCATGCTAGGAGAGATATAAAAATAAGAAAACATGGTTTCCACACTTAAGGAACAGACTAGTAAGAGTACTATGAAACATAACACAAGTAAGTAAGATTGTGGCCTGGTTAGAAAACGGGATTAGAGGTGGGAACCAAAAGAGTGTGCACTTAATTCTTAGAGAGTTGAGGGTAACACTCCATTGCATCATAAAAGATCAAAAAAGTGGCAGATGAAAATCAAATGTAAGAAGAGACATTTGGAGAAGCTAGTCTTGAAAACCTTAGGTAATTGTTTGAATGGCCATTGTCAGGGATTGTTTTGTAGGTAAAGTGAAGAATATTTTTTACTTCTCCTTGTAAAAATCCATGGCACACCAACACCAGAATACTGTACGGTCCTTCACTAATAACTGAACACCAAGAAATACACACTAGAGGCACCCAACGTTGCCTAGAGATCAGAAGATTTCCTGTCTGAGGGCAGTTAAAAAATATTAAAACTTCAGTCTTGAAGCAGAAAGGTAGAGCTCTAGAGTCATCCAGGCTATACATCAGAATTGATGGAATATTAAAGTTGGGAAGGATCTTAGAGGATACTTAACCCAGCCTTTTAAGTATGTCTGAAAAATAGACTTCTAGCTCATACTTCAAGGATCCTGTTGAGATATGACCATAAAATCATAAATTTGAAGTTGAAGGGAACTTCCAGGCTGCCTCATCCAATCCCCACCATTTTACAGGTGAGGAAACTGAGGGACTGAGTGCTAAAATGACTTGTTCAGGTCGTACAGGTAATATGTCAGAGGCAGTCAACCACTGTGTACAGAGCCAGTTCTCTTTCCATTGTACCATGCTGCCTCTCTTAATCTACTGCATCCCAGGATATCCCTTGGACAGCTCCAATCATGGCAACATTTTCCCTTGATCAGTTCAAAATCTGGCTCTTGGTAACTTCCACCAGCTGCTGCTATCCCTGCCAAGCACAAGGTTAATCACTTTTCCATATGACAGCTCTTTAAATATTTGAAGATAGGTATTATTGTCCCTACCCCATGTTCTTTCCTCTCCACTAAAACCCATGTATGACATGATCTAGATGACTCTTCACTGGTTCTTTTCTGCTGGACATTTACCATCTCGTCAGTACCTCCTAAAATGTTCTTCCCTTCTTATTGCCTGACACAGGTAGGGTGTAAAGCTGGACAAACAATTACCTCATTCTAAACATTGTGCTTCTTCAGATATAGTCTAAAAGTACAATAGCTTTATTGTCTACTAGGTCACATAGTTAACTTCTTTCAAGCAAAACTCAATGTTTTCACATGAATACCTCCTCTATTTTGTATTTATACTCATGATTTTTAAAAATTTATTAATTAATTAATTTTTTATTTTCAACATTTGCTTCCATAAGTTTTAATTTTTTTCCCCCTCACTCCCCCCTTTCTCTCCAAGATGGCATGCATCTTATATAGGCTCTACACATATATTCCTATTAAACACATTACTCTTGTTGCATAGAAGAATTATAACGAATGGGAAAGACCATGAAAAAAAAAACAAAGCAAAACAGAAAAGAAAATAGTCTGCTTCATACTGCATTCTGATCCCGTAGTTCTTTCTCTGGATGTGGATGGGATTTTCTATCATTAATCCTTTAGAATTGTGTAATGGTAATGTAATTTGATCCCTTTGTATTGGCAAAGGTAACAGGTACTTAGCACTTAGTAACTAATTAGGCCTCTGTTAAAGAAACAGAAGGTGTGATCCCCTGTTGACGATCCAACAGGAAGGGGTTGGCTGAAACAGGAAGCAGCTGATGCTGTGTGTATATAAGGAAAAGCCCCAGAGAGGGATTTCCAGGGAACTTATGTTGGGGGAGCTTCTTCGGAAGAAGAGCCAAGGAGGCTGAAG
This sequence comes from Pseudochirops cupreus, assembly GCA_028627135.1. Taxonomy (NCBI): domain Eukaryota; kingdom Metazoa; phylum Chordata; class Mammalia; order Diprotodontia; family Pseudocheiridae; genus Pseudochirops; species Pseudochirops cupreus. Next base: position 228,257,576 of record CM053580.1, on the reverse strand, counting down.
AGGAACCTCCCCCCTTACCCTGCTGGAGAATGAGGCTGCTGAGACTGTGTCTGTTTATGGCTTCGTTAAGCCTTAACTTCACGGGAGCAGATTGTGAAGGATTTGAGATGTATTGGACTGGAGCAGGACCTACATGGAGAGCTGGACAAGGAACTGGGAGCTGTCTGCCTTTGAATCCAGGTGACTGTTTGGTGGCTTCAGGTAGGAGCTGCCTGCCTCGAATCAAGATGAAAAGACCTCTCTGTGTGTACTGAGTAGTGATGAAATTGTAGTTTACTAGTAACCCAGGGGTGCAGCGTCTGTATATTTTCTAATGATTGAATAGTGAATGATGAAGGATGATTGATTGACTAAATGATTATACTTAGTGATTGATACTGAATAAGTGACTGATTGATTTAACTGAGTGTGCCCCATGAGTGGACAACTTTTCTATTGTATTTTGAGATGATTGAATGACTGAGTAAGGAGGCAAACCTCTTTAGGGATGATTGAATGAATGAGGTGATTTTGAATGATTGAGTTATTAAATAATTGTTCTTTGTTCAAAACTTTGTGTCCACTATGGTGGAAATTATGTGGCCATTTTAATGATAAGCTGTTGTGAATACTATTGTGAATGCTGTACCTTGATTTTCTGTGAATATTTTGCCTTGATTTGTTATGGAATAGAGTGTTCACTATACTGTGTAATCAGAACCTTAAAAGCTGTTCACAGTATCATTCTTCTGGAAAGCTGTTTGTGCTTGGCTTTACAAATTGTTTTAGGTCCTTGCATTTCTGAGAAGGGCTGAGTCTATCAAAATCAGCCAATGTACACTGTGGCTATTTCTATGAACAGTGTTCTCCTGGTTCTGCTCACTTTACTCAGCATCAGTTCATAGAAATCTTTCTAGGATTTTCTGAAGTCTGCCTGTTCATCATTTTTTATAGCACAGTAGTATTCCATTACATTTGTATACCACAACTTGTTCAGCCATTCCCCAATTGATGGGCATCCCCTTGATTTCCAGTTCTTGGCAACCACAAAAAGAGCTGCTATAAATATTTTTGTAGGCATGGGTCCTTTCCCCATATTTATGATCTCTTTGGGATACAGCCCTAGAAGTGGTATTGTTGAATAGAAGGGTATGCACATTTTTTTTAGCCCTTTGGACATAGTTCTAAATTGCTCTCCAGAATGGTTGTATCAGCTCACAGCTCTACCAACAATGAATCAGTGCTCCTATATTCCCACATTCTTTCTAACATTCGTCATTTTCCTGTTTTGTCATGTTAGCCAGTCTGATAGGTATGATGTGGTACCTCAAAGTTGTTTTGATGTGTATCTCTCTAATCAAAAGTGCTTTAAAGCATTGTTTCATACAGTTATGGATAGTTTTAATTTTTTCCTCTGAAAACTGCCTGTTTGTATCCTTTGACCATTTATCAGTTGGGGAATAATTTGTATTCTCATAAATTTGACTATATATTTTAGAAATGAGGCTTTTATCAGAGACACTAGTAGTAAATTTTTTTTCCCCAGTTTTCTGCTTCCTTCCTAATCTTGGTTGCGTTAGCTTTGTTTGTGTAAACCTTTTCAATTTGCTGTAGTCAGAATTAATCCATTTTTCATTTCATAATGTTCTCCATCTCTTTGGTTATAAATTCCTCCATTCTCCATAAATCTGACAGATAAACTATTTCTTGCTCTCTTAATTTATTTATAGTATCAACTTTTATATCTAAATTGTGTACCCATCTGGACTTTATTTTGGTATATGGTGTCAGATGTTGGTCTAGGCCCAGTTTCTGCCATACTGTCTTCCATTTTTGTCAGCAGTTTTTGTCAAACAGTGAGTTCTTATCCCAAAAGCTGGAGTTTTTGGGTTTATCAAACAGTAGATTGCTATAATCATTGACTACTGTGTCTTGTGTACATATTCCACTGATGTACCCCTCTATTTCTTAGCCAATACCAAGTAGTTTTGATGATTGCTGCTTTATAAAATTTAAGATCTGGTATGGCTAGGCCACCTTCCCTAGCATTTCTTTTCATTAATTCCCTTGATATTCTGGAACTTTTTGTCTTCTAGATGAATTTTGATCTTTTTTTTCTAGCTCTATAAAATAATGTTTTGGTAGCATGATTGGTATGGCACTGAATAAGGAAATTAATTTAGGTACAATTGTAATTTTTATTATATTACCTTGGCCTACCCACAAGCAACTAATGATTTTTCAATTATTTAGATCTGAACGTATTGGTGTGAAAAATGTTTTGTAATTGTGTTCATATAGTTTCTGGTTTTGTTTTGTCAGGTAGACTCCTAATATTTTATGATATCTACAGTAGCTTTAAGTGGAATTTCTCTTTCTATCTCTTGCTATTGAGTTTTGTTGGTAATAGAAATGCTGAGGATTCATATGGGTTTATTTTATGTCCTGCAACTTTGCTAAAGTTGTTTATTACTTCTAGTAGTTTTTTTCCTTGATTTTATAGGATTCTCTAAGTATATTATTATATCATCTGCAAAGAATGATAACTTAATTTCTTCTTTGCCTATTCTAATGCCTTCAATTTCTTTCTCTTCTCTTATTACTAAAACTAAAATTTCTAGTACTGTATTGAACAAAGTGCTGATAATGGGCATCCTTGTTTCACACCCAATCTTATTGGAAGTGCATCTAGCTTATCTGCATTACATCTACTTCTTACTGAAGGTTTTAGGTCGATGCTACTTACATGATTTTTTAAAAATGTAAGAATAGGCCTTTACATTTATCTCAATTACTTTTCATCTTATGTAGTGCAAACTTGTTCTAGCATGTCAGGAACAATTTCAGTCCTTATTCTGTCAACCAGCATACTAGTTATCCCTCCAGACTTTGTGCTGAAAGCATGGTACCTGAATCCCTGTGGAACTGTACTAGGGATCTCCAAGTTTATATTGCCCTATGGTTATTTAAACAGTTATGAAGTTACTCAATTCTATTGTTATTTGGTTCACATAATAACTACAGGGACTGAATTTTAAAAAAACACAGTACTTTTCTGAAATCTAGACTTACTGAACCTCACATTCTCTTAATGTACCAATCTGATAATTCTTTCCAAAAAGGAAATAAAATTAGTCTGACCCAGGCCTATTCTTGATGAAGCCATGCTGGCTCTTTAGAATTAATTAGCTCTTATCTTTCCAAATGCTCATATTTCTAGAATTTTTCAGGGTTTAATGCCATACTTACTAAATTATAATTTACCATCTTCACTTTCTTCCCCTTTTTGGGAAGACAGGCACACTATTGCACTTTCTTTACAACTTGAAATTAATCTACCTAATTTTGGAAAGCAACTTCAAATTATGTAAAATATCATTAAATTGTACAGTTGGTTTAACCCAATAATCTCACTGCTGAGCACATTCTTCACAGGGGTTGATAATAGAAAGAAATCTATATAAAAAACATTTATAGCAGCACTTTTCAATTAATAAATAATTAGAAACAAAGTGGGAGTTCATTAATTGGGGAATAACTGAACAAATTGTGGTATGTGAACGTAGTGGAATATTACTCTATAGTAAGAAATGATGAATGAATATGAGAAATTCAGAAAAATGTTGGATAATTTGTATGAACTGATGCAGAATGAAGAAGGCAGAGCCAGGGGAAGCATATGCACAATATCTACAGTAATGCAGAAAAAAAGCAACATTAAAGGAAGTCCCTTATTAATTGCAGTGATTAACAGTGCACCCAGAGCATAATTGTTGGCTCTGGACAAGCCCCGTTTTCTCTGTCCTCTGAGACCTGGGCGCGGAGGAGAACGAGGCGATCCGCATCGAGAAAAACGAGTCCCCTTTCGTGAGTTTCCTTTTGGCCGAATGGAATTGAATGTGATTTGTATTGAACCCTGTTCTTGTCCCAAAGCGGGCTCAGAGACCGTTAAAAGATACGTTATTGGAGGTTGGTGCCGCTGCTGCTGCTTCTTTCCAGAGAGCAACCGTTTTTATTTTGAAGTATTATCTCATGGGAGAAATATTAAATGTTCTCATGCTTAAAAATTCCCTCTATTCTCTTTTTCCCACTAAGTGACTGTCTTTCTACTTTGTTCATTGCCTTTTTAAAATGGGAAGTTAGAGGCTTAATTTCTAAATATTTGTACGATAGCAGTGTTTTTCCAGTATCGATACTTAGTTTCTCATCTAAATTAAACACTATTGCATATTTATTGCCAAACCAAAAGAGAAATAGTTTTTTTTTAAATCAAAATGTATGCCATTTCACTAAAGTAGCAGTTATATACTTTAAAATATACATCTGGAGACAAAATAATTCTTTCAGTGGTAATTTTTAAGATGTTTTTCTCATAATAACTTTAATAGCAAAGACTTCTGCAATCTTTTCCACTATCAAATGTAAATCCCTTCCCTAATCAGATGAGGGCTTTTATTTTATGCTTAATTAAGTGAAAGGAAGCTAACGGTTAAGAGTGGAACAAAATGTAAAGTGAGTCCTACCCCTTGACAAAACAAGAGAAACAAAATTGACACATTATGTCATGGGCTTCTTTTCTGTCTCCAGGGAAAGACAAAGATGAGGTTCAACTGGGCTGTACATTCTTTCATTAAGCCAAAACAGCTGGAGTTTGACATTTTCTGTTCTCTAAAGCAGAATATTGGCTAAATTTCATATTGGATCCTACCAGTCTTTTACACATTTGGTCTCTTGTGTTCTCTTTGGCCTAGAATCATTAGTTAATGTGCAATATGAATCTGAGAAAATAATTCTCTACTTATTCACCATGTAATATTTAAAATAAACAGGCTGTGTATTACTGTGGAAACCAGACAGTAAACATCACTTTGAAACAAATGACTGACTGCCAGCCAGACTGTAGTATGAACAAATAGTGTCAGGAGTGTTTTTCACAAGATTTTCTTGCGCTGTGATTATTTAAAAGACACCACAGACGTTTGAAGGAACTTACGTGAAGGTTGGCCACGCATGCCCTTCTCAACACCGCGTCTTAGCGTCTTTCCTTCCAAACTCCGCTTCAATGTTATTCGCAGTGTGGCGCCTTCCCTGATTCCCGTGGTTGCTGGTTCTCACTAATTACCTTGTATTTAGCTGCTTTGTATTTATTTTTTTTATTTTTTCTTCATAGATTTATTCTGTACATAGTCAATCAATAAGCTTTTATTAAGTACCTACTGTGCTAAATGCTCGAGTTACAAAGAAAGGCAAAAGACATCCTTGCCCTCAAGGAAATTATAGTCTGATAAGTGAGATAACACTCAGACAGCTGTTTGTGAACAAGATATACTTATACAGGGTAAACTGGAGAAAGTCAACAAAGCTAACACATTAGGATTAAGAGGAATCCAGAAAGATACCTTATTAAAAGTGATGTTTTGACTGGGACTTGAAGGAAGCCAAAACAAGGAGAGACAGAATTCCAGACATATGATATTTATAATAAAAAGAAGAAATGTTTTAATAAATTGATATGAGAGAGGTCTAATAGATGCAATTCTGTATTTAACAAGTACTCTTAATTCCTTTCATCACTGAGGGTGAACAGATACACTGACTGGCAGGGGCAGAGCAAGAGGAAGCTAAGAGACTCATTTGTCAACCAAGGTAGTTTCTGGAACAATTTCACTTTCATCAGGTGGCTGCTGGCCCTTTCTTGGCCCCCAACTGCTGAGCCACAAGAAATAGTATGGTAGCAAGGAATCATAGATGTTGAGTTAGAAGTGATCTAGAATTTATTTAATCAAACCACTTCATTTTTACAGATGAGGAAACTGAGGCCTAGATAGGTTCAGTGACTGACAGAAGCTCACACAAATAGTAAAAAGCACACAAGGTGGAATCTATGTCTCCTGACTCCAAATCCTGCTCTCTACACTCTGAGTTCCAATTCAGAATGCATCTTCCTATAGAAAGAGAGCTCTCAATTATAGTAAATGTGCATACCCATAAAATAGAGCTATTTGTGCTACATACTGAGAAAAACATATATTTGTGGACTAACCTATGAATGTAACCACTGTTTATAATATTTCTACAGAGAAATGCAATGAGAATTTTAAATACACCACTTGTGAGGTATATGAACATAGTTTGCAAGCTGTAAAGCATTGTACAGACATAGTTTACCCATCTCCACCAGCCATAATGCTATTCATTCTGCAAAAATCTCCTTTCCTAGCTTCCTCAATATAGATGACCTCTTCCCTCCTAAATCTAAGTGGTACTTTCTTAATATCTGTCTATCTATTTATCTATCATCATTCAAGGCACACCTACAGTATTATCTGTGTATATATGATATTGTGCATATATGTGCATGTGTATCTATATAAGTATGTATATTATCATATATATATATATATATATATATATATATATATATATATTATGTACACACACATGTATTATCTCCCCCAGTAGAAGAATGTCAGCTACTTGACAGCCAATGTTGTTTCATTCCTTTACCCCAAATTTGCTCGGTATGTATTTTGTTGTCGTTATGTGTTTTGCATTGTGTTTCCCAGGATAGAATGTAAGCTTATTGAGAACTTGGATTGTTTGTTTTTTGTCATTATGTCCTCAGTACGTGACATATCATATGTTGTTTGAGTTTTGAAATGAAATTCAGTCATTCATTCTGGTGGTTGATCGAGCTTGTATTATTGGACAGATATCGTATATTAGAATCATATTTGAAGTCACATAATCCAGGCTAAAATTTGCCACTAAGCTGTGTAAATCTTCGCAAGTCACACATACTCACTGACCCTCAGTTTCTTCATCAAATGAAATAATGATTGTGAAGCCGAATGAGTAACAGAGTGCCTAACAGATAATAAGTATTATGTAAATGTTAGTTATTATTATCTTTAAAATGAGAATAACAACAATAATATCACCAAGGATAAATATCTCTGTGTGAAGCCTGTGAAACAGATAAGATCCAAGAGCAGAATCAAAGGCTTCCATATGATAGCTTTGATGAGCTGTTGTTTTTTTCCCTTCATTTTTATCCTTTGTTGGCTCTTGGAGAGTTAAGAAATATATTGGGAAAAATAGGTGATATTAAAATAAAGTGTTGATAAAATTTGTTTCAAAAAATCTTGCTATTTTTCTTGTCTTTCCTTGTATTTTTTTTGTCATAGAAAGTAAAAGTCTGCCCAAAACCTTCTGCTTAGGCCTTAACAGAGGAAAAACATATATGCATTCTTAATGAAATTTTTTTATTCTAATGATATTTTAAATATTGCCATTGTGGAACACTTAATTATAGTAAAGCCAAAGTGGCTATAGAAGAAAGTTCAACTTACTTTGTTCTGTGAGACATATTGAACTTCTAAACCCAGATACCCATCTACTAGGTTCACTTAAATTAAATAAATGCTTTTTCATTTATTCAGTACCTAATATGAGTAAAGCAAAATGCTTATTCATTTATTAAATACAGTAAAGTATACGAGTATAAAAAATACAGTAAAGCAAGTCACTGGGTGCACATAGATGAAAACAAATTTTGTCCTTATTAAGGAATTTACAGTCTGTTGGGGGTTGCCCGACATTTATTCTGGTAAGTACAATTCAATATATAATGTGATAAATACGAAAGAATAGGTCAAGCAGCATGCTATGAGAAATTGGAGGGGTGAAAGATCACTTGAAATTGAAGTAATTAGTCAAGGTTTTCTGGAAAACATGGCATCTTATCTGGACCTTGAAAAAAAAATTTCAATAGGTAGGAATGTAGAAAATTAGTGTGTAATTGGTATATGGAATTGCTTGTGCAGATCCACTGAGCTGGGCCAGGGCAAGACAGTTTCAAGAAATAAATAGTCCTGTTGGACTAGAACATAGAGTGATGTGAAATAAGGCTGGAAACGTAGATTGGAGCAAGATTATCGATGGCCTTTTATTCCAGCCCAGGCAGTTTTATTTTTCATTTAGGAGAGTGCGTCTTGGTGGTACAGTAGATATGGTACTGGGTATAGAGTCAGGATAATTTGAGTTCAAATCCTGATTCAACCAACCAATCAATCAGTCAGCATTTATTAAGAATTTATTATGTGCCAGGCACTGTTGCCCTAGGCAAGTCACTTAATATCTCTTAGCCTTACTGTGAAAGATTTCGTAATTCTGATCAACACAGTGATGCTCCACAGTTCCAAAGGACTCTCCAGATAGGGATCTGATGGTCTCAGAGCACAGACTGAAGCATTTTCCCCTCTTCCTTTCTTTTTCTTATTTCTTTTGTTTTTGAATATGTCTAATGTGGAAATTTGTTTCACATGACATATTTGGAGTGGGTTTTATATTTCTTGCCTTCTCAATGTGGGGGGTAGAGATTCTAGAACTAAAAATACAATTTAAAAAGTCTCTCAGCCTCGGTTTCTTCAACTGTAAAAAATTGAGGAGTGGCCTCTAAGTTCTCTTCTAGTTCTAAATCTATGCCCACATAATAAAGCGTTTGAGCAGATTTGTGTGTGCCTGGTCACAGAACATACCAGGTAAAAGAGTTTGGGGGAAAATATAAGAGCAAACTCTTTACTACCATGGGGAGGGCATGGCATAGGAGGAGAAGAGCAGGAACATAATCCAGAAAGGTCTGCCCTTTTGATAATGGAAGTAATCTTTCCATCCCAAAGAGAAAGCATGACAAGCTAATAGAGAAGATTTCCTCCAGCTCTGATTATCTTGAATTTAAACCCCATACCCAAAGCACATTCCTGATTTATCCATTCTTTCTGGAAAAAGTGGAAAGAACATCATTGCAACAGTGGTATGCCCTCAATTTAATGCAATTTACAGAAGAAATGTTTTCCTTAGGGTAATAGGCTTATAGATGCAAAGGACCTTAGAGATCATTAAGTCAGATGCCTTTATCTTTACAGTTGAGGACACTCTAACTGAAAGAAGTTAAATAATTTGTCCAAGGTCACTCTGCAGTTTAATGTCAGCAGTGGGAATAGTATCCAAACCTATTTGTAAATTCAGAGGTTTTCTACTGCCCAGAGATTACAGAGTTGCTTCTGGTTTTTTCCTCTCTCTACTTTTAGCCATAGCAAAGGACTGAAAAGCTTTCTAATTGTTCTTAATCATCTGTTAATAAATATTTATAACCTTTTCTAACCAGTATGAGTCATTGTAATGGATTTTGAACTGACTGATTGTTTAAAGGTATCTCTAATAATGGTGAGTTTAGCTGCAAAAGGACAGCGACAGATGGTTAATGGATTTTCCACTATGGTTTTCTATACTTGCAATCAGGTTTAGCATCAAATATAAACAAGATCTTTGAATTACCTAAATTGGGAAAGAGGAAGTTTATAATACTATATATACTGATGGGAGCATAGGATTTGGAAGAGACAAGCTTTTTCTACATAAATTTGAGTTATGTTTTTCAAATGTGTCAAAGATTCATCCAGTAAAACATATCTGTCTGATACCCCCAAAAAAGCATTTTGCATAAAATGAAAGCTTGTTATTAATATAGAAAAAAAAAAGCTTAGATTGTAGCTGGCAGTGAGATAGAGCCTGGTTCTTAGTCCAAGTCAGGGTGGTTCCTCTAGGTTACTCACTGATGAGACAATAACAATGGAAAAGTTTGCATCATCAGCCCTCTCCAGCTAATTAGGAACAAGTTGGGGTTTTTTTTGAGGGGGGAAGGGGTTCCTATTTATTTTTTAGTTTTCATTGGTTTAAAAAATGTGTTTAGTCAATCCCTCTATTTTTAATGGTTTCTGTTTCTACCAGAAGCTTCTCTGTGTTAGATCTCTAATTATGATAATCTGTTTGTGACATTTTCTAGTTTTGTTTCCAGAGTTATTTCCAGGGTATTGTTACTTGCAGTGACTAGACTGTCCTCCTGAGAGATCAGATAAAGTTAGATCTCTTGGTTTCTGTAGCATTCTACCTAAATTTATCACCCAGAGAGAGATTTTAGGAGTATACACTTAGAGAAGTGCAGAATATATAGTTTTTGAGATCAGAGGTTTCAAGGTAACATAGACATAAATGGTGTTAGACTAGTGTCATCTTGGATGTGCGTTCATAGCTCTCTGATCTGAAGTCAGGAAGACCTGAACTCCTGTTTGCCTTCGGATACTGACTTTGAAACCCTGGGCAAGTCACTTTAACTTCTCTCTGGGTTTTCTTAAACATATAATGGAGAATGATAACAACACCCACCTTTCCCGTATTTTGTGGTAATCAGATGTGATAACTGTTTGTAAAACAATGTTCCTGGTACCGAGTAGGAGCTTAATAAATGCTTTCTCTCCTGCTCTCCTCTCTACACCCTCCTTCCCTCTTTACACTCTGCTCTTCTTTCTTCTTCCACCTGTCTACAATATTATCCCGCTTATCCTACTTAAACTCTTCACTCCGCTACCCTTTTAAGTGATGATGTCATCACAAAGATGGGAAAGGAAGAGTCTTTGTTGTTAAATTTCAGGAGAAAATAGTAGTTTTGTTGCCTCTACTTCCTTACCACTCCCTCTCCTCTTAATTCCTTGGAGTCTGTCTGACATTTGTCTCCACCTTCTACTGAAACTGTTTTCTCAAAGGTGACTAGTGAACGACAATCACCAAATCCAATAGTCTCTTCTTGGTCCTTTGCTTTGATACCCTTTCTCTCTTGAGAGCCTTTCTGGCTCTCTTCCAGCCTCTCAGACTGATCTGTTTTATGGTTTTTCATTCTTTGTCTCATTATGTATGTAGAGACTCCCCAGCTCTCAGTCTTTGTCTTTTTCTTCTGTGATCTCTACTTCCAGTTTGAATTATCCTGTGTCGCTGTGTCCCAAACTGCCATGGCCTGAGAAAGCAGTGGAGAGAAATTGCAGAGAAGCACATTCACACTTGATACCATGAAAAAAATCTTAATATTAGAGCAGTCCTTAAGTGGAATGGGTCTTTAAGCAAATGATCATTTTTGGGAAATATTTTAAAGTGGATTCTTGGTCAAGTATGAGTTGCATTAGTTGCCTGTTGAGTGCCGTCCATTGCCTATGGGGTACCTTTCAACTCTGGCATTCTGTGCTTCTGTTTTTCTTTTTCTTCCTTTCCCCCTGAGTTCTAAACTCTCATCTTTACTTGCTCACTAGAAATCTCTGTCTGGATAGCCTATTGGGTTTTTTTTGACATTAATTATTTGTTTGTTTATAGCATTATTTTTCTTAAAGTTCCAAGTTCCAAATTTTCTCATTTCTTCCCATCCTTCCCCTGTCCATTGAAAAGTCAAGAAATATGATGTCAGTTATGCATGTGAAATCATACAAAACATATTTTTATATTAGCCACGTTGCAAAAAAAAAAAATAAAGTGAAAAAATTATGCTTCAGTCTACACTCAGACTCCAATTCTTTCTTTGGAGGTGGATAGCACTTTTCATCATAAGTCCTTTGGAATTGTCTTGTATCATTATATTGATCAGAATAGATAAGTCATTCACAATTGATTATCATACAGTGTTGCTGTTATTGTGGACAATGTTCTCCTGGTTCTCCTTACTTCACTTTGGATCAGTCCATAAAAGTCTTCCCAGGTTTTTCATTCTGCTAGTCATTTCTTATAGTACATTCTATCATAATATATACCACAACTTGTTCAGACATTCTGCATTTGATGGGCATCCCTTCAGTTTCCAATTCTTTTTTTTTTTTTTTAGATTTTTCTTTTTTGCTTTTTGGAGGGGGGAAGGTAGGGCAATTTGGGTTAAGTGACTTGCCCAAGGTCACATGGCTAGTTTTGTGTTAAGTGTCTGAGGTTGGATTTGAACTCAGGTCCTCCTGACTCCAGGGCTGGTGCTCTATTCATTGTGCCACCTAGCCGCCCCCTCAGTTTCCAATTCTTTACCACCACAAAAAGAGCTGCTAGAAATATTTTGTAGTCATGTTCTTTTCCTTTTTCTTTGATCTCTTTAAGATACAGACCTAATGGTGGTATTGCTGGGTTAAAGAATATGCAGTTTTATAGCTCTTTGAGCATAGTTTCAGAATGTTCTCTAGAATGGCTGGATCAGTTCACAACTCCACCAATGGTGCAGTTATTGTTCAGTCATTCAGTCTTGTCTGACTCGTGACTCCATGGACCATACTATCCATGGGGTTTTCTTGAAAGATACTGGAATGGTTTGCCTTTTCTTTCTCCATTGGATTAAGGCAAACAGAGGGTCACACAGCTAGTAAGTATCTAAGGCTGGATTTAAACTTGGGTCTTCCTGACTCCAGGCCTCACAGACATTTATTTTTAATTTTCAACATTCACTTTTATTAGATTTTGAGTTCTAAATTTCCCCTACTTTCTCTTCCCCCACCCCCAAGATGGCATGTGACCTGATATAGGCTATACATGTATGACCATATTAAACAAATCTGAATATATTCTTAATGTGATGTCTTAATATAGTCTTAAAATTTATGTGTGTGTTCATGTTTTCTTTTAAATTCCAACATAAGTTCTGTCCAGGAAAACCAAATTTTATTCAGCATCTAGAGTTCCTGCCAGATCCACAACTCCAGTTAAATGTCACTGAAGAGTGAACTCAGTTTCCATGTGATTGATCTCCCTGAATTCGAATCTAGCCTCAAACACTTTTTAGCTGTGGGACCCTGGGCAGGGCACTTCTCCCTGTTGGCCTCAGTTTCCTCATCTATAAAATGAGCTGGAGAAGGACTTGGCAAACCACTCCCGTATCTTTGCTAAAAATAAACAAAAAACCCAAACAAATGGGGTCACAAAGTCAGATGCAACTGAAAACAAATCAGTAATGAGCTCTGTTACATTGTTTCCCCACATATATCTACAAATTGGAGCAGCTTTTTTTAGAAGCAGATGTTTTGTTTGTACAGTTTTAACATTGTCCCCATAGCAGTTAATTCCCAAACATTCACAGTAGTTGAGGAAGGCAAATCTTTGTGATTTAACCTTTCATGGCATGCAATGAAAGTAAATAGCACCCCTTTCTTATAAAACTTTATAAAACATTCATTAGGGATAAAGACAGTAGGAATCTTACTTTAGGAAATTCATTTTTTGGAACTGTGTGAATTTTAGTACATGCATTTTAGTCAGAATGACCTTCATGTACTAAAACGATTAAAACTCTGCTTTTAGTAGTATATCGAAGGATTTGGTACAATTGAGTTCCCATTTAAAAAACAATGTAGTATATGTCATCGGAAGATACTTGGTGATAGCTCAGCTTTCCTATTTTGTATTGTTACAATGAAGATCTCAAATGGAAGTTGGGACGCTCATTTAAAGGAGCTGTAGCTCTTAATGTCGTTGGAGATAAAGTGAAACTAGGTTTCTGGTTTGAGTGTTTGCTAACAGCAAGGTCCTGTTCTGCCTGATGTGACTTATTTACTTAGTTACCACAACACAACACAGAGGGTTTCTTGACAATTGTGTAGTAACAAAATAACTTCCCTGCAAACAGCTGAAGCTCGGCTGTCCTGCATCTGCACTTGGAGCTCTTGGGAAGTGAAAGTCCATGGTGGCTGTGATGTTATTTATTGATACTCATAGTTTGTATAGATCAACTACATTATCATCATAGATTGTCCAATAGCATGAGCCCTTTCATTAGCATCATAACACTGGCACAGTTTTGTATAACTCTTTTTAAAATTGTCAGACCTTTCACATGTAACTGATTGAGCTGGACAACCTACCTAGAGAGAACCTCAGAAACAGTTTCCACACAGGACCCAACCATAGACTCTCTAGTTTCATAGCTACTGTATCTAAAGCCATGTACATTTCTGGTAATGGGTTAGTGTGAGGTTTTAGTTTATCCCTTAATTTCTACATCTCTCTTCCAGAATCTTGTATTTCTTTCTCTTCTTTATGTGTTCTGTCAGTATTTCTTTTAAATAGTTATTATTTAGGCTTCTTAGAGCATTTTGGCTCCAAAATGTGCAATTATGTACTATTTTAGCGTGCACAAGGCAAAGCATTTTCTGGCCCATGTTACAGGCCCTCTGATGCCTTGTTTATATTCAACATTGCTTCAACAGATATTTACTGAACGCCAACTCCATCTACGTGGATTCACACAGGTAAGAGCCCAAGAAGCAGCATTTATATGGACAGCACTTTAAGGTTTGCACAATGCTTTACCAGTGTCAACACATTTTTTTCTCACAACCACCCTGGGAGTGAATATCGTTGATATCCCCATTTTACAGATGAGAAGCTGAGACAGACAAAGGTGGTGACTTGTCCAGGGTCACATCACACAGCTGCTAAGTGTCTGACACCAGATTTTAGTTCGTGCAACCAACAGAAAACAGTCCGATAGAAAGAATGCGACAAGTTCACATACCTGTCACAGCACAGCAAGCCAGATATGTGTTATGAGAAGTCACGAAGCTCCCCGATTAAGGGGTGGGGGGGGGGGGGGAATCAGAGGAGGGTCAGTCACATCAGGTTGGGAAAATAGAATAAAGGTTCGTGAAGCTGCTCTACAAAGCGCCGTTTTTGGTGCTGTTCATAACCTGCCTCTGTTAGTCATTCATATTCCTCTGTCTCATTACTAGGTCATTTTTAAGGTTACCTTAAAAATCCAGCATCAGATATATTGTGATTTCATAATACTAAGGAGAATGTGAACTGGGCCTTGAATGATCAGTAACCTTAGGAAGCTTGCCTCAGGAATGGACCCAGGCTCTGACACTAGCGACATGGAGGACAAGGACTTCTTTGTCTCCCTCAGCAGTTCTCTAAGACTAAAATTTGTTCACCAGTTGTTTCCCTGGTTGCTTTGGTAGTATTAGTTTCCTGAAGTTGCCTGTATCTATCAAACCGTGGGTTTAGATCAGGGGTGGGAAACCTGTGACCTCAAGGTTACATGTGGCCTTCTAGGTCCTCAAGTGTGGCCTTTTGACTGAATTTTATTAAAGGGACTTGTTCTGTGAAGTTTGAATTCAGTCATAGGGCCGTGCTTGAGGACCTAGAGGGCCACATGTGACCTTGAGGTCACAGTTTCCCCACCCCTGGCTTACATATACTACCACCCCTTCTCAAATAGTCAAATACCATCTTCAAAAAGGGTTATGTTTTAGTTGGTTTTGGGGGATTGGAAATGCACTTTTCCCATAGAAGAAAAATATAAATGATGGTGAAGTCTGTAGGCCAGCCCACAGATGCTTATTTTAACCCATAAGCTGAAATGATACACTGTATTCTTACTGCAGATGGCATAGAACAATGTCCTGCTCAGCTACATTAATTCTAAGACAGAGAAAACGGGTGCAAATTTCCTGAAGATTTTCTTTTTGACCACTTTTATCACTGGCAACAGTATAATAACTGTTGCTTACTAATTATTCCACTCACTAATTTTTGGTCAGAAATTAGGTATGGACATTTCTGACTTCTTGAATCTGACTTCTGATATTAGACATTGTCATTCTTGTTTCCAAATCAGGGCATGTCAGAACTTTATAAAGCCCTGAAATGATCAATTTTTATTTTTTTTCAGCTTAAATAATATTACATTTATTCAAATATTAATCTATATTGATTTATACAATGGACTTTTCAGTTAATAATTTGGTATACTTTGAGAGGTACTACCTTAAGGTTCAAACTGAAATAGAAATTATATTTTAAATTCTGTGTTAGAAGTCTGGAATACAAGTGCCCAAGTGTTCCTTATCTATGCAACTTTACCTCCAAGCCCTTGAATTTTAAGTGAGAAAATAACTGGAATACATTCTCTGAAGCTAGAGATGTAAGGATATTCATTCTCCTGAATGTCGCTTATGTGTCCAGTCCACACTTGACATGGCATTGTGGAAAAGTTGCTAGACATGAAATCATGGGCTGTAAAACTGTGTGACCTTGCTGGTAGAACTTAACTTGTCTTTATGTCTCATTTTACTCATCTTTATAATGGGCATGATGATATTCATACTCTTTATTTCCTAGGGTTGTTGTGAAGAAGCCATTGGTAAAATCTGAGAGTATGAATGTAAATATGAATTGTTATGTTCATCGTTACAAAATGAACGATCACAGCATTGTCTGAGTTGAAAACATACAACATGGAGT
Organism: Pseudochirops cupreus; assembly: GCA_028627135.1. Taxonomy (NCBI): domain Eukaryota; kingdom Metazoa; phylum Chordata; class Mammalia; order Diprotodontia; family Pseudocheiridae; genus Pseudochirops; species Pseudochirops cupreus. Next base: position 228,241,502 of record CM053580.1, on the reverse strand, counting down.
GGTGAAGGGAAGTTGTACAATATAATATTGCTTTTATTTATAGCAGTTTTTCTGGCCTGTAAAATGAAAAATATTGTTTCATAAATTAATTGCTTTATAATTTTACTTTTATTTTCATAATGATCTCTCCAGTGTCATCATGGTTATATAATTAGTAATAAATTATACTTGATATTGATAGGCACCTTATATAATGAACAGACTGCTAAACATAAAGTGAAAAAGATTCATATTCATATACTGCTTGTGAAATGTATAGTTATATGGCTGTAGGCAAGTCACTTAACTTCTTTGAACTTTCAGTAGCTTTTTATGACTATAAACCACATGTAACCCTGTAACTTAGTCTGCCTTGCTGTAAGGAGTTCTCATGTGAATCAGTTCACAAGTCCTTGACTTACTGCCATGAATTATAATCAGTCATATAGCAAACATTTATAAAGTGTTTGCTGTGTGCCAGGCTTTTAACTAGGTACTAAAGATACACAAACAGAAATGAAATAGTCCTTATGCTGTTAAATGCAAAAGTAATTCAGGGAGACCTAGATATAGTGAGACCTAAAATTAAACTTAGGAAAAGTCAGACCCATACACATAAGGTAGATTCATTTTGAGGGGCAAGGAAAACCTAAAATATAGCTGTTATAAATTGAGAATAAAGGTTAATTTATTATAGACCAGCAGTTGCCTGTTATTTGAGATTGTCACATAATTTCCAGTAAAAGTCTTGTGATTCTAGTGATATCACTCCCTGAATGTGCTTGTAAATACCAAATACCTTTTCTGTATGTCTGAGTGACAGACTGGTATATAGAAATGAGCATAGTCATGCTCAGATATCCTAGCTACATGATCACAAACTCCATGCCAAACATGAGAAACTGGGTGCTTTAGTACAAGAGGCTGCTTGATGAAGAAGAAAGAGTATTAGAGTTGGAGTCTTTGAATCAGGGGGCCTGACTTTGAATCCCAGAATTTGAGAATTGGAAGAAACTTTAGCAACTATCTATTCCAACCCATACTCTAAAATGGGTTCTTTATCTTTTTGGTGGGGGTGATAGGCCCTTTTGTCAATCTGGTGAAGCCTATGGACATTTCTCTAAAGTGTGTTTTTCAGTGAATAAAACAGAAAACATTGGATTACAAAGGGTACTAATTATATGAAATTACAATTATCAGAATAGTTTAAAGAGTCATTTTCAAGAACCCCGAGTTGTGAGCCCCTATACTATAAGACACTTGCCAAAGGGTAGCCTAGCCTCTGCTTGAAGCCCTTCAAGAAGAGAGAACTCATCACCTCATGTAGGAATCCATTCTACTGTTGGGCAGCTGTGACTGTTAGGAAGTTTTTCCTGAAATCAAGCCTAAATATGTGTCTTTGGAACTTTTACCCATTGCTCCTTTTTTTGCCTTCCTGCCAAACAAAACAAATCTAATCCTTCCTCCATATACAGCTTCAGATACTTAAAGACAGCTATCATGAATCTTTCCAGTTCCTTCAGCTGATCCTCATATGTTTATATGGCCTGAAGTTAAGGGATTTCACCATCCTGGTTGTTCTCATCTGGGCACTTATCAGCTTATCAATATCCTTCTAAAAACTGGTTCCCAGAACCAAACATAATATTCCAGATAAGGTCTGATGAGGGCAGAGGGCAGTAGGGCTATAACCTCTCTATTCCTGGAAGCTGTACCACTTTTAATGCGGCTCAATGTACCCTAGGCTGTTTTGGCTGCTGCAGCAAACTGATGACTCATATTGAGTTTGCAGTCCTTTAAAACCCCCCAGGACAAGTCCCGTCTGACTAAGTCTTCCCCATGTTGCAAACCTGACTTTTTAAAAACTGAAGTATAAGATTTTACATTTATCCTGATTGAATTTCCTTTTGTTAGATGCTGCCATTTTATAACAGCCTCTCTTCCTTTGAGTTTCTTGCTGTCTAAGTTGATCACAAAGTACCAGTTCGAGTAACCATTATCTACCAAACCCAAAACTAGTTCTCTAAAAAAGCATGACATACTTTGAAGTCTAATCTGCATCATTAATTTCTTAATCACTTTCTTAAGTCTAGTTAGTAAACAAAGCAATAAATCAAGCTCTGATTTGTAGCATTTGCCAGTTTCTAAAATGTAAGTACACTGAAAATTTAACATTGTGGCTTCAAACACACTACTGATTCTCCTGGTTTATTATTGGTTGAGATTCCCAGCCTTATTTTTTAACTATTTTTGATGGCTATTTAAAGCCCTTTCTAATCATTATAACCTTCTCCTTATGCTCAAGCCCTTCTTTCTTTTCACACAGTCTTCACAAAAAGAAGTTGTATGACTGTGAGTAATTCATAGGGAAAGAGTTCTCTTTTATTTGCTTTTTTTCTTTTTTACCAACTTTGTGATTTCACTGATACAGGAAACTTTAAATTATGAATTTCCAAGATATGTGCCATCTCTATAGTTTATAATGTTTGAAAATTGCCTGGTAGGGCAGAGCCAAGATGGAAGAGTAAGAGACAGCATTTTTGCCTTAGCTCCTCCACAACCTCCTCTCCAACAGCAAAGAAAACATACCAGACTGAATTCTGATTAGGAAAGCAAAGAAAAAATCACAGTGAGTAAATTTTCCAGCCTGGGGCAGCTTGGGAAAATAAGAGAGGACACTGGGGGTAAGGGAGTTGGCCAGGAGTGCAGCATCAGGCAGTTGTGCTTTAGCAGGCATAGGCATCTGGGAGATTCCCACATCCAGGAACAATAAAGGGACTGAATTCCAGGGCAGGAAACACTTGGGCAGAAAAAGTTCCCAGAGGACCCCTATAATATCATTAGGAGCAGGAATGGGGGATATCTGGCAGCTCTGTTGACTACTACCCAGTCCCAGCTTACAGTTTCAGGACTGAGAGGAATGGTTACACAGGAAGCAGAGGTCATACCTGAGTAAAGATCAAGGAACAAGTTCCAAAAACATAGCTGTGTGGTTCTGAGCCCAAGAGCAGAGGGAGGATTTAGTTCTAACCACTATCCCTGTACAGAAGCCTGCTGAGGAATAATCAGTGCAAGAGACCAAAACCAAGGGGAAGCTAGTATTCAGTCTCTCTGTACCAGCAGAACCTCCAAGTGGGCTAACAGTCACTGAGTCTAGGAGCAACACACACAAGCCAATAGTCCTGAACATGGGTCAGGAACTTAGATGAGAAGGGCAGTAAACAGATCCTTCCCCATATCACACTGGTATGGAAGCCCCCAAAATTATAGGTCCTCAGGGTGAGTTGTGAAAGCAACAAAAGTTAAATAAAAGAAACTCAGACCAGATATTCCCCCTGCCCAAGGTGAGCAAATTCCAATACTAACATGAAGTCTGCTTGAAAAATAAGCAAACAAAAAAGGAACCAGACAGTAAAAAGCTGTCATGTTGAGAAGGAAACGCAAGACACAAATACAGAAGAAATAATAACTTGAAAACATCTACTTGCAGAGTCTCAGAAAAAGATTGGACACAAGCCCAACAAGAATTCTTAGTAGAGAGTTAAAGAGCTTTTTATAAAGAAAGAAAAATGTGATCAAATGAGAGAGGTAGGCGAAAAGTTGAGAAAAGAAATGAGAGCTGTACAAGAAATTTATCAAAAGAGAATTGGCCACTTAGTAAAAAAAAAAAAATACAAAATGATGTTGAAGAAAATAGCTTCTTAAAATTTGGAATTGACCAAATGAAAGCTAATGACTCCATGAGACGTGAAGAAATAATAGAACAAAGTCAAAAGACTGAAAAAAGTAGAAAAAAATGTGAAATGTCTCACCAGTAAAATAATGGGCCTGGAAAATAGATCAGAGGTGATTCAAAAATCATTGGATTACATGAAATTCATGGTAAGAAAAAAAAAAGAGCCTAGACATCGTATTTCTAGAAATTACAATGAGGAATTGCCCAGATATCTTAGAACCATGAGGCAAAGTAGAAATTGAAATAATCCACTTGTCACCTCCTCAAATAAATTCCAAAATGAAAACTCCCAGAAATATTAAAACCAAAATCTAGAATTCCCAGGTAAAGGAGAAAATATTGCAGGCAGACAGAAAGAATTCAAATACTGTGGAGTCATAGGCAATATCACTCAAGATTCAACAGTTCCCATTGTAAAGGAGCAGAGTGCCTGGAATGTGATGCTCTAGAACAGCGGTTCTCAACCTGTGGGTTATGTCCAATTTATAACAATGAAAATACATCCTGCATATCAGATAGATTTATAACAATAGCAAAATTACAGTTATGAAGTAGCAACGAAAATAATTTTATGGTTGAGGAACTGTATTAAAGGGTCGCCACATTAGGAAGATTGAGAACCACTGCTCTAGAAGGTAAAAGAGCAAAAATTACAATCAAGAATAACCTACCTCACAAAACTGAACATAGACAGTTCTCACTTTACATAAATTTTCATTATGTAGATTAGATTTGACTTTATATGAAGAATTCTGAAAAAATCCACATTCCAGAAAAATACTCATGTTAACTTTATGGCACGGTGCTGTGATTTCTCTCCCTACTCATACCCCTTTCCTGGGTGCTTTTCAGTCTCCCACCCCCCCACCCCCTAACAACAACAACAACAACAAACCCAACCCAAATAAAAGCCAGAGAATGGACGCACGGAGAGATTGCCGCCACTCCCCTGTTCCCCCAGGGCTGCATGTCCAACCCTCAAGTGTCAATACTGGACCTCCACCCTCCACGTATTCCACTTCCTACTCTTATTTCTCTATCTCAGTCACCATGTGTGCTTGAACTGTGTGGTGACACCATCCCTCCATGGGCACATGGCCTCTTTCCTTCTTCCCTTCCCTATGTTTTCAGGAAAATGTCCTAGTGGTCTGTGAAATGGTCCATTTATATAAAGTGAGAACTGTCTGTATAATCCTGTAAGGGGAGAAATGGAGATTAAATAAAATAAAAGACTATCAAACATACCTGATGAAAAGACCATAGCTGAATAGAAAATTTGACATTCAAACACAAGACTCAAGAGAAGCGTAGAAAGGGAAACATGGACAAGAATTCATAACAGACTAAACAGTTAAACTGTTTACTTTCTTATATGTTGAGATGATAGATGTAGCCCCTCAAAAATCTGTTATCATCATCATACAATAAATCACTAATAATTAGAGAAATGTACATTAAAACCACTCCACGGTCCCACCTTATACCCATCAGCCTGCATAAGTAGAAAAGGAAAATGGCGCATGCTATAGCAGAGGTAGGGAAACAGGTAAATTAAGGCATTGTTGGTGGGGCTATGGACTAGTTCAAACACTTTAGAGAACAGTTTGGAACTTTGCTCAAAGGACTGTAAAACTGTGCTTACTCTTAGACCCACCATGCTGCTATGAGGAATATACTCCAGAGAGAGCAAAGAAAGAGGAAAAGGATCTGTATACACAGAAATATTTATGGCAGTTCTTTTTGTGGTGGCAAATAATGGGAACTTAGGGGACATCCATCAGTTGGCAAATGGCTACACAAATTATTGTATATGAATGTGGTGGAACGTTGTTTTGCTCTTAGAAATGCTGAAGGCTATAGTTTGAGAAAAAAAAAACCTAGGAAGATTTATATGAACTGATGCAGAGTCAAATGAGAACAACCAAGAGAACAATTTAAACAGTAACAGCGATTTTGTAAAGATAGTCAACTAAAAAATTTAGTGACTGATCAGTACAGTGACCCACCACAGTTAACAAAGTAATCATCATGAAAATCTACTTTAAGGTAGAGAACTAATAGAATCAAAATGCAGATTGAAGCATTACCCCTCTGGGAACATGGTTCATGTGGTAATGTTTTATGTGATTTCATATTTTTTTTATTAGTTCAACTCCCTCATTTTATTTAAAAAAAGTTTTTTTATTAATTAAATTGGCTTGTTTATTTACTTTTAGTTTACAACATTCAGTTCCACAGTCCCTTGAATTTCAAATTTTCTCCCCTTCCTTCTCCTCCCCTCCCCCATCATGGCGGCATGCACTCAAATATAGGATCTACAAATATCTTCACATTAATCATTAGTCAGGTTGTAAAAAAGGATTATAACTGCTAGAATGACCAGTGGGAAAGAGGAAACAAAACAAGAAAAAGAAACACAGCAAGTAGTTTGTTTCTGCATTCAGACTCTGCATCTCATTCTCTGGATGTGGATATCTCTTTTGAGATATCATCTTATAACCTTACATTGCTGAGAGGAGCCCAGTCTATTGAAGTTAGTCATCACACCTATGTTGTGTCTGTGATTGTGTACAAATTTCTCCTGGTTCTGCTCTTCTTGCTCAGCATCAGTTTATATAAGTCTTTCTAGGTTATTATGAAGTCTGTCGGCTCCTCATTTCTTATAGCACAGTAGTATTCCATTACATTCATATACCACAGCTTGTTCAGCCATTCCCCAATTGATGGGCATGCCCTTGATTTCCAGTTCTTTGCCACCACAGAAAGAGCCACTATAAATATTTTTGTACATTCGGGTCCTCCTCCCACTTCTCTGATCTCTTTGGGATATAACCCTAGAAGTGATATTGCTGGGTCAAAGGGTATGCACTTATTTATAGTCCTTTGGGCATACTTCCAGATTGCTCTCCAGAATGGCTGGATTAGTTCACAGCTCCACCAACAATGCATTAGTGTTCCATTTTTTCCACATCCTCTCTAGCATTTATCATTTTCCTGTTTTGTCACATGATTTCATATTTTTAATGAGTTTTATATTTCTTGCCTTCTCAATGGGTGGGGAAGAGAGTAGGGACAGGTAAGTAATTTGGAACTGAAAATAAATAAAATTTAATTAAATACAAAAACAATAGCACAGAGAAATTGTGGTTTGCTTTGGGTGTCTGAAATGGGTCTTAAATCAAGGTATTTATGACTGTATTCAGCTCTCTATCCATCCTATATTGCCTCTTGGCCATACTTTTTTTTTTTCTTTTTTCTGGAAGTAGTACAACTCTCATTTTCAGGTGAGGAAACTGAGACCCAAAGAGAAGAGATTTGCCTACATTCACAAAACTACTCAGTACTAGAGCCAGTATTTGAACCCAGGCCCCTTTACTCCAAATCCTTTGCACCAGTCTGCCTCTCCAAAGACTCTTAAGTCATCATGCATAGATTAACAAATTTAGAGTAATACCTGGAATGAATGAGTGAATCAATGAAACATCATTTATTAGACTTTGGTGTGCTAAACCCTGGTGATACAAATTTAAAAACTGAGATAACTCCACCCCTCAAGGAACTTAAATTCTAATGGATAGAGACTGCATATATTGGGGATTGGTGCCCTTGGAAAAGAGTTTGGGGTTAAGGAGTTGATTTCAGGGAATGGTAAATTGATCTATTGAGCAGTCACTTGATAGATTCTTTGTAAAAGCAACTGGTACTGCTAACTGGTTACATAGCAGACCCAGAGCAAAATGTGGAAATGGGGATCTGTGGTTGAGAATGGGAGGCAGTATGTGTTTAGGAAGGCAGAGCGTGAGATGGCCTGAGTTGTCTTCCAGGTGGGATGTGAAGCATAGTCTGGTCTGCTCTAGGGCTGGCAAGATATGCTGGACTCTGCAAGTTGGGGCTTACTCAGGAAAACAGCCTCGGGGGAGTAGTTCCAAAACTGCAGGGAATGGTGGCGTGGATTCTGAAAGTTTAGTGGCACAGAGTATTTGGTAGGTCAGGTTTTGAGAAGAGAGTTGGCAAGATAGATGCAACATGAAATGAGTGAATGACTGGATGTGATGTGATTCATAGTTATATCTTGAATAACTGTGGAAATCTGGTGTACTTTGCCTAAAAACAAAGGTATACCTAATCTTAAAATGTCTTACTTTATTAGTGTACCTGATCTTATTTTTGTCTTCATTCCTGCATTTAATAGCAAGTATATAGGATAGGATTCTAAACTTCTTTTTAAAAAAAGCCTACATTCACTGCCTCCAGTCTCTCACTTTGGCCCATTTACTTCTGAACCTCTTGCAATTTGGGTTCTGAGCCCACCACTCCAATGAGATTATTTTTTTGCAAGGTCTTAACTTTGGCTCACTCTCTTAACCGCCGAATTCGGTATTGTCTTCTCAGTCCTCATCTGCTTTAACCTTTCTACATTGACATCACTGATCACCCCTGTTTGATTCCAAGCCCTTTCTGTACTCTCTGGCCTCCTATCTTATTACTTTTCAAAAAAGAAAAAAACAAATATAAGCCACTGTTTGTTGTTATCTTCTGTTTGTACTTCATCTTCATTTCCAAATCTCTCCTTTCCCCTCTCCCATCATGTAAAAGGTCATTTTTGTTGCAAATTTTTAAGAGGGGAAAAAAAAAGACAGTTTAGCCAAGCTAATCAAAACATCAACCCCATGTGGTGGTATAGGCATTGTTCTAAACTAATTGCTCCCTGATTCGTGCAAAGCTGGAAAGCAGTTACACTCTCACCTCTTCTGTGGACCAGTCTGACTGATTTGCAGACCTTTTTGATCATCTTTTCTACTTCCTTGTCCTGCCCCAGGAGGCATAGACACAGCCCAAGGCTCAGTTTTCACCTCTCTCCTACCTACTCTTCTGCTTTGGTGACCTCCAGTATTCCCTTGGCTTCAATTCTCACCTCTGCACAACCAATATAATACTTGCTCTGTTTCCCTCACAAGAGTATTGTGAGATACCTTGTAGGATGTAGCATCACAGGATTATAGATTTAGAGATGGAAGGGACCTCAGAAGGTCATCTAGTCCAACTTCTTCATTTTACAGTTGAGAGAATATAAAACCTCATATAAATGTGAGCTATTATAAATGTTATCTGTTCATATCATGGTCTCTGACCTTTGAGGCAAATTGTAAATGCGATTGAAGGACTGAATTTAAGGAAAGGCAAGGTTGACATGTAATGTTTAGATATATTGTTGAATAAATTGTGAAAGTCTTTTTTTCCTAAAGAAAATTATCAAATTTTTCCGGTTATCAGAAGCAATTTAAATTGTTAAAAGGAACATAGATCTGACATTGACTTTGAAGAGAATAGAAAAGTTTGCAAAATAACATTTTGCCCCCATTTCCAGTTCCTTTGATTGGTTTTAGATGTTGTTTCTGAAAATAAGAATATTTTCAAATACTCTCTTTCTATAACCTCAGCAAATAACCTAAAGGGAGATAAAATTCATCTCATTTTAGTTGCAAATGTCAGAATTCAATTTACAAACATTTCTTATGCGTTGGAGGTGGAACGAAGGTCCCCTGCATATTTATACTCGTGTATAAAAAATATACATAGCAAAAGCTGTATTATCTGATATTTCACTAACTGTATGCCCCCACAGCAGACATTTAGGAAACATTACAGTACAGACCTTTATAATAAAACACAGCACTTAGATTACAGACAATGCTGAGGCAAATCTCTGATGTAGCTCAGAACAATTTATTGTTCTTTCAACTCTTGAGAAAAAGAAAAAAAATCACTAGGATTTCACAGCTGTGTGATTCACAGGAATAAATCACTGGTTTTTCATTTACTTAGAAGAGTTAAAATAACCTGGGGTAGAATGCATTAACTCCTTGTTAACCTGAACTTGTGAGTGTTGGTCAACTGGCTTTTGTTAAACACCTACATGGTGGGTACTGAGCTGAAAAAGAAAGGTCCTAGAAGGTACTTGCCTTCCGGGAGCGCAGAGTCTAATGCAGGAGGCAACATACAGAAAGCTGAGTGCAAGCAAAATGTGTACGGGATAAATGAAGATAATCAGCAGAGGGAAGGCACTAGCATGGGGGGGGGGGCCTGAAAATGGGGGTTTTTGTACCATATGGTACGAGGCATCAGAAACAGCCAGGGAAAGGTTCTTAATCAGGAGATGATGTTCCTCTTGTGGAATAGCAAGGAGAGAGCAGCATCACAGAGTATATTGGTGGGGGAGGGAGGGAAAGAAACAAGGTTAGGAAGGGTTCAGGTTATGGAAGGCTTTGAATGCCAAAGAGAGAGTTTTCTACTTGATCCTTATTTGTTCCTAGGTAATAGGAAGCCACTTGTGTTTATTGAGAAGTGAGGTGACATGGTTGGACCCATGCTTTAGGAAGATCTTATTGGTGGATTGAGGGTGGTGTTGGTGGGGGGAGGGTTGACTAGAGTTAGGAGAGACTTGAGGCAGGGTGACCAACCAAGAGGCTATTGCAGTAGTAGTTCAGGTGTTAGGTGATGAGGCCATGGCAAGCAACATTCCCGTAATTCAGGATTGACTTTCACTTGTGGTCTCCTTGAGAAGGGAAACTGATCAAAAGCATGGTGCCAATTCATGGCACCATGAGATTTCATTCATAGTTTCCACTTAATTTTTAAATCATAAGGACAGTTGTGAATTGAAATAATATTAAATATTTTTAAGTAAGAAAATAAATTTAATTGATTCATTCTTAAGCTGGATGCTTGTAAAAAAAATCCTAGGGTTGTTTTTAAAGGAAAATGTGTGATGACTATTTTCTAATAATTAACCACTGAAAGTATAGTAAATAGAAAAGGTATTTCGAAAGCATTTCTGGTATCTTCAAATAAAAAAAATAAAGCAGATGTTTTATAACTAACTAGTTTATTACATACCTAATAACTATTTTGAAGTTGTTCTTTGAAGTATTTATAAATTATACTGAAGGGCATTTTTTTAAATGAGGGTTTCATAGCTCTTAAATATTTTTCATATATTACAGAGGAAAATACTAGTTGTAACAACTTTGCTTTGAAAGCTTGTGGTGTTGGTTCAGTCATGTATTAAAAATGAACACTTAACCTGCAATTAGATAATTTGGGTTTGAGTCTGCCTCTGTCACTAACCAGCTGTATGACCTTGGATTTGTTGTTAAATCACTTAACCTCTCTGTTCTTCTATCAGGTGTGTGTGGGGTGTGTGTGTGCCCTCTTTCCAGGCTCGTGATGATGACTAGATAATCAGTATGTAAAACTCTTGTATGGTACTGAAGCTTTATATGACTTTGGTCTACTGACAGACTTATAGTTTTCCTAGTATACTTGTTGGTAAAATTCCCAGATTTGTGTTTAATTAATTGTTAATTCAGTGCTTATCTCTTAATCTTAAAAATACAAACAGTAGATTAAAAAGTATCCCATTTTATTTTACATTTTAGATTTTTTATTACAAAACCAATCCATTAATCAGCAGCCATTAGTTAAGTGCCCACTATGTACTAGACTCCATGAACTGGGGATATGAAGATAAAAGCAAAAACAATCTTTGCCCCCAATGAGCTTACAGTCTAGTTGTGGTAGACCACATGTACATGTCTCTCATTTAGTCGTGTCTGGTTCTTCATGACTTCATGGACTATACTATCCATAGGGTTTTCTTGGCAAGGATACTGGAGTGGTTTGCCATTTCCTTCTCCAGTGGATTAACAAAAACAAAGGTTAAGTGATTTTTCCAGAGTCATACAGATAGTACGTGTTTCAGGCTGGACTAAATTCTGGTATTCCTGACTCCAGGCTCAGACTTCTGTCCACTGAACCATCTAACTCTCTATTAGCCTAATAGGCTCTAATAGTCCTCTCTTCATACAAAATGGATACAGGGTGATTTAGGGGATAAAGAACTTAACAATTGGGTGAGATCAAGGAAAGCCTTGTCATGAAAGTAGAACTTGAACTAGGTTTTGAAGAGATTCTGAGAAATGGAGCTAAGTAAAAAGTGCACCCCAGGCTTGGAGCACTGACATCCCATCCAGGGCAAAGGCAAGGCAGTGGGAGATGGAGTTTCTTGTATGATGGTGAGAAAGCCAATTTGGCTAGATAAACATCTATGTGTGTGAAAGGGAGTAAAGTTCAATGTTGTGTGGTAGGAGCCACACTTGCTTTATGCCTGTTGCTGCCATTGTTTCCATGTGTGCTTCACTACTGCTCCCTTCTGAGACCCTGCTGGGGCTGTGGATGGTGATGGGCATGCCATCCGCCAACCCTGGTGAGGGCTGAGGATAATTATGCCTCCTTGCTTAGGCCAGAGCCCCTTTTATTCACATCCCCTAAGTCTCCCTTTCCCTTTATCCTCTGTAACTTGGCCCAGTGCCCCACATACTAAGAGGTGGCTTTATTTTAGGATCCAGGAATGCCTTAATTCATGCATTTTAGCTCAATTTGATTTACTGGATTAGCCTAGGTTCTACCTGGCCGATAATGATGGAGAAAGGTAGGTTTGGGTGAGGTTGTGGAAGGCTTTAAATGGCAAGCAGGAGTTTATATTTAATAGTGGAGGCGACAGGGAGCCACAGGAATTCATTGAGTAGGAGTCAGTGGCGTGGTCTAGTTCTCTCTTTACTGTAATAAATCTGTCATCTTTGTGAAGGATAAGAAGGATGTAATCTTACTGTTAAAATTTTGGGTTAAGATGCTATAGATTTTTTCTTAAATGTTTGCTGGTTTTGTTTTTGTTGTCTTTTAAACGTGAAATAGACTGATTCCTTTGATAGTTTACTGTCTCTGTATCATAGAAATTTACATGCATACTAGTTTTGAATTATATGTCTTTTTTTTTTGTTCTCCATAAAATAATTTTGAGAGTTTTCTGGCAAATGTATCAAGTTATACATTGGACAAGAAACAGATTAATGCAGAGGAAAGTGATTTATGATGTTCAAAACTGCATTGCAGTTATGTTTATGTTAAGGAGGCATGTTCTGAATGCTCTACAGAACCACGTTTCATCATATATCAAGTAGGTTCCCAGATGGAGGAGCCGGTTCGGTAGTTGCTGTCGCAATACTCAACTAAGGCCTTGCTGAACAACACACATACGAGGAGATGCTCCCTGCTTCTGGAAGGCTCTTTTCCAAAATGCTGATTTGTCTGTATCCTTTCTATCATTATCAAGTATGTTTCAGGGGAAAATCTCAGGTGCAAATCTAACTTGGGAGAAATGTTCCCTAAGTGTCAATGTTTTGCATTTCCATGAGAATTGTTTTTGTAAAAGACTTTTTGAGAGTTTTTTTGTTTAGATAAAGCCTTCTATGATCGGTCAGTTTAGTTTGTCCTATTTTATAGAAGTTTAAGGGCCACTAGGTAGTGAAGTAGATAGTCCCATGCCAGTAATCAGAAAGACTCCTCTTTTGGAGTTCAAATCTGGCCATGTGACTCCGGTGAAGTCACGTAACCGTTTGACTCAGTTTCCCCATCTGTAAAATAAGTTAGAGAAGGAAATGGCAAACCACTTGAGTGTCTATGCCAAGAAAACCTCAAATGGTGTCACAAAGAGTCTGACACAACTGAAAAAATTGAACAAAAAGATGTTTAACTGATTGTTTAGAGGCTTGCTTACAAATACGACAGAGTCCTAGAATGCTGAAATGGAGATAACTAGAGACCTAATCAGAGTCAGTACAAGGAACAAATGAGGTGGGCAGTCACATGTAGAAGTGTGCAACAAGGGATGTGTATATAATATATTACATATTCTATAACGTGCATATATTAT
>CM053580.1:228200312-228227515 GCA_028627135.1 Pseudochirops cupreus | reverse complement strand
ATTTGAGTTAATCTATTTTTTAAGGTGTTAATTTCTTCAGTCAGGTTGTTGACTCTCTTTTCATGATTTTCTTGCAGCATTCTTATTTCTCTTCCCAATTTTTCCTCTACTTCTCTCATTTGGTTTTCAAAATCCTTCTTAAGCTGATCTATGGCTTTTAGGCAGTCTTCATGTTTCTTGGAAGCTTTTGGTGCAGGAGTTCTGACTGTGTTGTCTTCCTCCCATTCCCTGCTTTGATCCTTCTTGTCGCCAAAGAAGGAATCTAGAGTTTGGTTGCTGTTCTTACTTTGCTTCCTTTGCCTGCTCATGATGGCCAGTCAATGATTTTTTAACTCTGTGGAACTTGCTTCTAGAGGGGAAAGCTCTGTCCCAAATTGCTGGGGTTTTCCCAGCTGCCAGAGCTATTAGGGGGCTGTCATTTTTTTTCAGCCCCCACCAGCTTTGGCCCACTGAAAACGCAGCCAGGACCACCACCCAAGACCACAATCCGGATCCAGGCTACTCAACACAAGAGCACTTGGCCTCTGAACGATCGCTTGGCCCCCCCTGCAGTCTGTAGGCCAGAAGCTCTGAAGCAGCTATGTTGAGGCAGCTGCAGGGCCTCCACTTCTGCCCCTTCCTTGCCCTGGAGGCAGTTTGGCCAACCCGCCTTTCTTCCCCAAGTTTAGCTGAGTTCTACTGACCTTTCACTTAGTCCTTGTTTCTTATGGTTTGATAATTCTGGAAACTGCCACAGCTGCTGCTGATCTACTCTCCTGAAGCTCCAGCTGCGGCTCGGCTAGTCTGGCCGCCAACGGGGCCACACTGCAGTTTCAAGCTGGGCTGCTTTCGGCTCCCAGCACTGAGATGGTCCCTTTGAGCCAAGCTGCCTTCAGCAGCAGGTGTATTTGTGTGTGTTTTAGAGCCTTATAATTTGTTTAGAGTCATATTTTATGGGTATTTGAGGTGGCTATGTGGGACTTGCTGTATCTTGCTGCTCCTATGTTGCCATCTTCGACACTGATAAAATCTTAACTTTGAATCAGATGAAATTTAATTGATAACTTCTCACTAGAAAACTGATACCAATACTAACTTTACTATTGGGATATTATTATTTTACCCTATATCAAGCTGAGAAAAATACTTGTCACTGAAGTGCATTGATTTGGGAGACATTATATAGACATAATTGTAACAAGTAATGAATATATCAGAGGGTTACAGAATATGATCCACCACTTGTGCTATAAAACATAGTTAAAAATTTTTAAAAGAACAATGTCCTTGTTTCAGGTTTTCATGTAGTTGTCAAGTGAGAGATTTGGACTAAATGACTTCCAAGGTTCTTTCTGCTCTATTCCACGTTTCCTTGGGTTTTTTTTTCTTCTTTCAGTTCTATTTGCCTTGTTTATAGGTAATAAAATGAGAGACCTGATTAGTAGAAATTTTAAGTGGTTTTAGGAAGCTAATTATTTATAGTTAGTCACCATGCATTTATTAACTGCCTACAAAGAAAGGCCTAAAAAACTCAGCCTCTGCTCTCAAGTAACTTACAGTCTAACGGGGAGACACCACACAAACGACCAGGCACAGATAAGATATAGATGGATACACACATAAAGACATATACACATAGATATGCACACATATAAATACACACATATACGAAATGGATTTGTGCTATATGTATATCTCTATTATTATATATGTATTCCCATTGTTATAATACATTACTGTAATTATTATAAAGTTATATAAGTTTACGGTTATATATAATTACAATTACAATAATGTAATATATTATTGTATCATATTTTCATCATTATGCTACAGATATATTTCCATTTTATATCACATAAATAGCATAAAACATAAATAATCAAAGAAGCAAGGCACTAGCATTAATGGGGACTGGCAAAGGCTTCTTGAAGAAAGCGCAATTTTAGCGGAGACTTGAAGGAAGTCTGGGAAACCAGGAGGTATTGGTGAGGAAGGAGAGAGTTCCATGCCCGGGGTACAAGAAGTGAAAATTCACAAAAATGAGAAGATGGGCTGAATCGTGCAAGGGACAATTTTCTTTCCATCTTAAATTTTCTACTAAAAAGACAAAACTGACATTTTTAAAGGAAAATCTTTCATTTTGTCTGTTACTAATTTTTGTTCCCAACAGTCATGAAAATGACTATGTGTAGAGTTATGTCCTGTAATTCATTTCACCCAAATAGTCAAATGACAAACAGCTGTTTGGGGCTCTTAATTTACTTCATAAAGAACTTTATAGAAAAACAGAGGATACACTCTACTTTCAACTTTTCAAACGTGGCCCTTGAAATATTATCTAAGAACCCCCCCAAAAATCAAAATGAAAAAATACATTATAGAATACCAACTGAACTTTACATGTAAAGCTGAAACAGGAAGTAAGCTGTCAGAAGAGCATAACCTACGGCCCTACCCAATGACCAATGACATTCCTCTTGATTTCACTTATTTTCTGCCCCTTGTACAAAATTCTTAATTTTTCCCTAAGAATTCAATTCAACAAGTATTTTTAAGTATCCACTATAGGCAAGACACTGTTCTAGGCACTAGGACAAAGATGAAAAAAAAAGAAAGATACCTCATGCCAAGAGCTTGTACCTAATTACATATTTCCTTGCCCTAACCAGTCTTGGCTTATCAAGGAAGGTAATTACCTCAATTACATTTTAACTTTGAGACTTTCCTGTGGTTTCATTGGAAATCCTCTTTCTCACTTCCATTGCTTCCATACTTGGACACATTTCACCAACAGCAAAGCCTCAATGAAATAGTAAATAAATGGCAGCTATACAATTTTTTAACTACCCCGTCTGAACCCTCGGAAATTTCTACACCTCTTAAAGCACAGAGTTGGATGGTATTTAATAAGAGTCAGGTAAGTGTCTAAAAAAATGAGTTCTCTTGGAGTTTGCCCTTCTTCCTTATTTGGATCACATTTTAAACACAAGCCCCTCAATCTCCAAAGCCTGCCCAAAGTTTTCCTCACTTTCTTCTCTTGGCATGCCTGAACTTGCTTCTTTATAAAACTCCTTGGCTCGAGACATTAATTTTCAAGGTATCTCAAGGGGTGTGTGCTCAAATCAGCTCCAGAGAGCCAATTTTCAGTGTAAGCATTTACACCTCAGAAATAGGCAAACTCTCAAACAGGGGCTTAATTCATTGTTTTGTTGACTGTCTAGACTTAAGGAAGTGATGGAGAAAAATATTAATAATGCAGATTAAACTTCAAAGTGTGTCCTGCACACATTATTTTTCTCATAGAGTCAGGTTGTTAAACATTTACCCGTATACCCCTGCCTATATATCACTGCCAAACAGATAGTTTTGACCTTGCCATAATTACTCCTTTAACAGATTCATGTGGAAGTTCGAATCAAATACATGTGCCATAGGAGGTCATGTTTGCTGGCACAACCCCACCACCTAAAAACTATCTCAATCACATCTTCTCATATCAAAATTGTGAAGCAACCTGACCACTGCTTTCAACTGAGATGTGCTTTTCAACTTTTTAAAACTCAGTTCACTTTCAATTTTCTAGCATACATCTTCTGATTAATAAAGTATTTTCTTACTATATGATTCCAGGAAATAAAATTTATACAGGCCCAAGTAAAACTAGGTAAGGAGTCCTTACTGCATTCTCTAGACCAGTGGTTCTCAACCTTCCTAATGGTGTGACCCTTTAATACAGGTCCTCATGCTGTGGTGACCCCCAACCGTAAAATTATTTTCGTTGCTACTTCACAACTGTAATTTTGCTACTGTTATGAATCGTAATGTAAATCTCTGATATGCAGGATGTATTTTCATTGTTACAAATTGAACATAACCCACAGGTTGAGAACCACTGCTCTAGATTATTATGCTCACCCACCTGTTATGGCCATGTAGCATCTAGTATAATATTCTGCCCACAAAATTCTTCACAAATGACAACTGGATAAAGGATATGCTAAATACAATGAAAATAACTAAAATAAGGTAATAGAAGGCACCTTTAAAACTTGAAAGTACTATATAAACGAAAAGTATTATTAAAAATTCTATTATTCAATTATCTTCCTTGACAACTGGGAACTTAAATTCTAATACTGATAACATTTGTTGTACTTGAATCTAATTACTATCACATAAGCATCTTTCAAACCAGATATGAAGAAAACACTAATAAACTCTATGGATAAAGAAGATTTTTTTAAAGGGCCTAGGAAGAAAAAAAATCTTGTGCCTCTACTAATAAGGTTATTTCCTTCAATATGTGGGCAAAGATATAAGGGGTGGGGATGTTTGCTTGGTTAAGTGTGGTTGGGCTTGTCAATTTTGTTTTAAGCTAGCTTTAAAGGCGCTATAAAGTGAGGTTCCTGCAGTCTTTTGGGTTATTCCTTGTATGTCTGATTATAGCTTTGAAAAAAATGGGAAAACATGTAAAAATGGGAAGGAAAAAACCTTTTTATTTTGACTTCTGCAGGGAGAGAGGAGAGAGAAAAAGAGAGAAAGGGAGGGAGGGAGAAAGAGGGAGAAAGAGAGAGAGAGAGAGAGAGAGAGAGAGAGAGAGAGAGAGAGAGAGAGAGAGACTAGGGCATGGAGCAGCTGTAAGCCTGCTTTACAGATGTTTCGTCTGAGACATGAAGCTTTCATTTTCTTAAAAGGAAGTCTCACGTTGAGACATGTTCCAGGTACTGTATAACAAAGAACAAAGACAACATCATAAAGAACCACAAGAAATACAGTTCTTACAATCAACAGTGGCTGCAATTTATTTTACTTACTTAAGTCTCTTAGTTTAAAATGTTCATGTTATATTTTAACATGAATAGTCAGTATAGTGTGCAAAGTTAAGAGGTAGAACAGGCAGTGCCTTATGGAAACCGACAACTCAAGCAGAATGACCTAGGAGCCTGGAGAGTGACTTCTGGGAGCTCGCTGTGGCACCCTGCTAGTTCTGTATACTAATCTTCCTAGCCATTCCATAATGGTAGCCTTGATTAAGCTCATTGTTCAGGAAGTGAAATGCAGGCATTCCCAGATGGCATAAATGTGCAGCAAGGACTAAACAACACTTGATGCACACATGCAGACTGGCAGCAAGCCGTAAGATCAACCTTGTGTCTAAATCGCTAGACAAACACGCCTTGCACACACGAGACACGGTTCCAAGCCCACATGTGTGCAAGTCAGCTTACTCCACTTTACCTCCTGCTTAACCCTGTAGGACTAATCTAATATGAAAACAGTTCATGTGAACATGAGCAAACTACAAGCAGGGCCTTCATTTTGATTCACTTCACATATTCCACTGTGACTGTAGCTTTCTAGGAAAAAAATGAGGCAAACGGAAGGGATAAGCTTAGTGCTCTGAGGTGCACTAAATGTTAAAGCTGGGATTAGGAAATTTAAATTAGTTACGCAGGGGAAAAACTCCTGAATGGCTGTCCTCCTTGTCATGGGTCCACACTAATGTCTTGAGATGTCAGAATCGTTAGGGGTGGTGAGGAAAGAGGGAGAGGGGGATGCCCCTTTTGGGCTCGGTTATTAGCAATGATTAAATGCACTATCGGGGCTGATCAGAGTTAGAAGATGAACAAGAGCATATTGCTAAAAGCTGAATACCTCTGGAAAAAGATCATTTTCTGATTTCACTTTCCAAAGAGCCACGGGCACAAACGAATGAGACAAGGAAGGCCATAATGGATCTTAAAAGCTGAATGACTACAAGAAAATTTCACTAGTAACAAATCTGCATTAGTCTCACTAATATTTAATCAAGTAACCCTCAGAATACACATTTATTTCCCAAAGCTCCACCCAGTCAGAATATTTATGCTTCTTGTGAAACCTTAATAGGTTATAGAATTATTAAGTAGGTCATTAAACCTTATTATGATATATTCTGAAGTATTTAATATAATACTTTAATTAAAGTATATGTACTCCAATTATTAAATTATTTATTAAACCTCAAGCAGGTTATAGAATTATTTGCATCTGTTATATTTTGTTCTCTGTCCTAATTTGCATGGCTGGGGTACAACAGCCCTCGGGCCATTCACTGTCATAGGATCCTTGTTCTTCAAATAAAGTAACCTAATAAAGGTTTGCTTGTATAAAGGAATAAACAAAATGATACAAATTCAGAAAAACAAGCTTTTACATAAGTATCCATAATATATGTTTTCTGATTAGCGTGTTTGTGTTCCACTTAAACACATGCACACATAATTTAATTCAGGAAACCCATGCATATAATACCCATTCCTCTTAACAAAACCTGAAGAAATAATCCTTCTACCACTTACAACAAAAAATCCTTTCCAGTTTTCCAGAATATACTGCACTAGGAAACTATTCCATGTGGTAAGCTTCTAAAAGTTTATTATAAATCAAAACCGATTCACAATGAATCAATTATTTTCATTCTATTTATTATCTTCTCTCTCATTCTTTACCTTCTGAATTATTTTCCCAACTCACTTCTCTTACATCTTCCTCATACTTACTTTTTTTTAATATTGCATACCCTTTAGTAAAATAATTATTAGCTTTTGGTAATTTAGGTGAGAGTTATATGGGGTTGGGTTTTTTTTTTTTTGCATTTTATGTCAAAATTCTCTTTCCTGGACTATCACCTGTTTCCATAATACTTATCTATTATATGACCTTTTCCACATATTTTTACTTGGTATAATTGTAAAGTCTTTTTTAAAATGGTACTGGGATATAGAAAAGAATCTTTCCCAATCATGAGAAGCCTAAATCATTCTTATAAAATGTCACATTTGTGGGGTTTTTTTTCTGAATTTATTAAGAGAAAAGAAGAATACATTTTTAAATGGAAAAATAACTATTAGGTCATCCAGCCCATTTGTTGACATGTACTTCTTCCCAGTACATAAATACAACAAAAGATTATATAAGATGGTAGATTAGTCTATTATATGCTACAACCTCTATTGTTTCAAATAAACAAAGTTTTTTGCTATGGTAAAATTACACTCAAAAGAAACAGTCTCAAAGAAGTACCACAGTGTAGGGGAAAGAGCACCGAATCAGGAGCCAAGAAACATGGGCTTTGTTGTCACCTGTACCACCAACCAACTGCTAGAACGGGGCGATACAATGCAATAAATATTTACTAAGCAACAACAACTATGTGCCGTGACTGGTGGCAGGTCTTGTGGAAATACTAAAAGAAATAAGGTAAGGGCCCTTCCCACATGGAATCTGCTGTTTAGAAGGGTGTACGTATCACATACCCAAATTACCATAATGCAAAAATAGAACATAATAATGCATGAGGGAGGTATAAAACAAAGGGCCGTGCATCTACGGTCTGAGGAATAAAGACCCAGGAAATCAGGAAAGACCTTGCAAAAGAGGCGGCCCATGCTCCGGGTCTTGAAGAATGGAAAGTTCAATAGGCTTGTAGATAGAGGAGGGCATCCCAAGCACAGAGAAAAGACACAGTGGGGTTCACACCATTGTGTGAGCAAAAGCATGGAAATGAGATAGAGTGGGACATGTATGGAAACATAGAAAGCTTGGCAGGAGCATGGAATATATGTATGGTGGAGAGAAGTATGAGATGAGGCTAGAAAAGTAAGGTGGTACCAGAACAACCTCAAATTCCCCACTGAGCATCCGGATATGATGGAAGAAAATCAGTTATTATCTCTGGGCCTCAGTTCCCTCCTCCCTAAAATAAAAATTTGGACTAGGTGATCTCCAAACATCCCTACCAACTTTAAATTTCAGTTGTTCTACATAAAGATTCAAGTTTATGGAACTCTTTCAATGACATAATCAATGAATCTATTACCACCACAGTAATATACATCATGGCAAATGTATCTAAAAACATACCGTCACAGAGTCAATAGCTAGCTGCCCTGCCCTTGACTAGGCAAGTGAAAGTAACCAGGACACCCAAAGCAGACCGTCCTTGGTCCAGCCACAGCTTGAGATCTCCTCAACCAACAAGCTCTTCCTTGCTGGGTCACTGAGGTACAGCTATTTTTTTAACCAGTAGTTCTCTAGTGTGCATGTCTATAACTTTTTATATTATAATGTTCAATCAATTTACATGCAACTGGGAAATGAGATATACAGGCACTGGGGTAGGGAGATCCATCTTGCCCTGCTAGAAAGTCAGAGGGGCGATGGGGGAGGATATAGGAGAGAGCAGATTGAGGGAGGGGGTATACAGTGGGATTGCTGTTTTGGGGT
The DNA here is from genome assembly GCA_028627135.1 of Pseudochirops cupreus. NCBI lineage: Eukaryota > Metazoa > Chordata > Mammalia > Diprotodontia > Pseudocheiridae > Pseudochirops > Pseudochirops cupreus. The sequence continues at coordinate 228,219,265 of CM053580.1, read as the reverse complement.
GGTGGGTAGGAGAAAGACGGGGAGAAAATTTGTAACTCAAAATCTCATGGAAATGAATGATGTAAACTAAAAATAAACAAAAGTTTAAAAAAATAAAATAAAATATTCAATCAAAATGAAAGAGTTTTCTGAGTCTTCCTATGCAAGTAGTAAAGCCTGGCACAATTCACTGTGCTGCCTCATTTCTAGTGCTAGAATATGCTCTAGCTCCTTATCAACCTGTAAATAAATTCTTAGTATTCCAAACATAGATACTTGACAGGTAACTCATGTAATGACAAACTTTACTCACTGAATTAAAGTTGGTATTAGCTTTTATGGGAACAGTGATCATTGTAACACTCCTAGTCATCAAACATTATTAATTAGCTTATAAACATGCAAGACAATGATTTATGTACAAAAAGATTATCATTAAAATTTAAAAAGCTTTAAGAGCCTCATTATGTTACCAAGATCAACTTTCATTTTGCAGATGAAGGAGTCAGGGATGGAGGGAAGGGAATAATCATTTATAGAATGCCACTCTTTGCCAGACACTCGTGCTAAGTTCGTTGCAAATTTTATCTTATATGATCTTCAAAACCATCCTGCAAGGTAGGCACTATTATTATCTGCATTTTACCGTTGAAGAAACCAAGTCAGATAGAAGTTGCCCAGGATCACACAGCTAAGAAGTTTCTGAGGTTGAATTTGAACTCAGGTCTTCCTGACTCAGCATCCAGTGCTCTATCCACTGTACCACCTGCCTTGATGAGGAAATTATGGCCCAGAAAATTGAAGTGAATTCCCAAGATCATACAATTAGTGAATGACACATACGACTAGAACCTGAATATCTCAATTCCTGGCTTAGTGAATTTGCTGTTGTGTAAATTCTTGGAGGATCACGGATGAAGGGTTTGAAGGGACTTGACAGGTCATCTAGTCTAAACCCCTCCTTTACAAAGGTGGAAACTGTGGTCCACAGAGCTTTAAGTGACATATGCAATGTCGCACAGGTGGTACAGAGCAGAGCCGAGCTCCATATCCATGCTTTCTGACTTTAACTATGGTACTAGGGTGACGGAGAAAGTAAGTGGCAAAGCCTAGGATTCAAATCCACGTCCTCTGAGTCCAAATTCAATGTTCATTTCGCTGTAACCTGCTGAGTCAGTGAAGGACCTCCAGGACAGAACATGTGGACCTCCAAGTTTTAAACACTTGCACTAACGTTCTGACCACGATCACACGGTGACTCCCTGTAACGGCACAAAAATACCTCATTTTTCACTTGTCACCGAAGAAAATCCCATTATGTTTGTACGTCCATTTCTTGTTGAGAGCATCAAAATTTGCCATTTCGTACTTAATGGTTTTTCCCAGACACTGACTTTCCAGCTTTTTAACCTCTGGTGCTTAAAGAGATGAGCAACACAGTGATAAGAACGAAATAACACACTTGCCAAATTATTTCTCATTTTATGCTGCCTGAAGAGATTTCCCAAAAATTAGCTCAAATAATTGAGAACTAATTGTATCTCTTAAGTGGAATTTCCAAAACACAACCAGGAAAAACTACACTATAGTAAATTGTATTCAGATCTCTACTTATCTGTTCTTCGGTCCTGCTTCGGAGAAGGACTTGTTTTTTTCATTTGAAAGACAAAGGTGGAAGAAAAATAAACTCAAACAGGAAAGCACATTTCTCAAACATTTTTAATCTTATACTTAAAACTGAAGATTTCATTATTTTTTTAAATCTTTGTTTACTATTAAATTGAGGTCATCAAAATATATTTATATGTGCTCACCTAAAAATGAGCTATTGTTACAATAATGATTACAGATTCAACGCCACCAATTATAACATGACCGCCAGAGCAAGAATGTGGTGATAACTGCATTTATTACAGTTTGCCTATGGCACCGTCAGTTGTATAATAAACCTTTCAAATTTATAACATACATGCACAGATATTCAAGAAGAAAACAACATTTGTTCACACAAGATGAAGATGTTTCTCCCATTTTAACTCTCAATTAGCAGTCTTTTCCAAATGAATGTTCCATTAGTCAAAAAAGCAGAAAAAAATGACTTGTAATTTGAGCTCTTAATGAAATAGGCTCAATTGCTTTTACACTGTAATTTATAGTAAAATACTTGAAAAGGACTAGGTGGTACAGTGGATAGAGCACTGGGCCTGGAGTCAGTTAAGATATGAGTTCAAATACAGCCTCACACACTTAGCATGTGACCCTAGAATTGCCTCAGTTTCCTCATCTGGAAAACGAGCTGGGCAAAGAAATGGCAATCCACTCCAGGATTTTTGCCAAGAAACACCAAATGGAATTATAAAAAGTCAGACACAACTGAAAAACGACTGAGCAACAAAAAACAAGCTGAAAAGGAACTGCAGGAAACACTGCAAAAGAAACGTGAAGAAAATATAAGGTAGATCTCCTTACTAAGACATCTTGAAACATTTTCAAATATTCCAGACAAGAGAACTCATTTATAAAAAATGAGATTTTTTTTTTAAAAATTCTGTCAAAAAATACTGAAGATCCATAATTCTACATATAAACTTTGGGTGTCGCTGCTTGAAGGCCTTTGACCTTAATGCAATGGCTGGATTATCTTTAAGCAGAAAGGCAGCGAGGGGGAAGAAGAAATATTATTTTGGAAGTTTAAAGAGCATGACTACAAGGCAGGCATGAAAATGAACAAAGGAAAACATTTGTTCGAAGTGAGACTCATTAACGGACGGCATCGTCTCCCAAGGAATGCAGTGAAAGCCCCACTCCTTAAATCACTCGGGCTAGCGTGGACAAAGCACCCTGGAACAGGCCATGAGCACCCAGTCCCGCATGGGCAGTGCCACTCCGCAGAGCGCTTGTCTGACTCTCAGCCGTGCAAAGGACACAAAAGAGAGGGAAGTGCCTCTTGGGGAAACGTTACTTGTAAATAAGCCCCACTGCAGAGACCGTATCTTAGGAGCGGGAAAGGAAATTCCCAAATTAAAAAATCAAGTCCTTTTCTTCGCGCAGCTTCCAAATCCAAGCGCTCCATTAGAAAAAACACCTTTATTTGCTTTTGCATTTTAAGCTGCTTTTTTTCCAGACAGCATCTGAGTGCTGACTCACGCATGTGTATAAAATCACTTCCCAATGAAAAGGGAGCACAGCAACACCTGGAAAAGAATTCGGTTCATTAGCCATTAGGCACAGGAGGCACAAATGCAACTGTTATCAGTAACTTCAAGGAGAGCATTTTGAAAAAGCGAATTACATTCCTGGGAAATCCGGTAACGCTGCCTTTCAGACCTGCACATCTGTGGCTGTGCCCAGGGTCTCCTGTCTGTCCAGTTTAACTAGGGACGTCTCTTGCTACTTGCCGTTTAATCCATGACTGTAGCCCCAAACATTCAGCACGTGGTGGCAATGAGTCCCTGGTCACAGGTTACTCTTGGGATGACTGGAATCCAATCCACTGGGGGAAACACAGTCCAAACCTTTCCAGTTTGACTGAGAGAGACCTTCCACAGCTTACACTTGTTAAATCCCATCTTGGAAAGCAGAGGTTCATCTATAGGTTAGCATGAAGCACTGGAACAGGCCCTGACTGGATGATCTTGTACATGTAACTTAACATCTGGATTCTTTAATGTCATTCTTACCTACAAGATTTTTTTTTTAAACTAAAAATGCCTGTGTTTGTCATCTAAAGTCCTTCATGGGGGCGGCTAGGCGGCATAGTAAATAGAGCACCAGCCCTGGAGTCAGGAGGACCTGAGTTCAATCCAGCCTCAGACACTTGAACACACACACACACACACACACACACACACACACACACAAGCCATGTGACCTTGGGCAAGTCACTTAACCCCCAACTGCCCTACTTTCCCCTCTCCAAAAAGCAAAAATAAAATAAAGTAAAATAAAGTCCTTCACAAAATGGCTACTTGTCCAGGCTTCAAACATCCTAAGATCCAATCAAATTCTCCTTTCTCTCCCTCATACTCAACATTCTAAGCCTTTTCCTTGTGCCTTTGCAGAGGCTGTACCTCATATTCTGAATTCACTCCTCCTCAGAATCCCTTACATACTTCAAGACAATTCAGGTAACACCTGCTTCAGAAAGTCTACGTGGTCCTCAGATGTGCTAATAACATCCCTCTAGAACCTTGTAATAGTACCCCTCCTCTAATCTCGTAGAGTGTGAGCTCCTTGAAGGCGGGGGTCTTTTGGTTTATGTGTTTGTATCCTTAAAGTCCTAGCAAATTACTTTGTACATGCCAGGTGGCTAATAAATGCTTGTTGCTTGAATGACTTTTTACTATTCAACGTTTCTTCATCCTACTCTTAATTTCAGCACAAAAGAGTCATGAAAAATTTAACTTTATAACTGCTGATAACTTATTCCAAATAATTTCAAATTTTGTAATTAATATTTCCTATTTATGCTCCATAGCTGTGGTTTGGGCGGCATTTTAAAAGTACACTTTTTTTAAATAAATGATTGAAAAATAAAAAATGTCAATTCCATGTTAAACTACTTCTTCATAAAAATACAGACATACTTTAAGCCAAAATATTCATGATTAAGCTAATTTAGAGGTAGGTGGTCATTTGTTGAAATTAGTTATTAATTAACTCATTTGAAAATCATTTATAAAGAGCTTACAAAATAATAGAGAATTTACCATCTACTATTAAGTTCTAGTTCAGAACTATTAGTAAATATTAACTTGGTTCACATTTACAACAGTTTCCAAATGTATTTCATGTAAGACCATGTGAAGTCAAGTCATCCGTCATCCCATACTACATGGGACATACCAAGCACTAATGGGTTTATGATGATGTTAAGTTTATTCACATGGATTTTATTATCAAATCTGTGTTAGTAGTATACCAGGAAAAAATAGACAACTTTGTTCAGTGCTCAGCTAGAAATCAAGGAAGGGATTAAACAAAGAAATGCGGGCTAATATAGAGCTTTCAGTAATGTCATTGGAAGATGTTCTTTACTCAGGATGCAGGCAAATAAAGCAATTCCTATTGATGGAGACTTTTATGAAAAGTTCCTACTTATCTTCAACACCATGTTAATAGCCCAAAGACCCAGAATAGCATAAAGCCTTCTCAGACAAATCCAAGTAACTTGAAAGAGATGAAACTACCTATCCACACTGGATAAACCAAGTGAATGAAAACACGTATGACTAGATCATGATGTGGGAGATGGTCATCGAACCAGTCCGGCAATCTGTGTAGCTTACATAAGTGCTCCATCAGATGAATAGTGGGGTGGGGTGGGAACTGAATCAGGAAGAAATTGAGTAGGACAGCAACTGGGAAATTGTGCAGGGCTTTCAATGACCCCAGACTATATGCCACTACAAAATTCCATCTTTTACACGTGTTTATAAATTGTGAAAGGCAGTATAGTGGAATACAGAGTAATAAGTTGGGAGGCAGAGTCAGGTTTTAGTCTTGGCTTTGCTACCTACTATTTTTGTGACTCAGGGCAATTCACTAACTTCTCTAAATCTTAAGTTTCTTCTTCTGTAAAGGGCTTGGACTAGATGACCTCTAAAGGTATCTTATGCAGCTCTAAAACTACAATCTTATTATCCTATGACTATGAAAGAATACATTATCAGAAAACATTCAATCACAAACAACCAAAAAAGTACTTGAAAGATTCACGGTGGACAAAAGGAGACTTTGGCATATTGCCTATCATGGTCTACACACAAACAGCCTAAGAGGCACTGCTGAAGATTGCATGTGTAGAAAAAAACGTGGACTAATAATAATAATAGTCGTAGCTGACACATAAAAAAGAATGAGAGATGAAAGAGAGAGAATCTGAGAGTATAGAAGCATTCTGACACACCCCAGATGCTGTAAGAACAAGGGGAAGGCCTCCAATGGTTTGGGGAAATCTCTTTTGAAAGACTTACGGGAAACCCTGGATCAGAATGACAGAGAAAGAAAAGGGTTAGAGATTTTCAATTTCCATCAGTAGAGGCAGTGACAAATCTACTAAAATCATAGCTGGATCAAAGAATCAAAGTAAAACAAGCAACTTAGAAAACAAAGGAACTGTATTTTTTAAAATGTTTCAGAGAATGATCAGAATGACCTATCAATGCTTACTTGGGTGTTTCAATCTCCTATCTTCTGCACATTTTTTTATGTAGTATATGACAATCAGGTCAATGATATTAAGTGGCTGAAAGGGAATAAAGGAGTAAAATGAAGGAAGAATGGCAACAGTGAAGGTAACAATTATACTTTTTAAGTTAATAACTCCTTAGGAGTACAGTATGGATAATATAGATTTATAAATTATAAAGGTACAAAGAAACAAATATAAAATTTCCAGTAGAAAGTAGCATATGTGATATAGTGGATAAATCTGGATTCAAGTTTTATCTTTGACGTATATAGGTGATCCTGACTGAGCAAATCACTTAATCTGTCAGTATGCCAAGGCAGCTCTCCTAGACAAGTGTAGAATAGTTGCCAATCTGCATTGATAAAGGGAGCTAAGCTTCACTAGGAATTCCCTACACCAGTGAAATTACAGGAACAGACAAAACAAAAGGTCATGTATATGTATCTGTGAATGCATATATAAATATATGTGTGTATACACATATGTATGTGTGTATATACATATGCATATATGTGTATAAGAGAAAGTCTTGTGTTTATATGTATATATATACACATATGTGACTTCTCTATAGAGAGAAAAATCACATATGTGTGTAACTATATATGGAGAATTATACATTTCAGCTAGAATTTCATGAAATTAAAATGTTTCATGTCAGTAACAGCTTGCTCAAAGATGTGTCAAAATTTAGACACACAACTTTAAAAAGTAAAGTTTGTCATAACTGTAAAGAATACACAGGAAATCTGACTATTTTTCAAGGAAGAATTCAGAACAAGAGGATCTTCCACCTGAAGATACAGCAAAGAAGATTCAAAAGGGACAGTCAGACAGGTAGGGGGAGAACTATGAGTGAGTGGTATCACATAAACCTACAAAAGGGGGAACAACAATAGCAAAGAGTACAGAGAAATTAAGAACAATAAGGACTGATAAATGCTCATTAGATTTAGCGCTAAGAATCCATTAGTCACTTTTGGGAGAGCAGTCTCATTGAATGACGAAGTAGAAGATCAGATTACAGAGGGTTTAGAAGCTAATGAAAGAAGAGGAAGTGAAGGCACCTAGTAAAGATGGTTTTCCTAAGTTTAGCTGAAAAAAGTGGAGAAGTAGGACAAGGATCAGCAAGAATAGCTGAATCAAATTTGCTTTTTTTAAGGATATTTAAGAAGTCAGTAAATAAAGATGGAAGATTAGAGAGTTCATGGGGATAGGAGAGAGGGCAAACTGATGGAGAGGATAGGAAGGAATGGGGTCAGAGGTGTATGTTGAAGGTTTTGTCTTGGCAAGCTGAGGAGCTATATTTTACTGTAAAACTAAGGAAGAGTTTAAGGAGGAAATACAGAAATATGTCCGATGTGGGATGAGGAGGAAGGGAAATGAGGTTGCTCTTTGTGGCTGGTCTCATTTTTTTCAGTGATTCATGAGGCAAGGTGTATAGCTGAGAGGGTAGGGGAGGAAGAGAGATTCAAAGGTTTGGAAATGGTACTGTTTTGATGAGGGGGATAGTGAATAGATTTGGGAGGTGTAAAAGCAGTACTTCGCAGTGGTGAGGATCTATTTCAAACTGGAAATCCACTTGGCATCTTAAATTCAACACATCTAAAGAGATTGCAAACATAAATTTGCAGTGGACTCAGAAAAGTTTTGTGATTTTTCTCCAGCTTTGTTTAGCAGCACATGGATCAGGTTGAAAGAGGCACACGATCAGAGTAATCCACTTTTGGAGTTTGATGAGGCTTGCTTAGCAACAGGGCAGTGGGGTAAGGGTTTCAAGGATAGAGAAACAGAAAAGAAGATAATAAAATTTAGTATTAAGGCATCTCTTTTGTTCTTATCTATGTTCTTCATAAAAATCACATGTATTCCCTCTATAGAAGGCTACTTACAGCTTCTGGGGGAAAAATGTCCCCTTAATTAACACAGTATCTGACAATTCAATTCATTAAACATTATTAAGTGCATATTACAGGTCTGGTACCATGCTAAGCGAAAGGGATACAAAGGAAAAAAAATTAAACAGCCCTGCCTTCAAAGAGCTTCCATTCTTTTCTGAAGTGGAAACAAGATGGCTACAGATAAGTCCATATAAAATATACACAAAGAGATCTTTTTTATGAGAAGACACTAATTGCTTATTCATACTACGTGAAATGGAATGGATAAAACACTTTTATCTTTTGCTCTGAAATACATTATTCTATTTATCCAGTGCAGGACTGATTCTGAGAGCTGGAAGAATCATCTAGTCCAACTCATATTTATTTTTTAAAATCAAGTAAAGGGGGACTAACTTCTTTCAAAGCAAGCCCTTCTGCTCTTGAATAGTACTACTAGACCTCACTATTTACAGTTTACTCAGGTGAATATTAAAATTAGTTTTCACCTGAGAAGTACACACTAATAAAAAGAAAAAGAAGGAAGATCAAAGTATATTAAATATGAGGAGAAAACATGGTAGAACTGTGTTCTGAATAATTAACAAAAAGAATAACCGAAGCACAGGTACTTAAAATGTGAACATATTCTATTTTAGGTGTAATATTGGCTTACCTTTATTATATGAAAGAAATGAAGAATCACTCTCTGTTTTATAGGGTCTAAATGAAGTTTTCATATTGAAAAGAATAAATATTTAAGCCACCACGAGCCATCAAAATTCATCACTAGCATTTCTTCCAAATTATATCCTATGTTTTCTCCAACAGAGATATTCCTTTAAAGATAGCAAGATTCTGGAAAAATGATTTTAGGAATAATGTAGCAAATTATGAATAAGTATAAATCTAATATGTTTCTAAAATTTTTGATAGACTCATTAATCTGTAAATTTTACTATTATGTTTCTTCCTTTTAAAGAAACAAATGAGGCCTGATAAGTTATACATGGAACCTAATTAATTTAAAAGAAGTGAATCAGAAAAATAACAGTATCTTCTTCATTGTTCCTTCTCTTCATGAGACCCAGAATACTCCCACTGACAGTCACCGCCAGGAGAAAGCATAAATGTGAGCCAGGAGAGCATTTATTCGATCATTTTCCTCCTAGTGCATCAGGCTAAAAACTGTCAAGAAACTGACATGTAAAAAAGAAGCATTCAGGTACGACACCTGAACTGAAAATAATTCATCATTATCATTTTAAGGAACCATATGATTGATCGCTTTCAAAAAAGTAGTTTTCACATTCATGTTCCTTTTAAACATTCTTTAAAAACCGGTGAATGCTGGCAATTATTTTCATACAGGACATGAAGCATCTATGGAGTATAAAGATTGTTCACTATTTTAATCTAGTTGTACAAATTTGTACCAATTACAAATACGCATTCTTCAATTTTCCAAAGTCTATTCATCAATTTGCTTTATGGCTATGAATGGAGTCACTTTTGCTGGCAGTAACTGTTCAGAGACATTCAGTGTGTGGAGGGAAAGGCCTGGGTGGAGTAAAGGGTAAAGGTATTAATTAGTAAAGAGTAATCAGTTTTATAGTGATTTCAGAATTAGTCAACAAATACAGCACTTTGTGTGGGAGGGGCACTGGTCCCACGCTGACACAGATTTAAAGTGACTCCCTATAAAGCGCTTTCTTTATCCCTCATTCTTCTCCGCACTCTCTGGAATACCTTTTTCCCTCATCCCAGGAGGCCTCCGCCATAACATTAGCCCTTAGAGAAAAGCAGAAGATAAGGCTGTCCAGCTGGTCTTATTTAAGGGACACCCAAAAGAAGCGCTATTAGCACTGCTCCTTTGCACTGAAGCTCTGTGTCTCTGGGAAGTCTTATTAAACCTCGGGAAATGGAACAAGTTAGCCCAACTTCATTTACCAGACTGCATAATTTGTTGCAATTAAGGAAGAAGTAAAAAAGAATGAATGCAGCTGGGATTTTCTTGTTTTGGGGTTTTTTTTTGCTATCTCCATATGGGATGTTCCAGAGAAAAGCAGCAGGTTGTATAACCAACAGTACAAATTAAAGACTTGTAATTCAATTCAAGTGTACTAAGTGAGGTACTGTGGTAGATAATGGAGCTATCAAGATGAAAAATGCTATAGTGACAGCTTTCAAGAAGTTCATAATCCCTATCATGTGACAGTTATAGAGGACTGTGCAATTATGAAACTTTCTCATATAGGCAACATCCTCAAAACATTAAAACACAATCTTCTTAGTTCTCAAGAGGTTGTATATAGCTACTATTAATAGTAATGTAATAAATAAAACTAGAGTCACTGTATTCAATATATCATTGCATAAAAATCAATTTTTAAGTTGCAAAACTTTCAAAAGCCTTTCCCTCCATATATTTAAACTTAGTATCTGAGAATTATTCACATATGTATATGCATGTTTTCTGGATTATCTTCCTCATAAAACTTTTAAAGAATGTTTTGAAAATGTCTCATGCCTCCTCAAAGTACCATGGATGCAAAAATGGCAGACTTCAGTTCACTGCAGTGAAAACATAATCAGCTTCCTTTTACTGAATGGAGCCTGAGGGACTTACTTCCAACTGCTGAAAAAGGAAGACTTAATTCTTCCCTCTACAACGACGTCATTGCTGCAATCCTCGTAGATGAGACACTTAAAGCGCTGTAGTCACCGGTATTGTTTGTGCTTCTGAAGGAGAGGGAAATAGGCCCGTGTAATTTTAAAAGACCCCACTAAGTCAACTATTTTACATTAAGTGAGGTATTGTGGTACTGTCTTCTTAGTGTCTCTCTCTCAAATCAGTCAAACCAGCAAGCATGTAGAAAGGGCCCTTCCAAATACACCAGAAAGAAAAGAAACGGTCCCTAACTTTAAGGAGCTCACGATCCATCCAAGGAGACAGCACGTACATAAAGAAACATATGCCAACTACAGGCAAAATAAATACAAGGCAAATCTGAGAGGGCACCAGCAACTAAGGGGGAATCAGTGAAGGCTTCATAGAGAGTGTGGCATGAGAGCACAGTTTGGAAGGAAATAAGAAATTCTGTAAGAGGTGGGGAGGAGAAAGTGGACTCTAAGGATGGGGGGACAGCCAGTAGAAAGGCATTGAGACAGATATGGGGGAAGGGTTTTTGTGAAAGTGAGAGCAAGTCTAGTTTGGCTGGACCACAAGGTGCCCAAAGGGGGATAAAATACAATAAAGGTGGAAATGCAGACTCGGGATAGGTTGTGAAGGACTTTAAGACCCAAACAGTAAAGTATAGTCACTAAATTCAATACATCATTTCATAAAAATGAATTTTTAAGTAGAAAAACTTTTCAAAAGCCTTTTCCTCCATGCATTTAAACTTCGAATGTGAGAATTGTTTAGCATCTGTATATGCATAGAGTGTTTTGAAAACGTCTTATGTCTCCTCAAAGTACCAGAGATGCCAAAGTGGCAGAGACTAAATTAGCCCAATGGTTATATTGCTCCTAGAGGCAAAGAGAAGTCATTGATATTTAGCGATTAGGGAAGTGACCATGGACATTTTAAGAAAATTATTTTGGCAACTGTGTAATAATATTAGTACCTAATATTTACATAGTACTTACCAAGTGCCAGGCATCATGCCAAGCGCTTTAAAAGTATTATCTCATTTTATACTCACAATAAGCTATTATTATCTTCACTTTACAAATGTGGAAATGGAGGCAAATAGGCCTTAAGTGACTTGTCCAGGGTCACACAGCTATTGTGTGAGGCTGGATTTGAACTCAAGATTTCCTGACTTCCAGGCTTGGCACTCTATCTAGTGCACTGTCCTAGCTGCTCCAGGATGAATTAGGAAACTCATACTCATTAATAAGCAAAGATCTTCAGTTTATAAACTTAGAAGCACAAGCACAGATGTTAAAGCAAGACTAAATGCCTTGAAAAGTATAAAACATATAGTGGGCATCCTAACATTAGCATTCTACCGAAATCCCAAATATATCTAGTACAAGCTACATTTCATATAGGTAAAGTAATACACATACCTATTTTCACATGTTTGACACTTGCACAATAATCTGTATTTGCCAAAAATTTAGTCTTTCATACGAAATCATCATTGGCAAATTATTTTAAGTGATCAATATAAGCAGAGTCAGCCAATCTAATGAAAGAGCACCGGCAGTGGCATAGGAGGCCTTGGCTTCACATCTGGCCTCTGACACTTCTCGTGTGACTTTGACCAAGGATTCCTGAGCTATAGTTTCTTCACCTGTAAAATGAACGGGTTGAGCTAGATGGCTTCTGGATGTCTCTCACAGCTCTGAGGTCTAGAACGCTATGATTCAAATATTATTCATTTTCAATACTACCAATATATGCAAATAGGCTCATATTACCAAACACAAAATGGAACAATTAATATTAAAAATAATTGAACCAGAATCCTATAGTATTCACATCAACATAGATCTCCTCTTAACATATCACCATGCCTTACATGCCACACTAAAAGGAAGCCATCATTGAAATATATAATGTGTACATGACGGATATCAGAGACAATATATTTTGTGGTCATCAAATTAGCTTTTTATTTAAAATAAATATATTTCAGTCTGTTTCCATATTCTTCCCAATAGATATTGTAAGTTTTAAAAAAGCTTTTAAAAAAGTTATTAGATTTCTAATAGTTGTACAGACCATAGCAATCTAAAAGCTCTTGATTACCACTGGGAAACATTAAACTGAAAAGTTGTACTTCTTACTATCAGGGTAGTGACAATTTCTGCAGCAGCTGGCGAAAACCCAAGAAAGTCTTCCAAATCCTTACTTAAAGCAGTATGACCCATAGCAGACACACACAATGCATTTTTAGAAGAAATCTCGAAGCACGCAGTGCTGATAATGTTTATTACAATTACTGTGTAGTCTGTGCTATCACTTTTGTGGATATACATCCCGACCAACTCTCAAGTAAGTAGTTAAGAATAATAGAAGTCATCAATGTAGGTCACATTTTCAGTGACCTACAAAAGCATCACTTTATCTTGGGGAAGGATTCATTTTTTTTTTAATTGAGCAGTTAGTTCAACTGCCTGGGAAACAGTTTGAACTCCAAATAACCTTTGCTATCCAAACAATATATCTTCCGCCCTTACAGCTAAGTAACCTTTCAGACCTGGATCTACCAAATCACCTCTTGGGACACTTTTACCACCAGGAAACTTTTACTCCCACCTTATATGCTTGCCTTATTGTGATAAATTACTATTAAACTGCACTTTTCAAAGGTAGCTCATCAAACTGGAAATCCAATATCTGATTTTTAAAATTATCCTGAAAAAGTGTTATGCTGCTGGGGTAAGTCCCAGAAATAGAGAAGGCAGAAGCTTTCACTTACCTAATTATTTAATGAAGGTTAGTCATTTGTGCATGAGGGTTAGGAACTGCTTTGAAATGATTTATATATTTTTCTTCAACAACTGAAGAAAACACCTACCACATTAAAATCGAAAAGACAATGTGACTGTTTTTCTCTGTGATCCAAGTCTGTTCAGCTCAATTACCAGTTCTGAAAAAAGCACAACAAGGAAGATTAGGGAAGATTTGTTCAACTCTTTAAAAACATGATGTCCCCAGCAAAGACATTTGGAAAGATTTATTTCTGAGTGGTCACCTACTTAGATGAAGCAGTAAATCACTGGGTCTGTGACAGTGTTTGTTTAGGTGGCAAAAGTTTCTGTGATAGAGGCCCAACGGCCCCTCACTGGGCTCTGTGTGTGTGGCCCATCTCTGTGCTGCAGCTGGCTTGATACACAAGTCTCACTGTATCCCCAATTCATTGTTATTTTAATATGACTCCACTGTCAGCTTTGCCTTTAATATCCTAAAACAAGTCAGAAAGGTAATACTATCTTCCATATCCTTAAAAAAGAGAACAAAAACATATTTGCTTTAAAGAAGGCAGGTTCACATATACAATACAATTATAAAACAAAACTAACCAACCCACCTATATCATTTAGAGTTAAGAAGGAACCCAAGATTTCAAGATACTGAGTAATGTAGAACATACAATTACTTTGATCACTGCTTCAAAAGGCTAACAGAACAGAGCAATAATTATAATGAACAATGCTAAAAAATTTGCTAGTTACTCCTTGGGTTCAAGATGATATTCTTTTTAAAACCACCTTCTAATCATGAAGCTAATTACTAAAGTTCAACATGTAACAACAGTTACAAAACAGATGTTCTTTACTGCATGCAAAAGCTGCCTTGCAAAGTGCCACAAGACATGCCCTACTGGCCAGCAATAAACTGCATGTAACATGTCACAATATGACACAGCTCTCTGACAAGGCACTCAATAAAGCCACCAGTGACTAAGGCGGCACCAGTGACACAGGTGCAGGGTGGCGCGTTCAGTCAGCAGCACGGAGATCGCTCTTCCCATGCCTGAAGGCCACAGACTTCACATGACTGACCCAAGATAACATAATAGGAGATGACAAAGGATGGACCAGAAGACAAGTTTTTGGACTCCTGGTCAAGCGCTCTTTGCCCTATACCACGTTGCCCATTCACCACTTTCCAAAACAAGACATCTGATGCCTGTCTGTAAAAGAGTCAATCTCATTCAGCTATATCAGTCCAGACTGGCATTCATTAAGGTATGCCAGACACCCTGCTAGGAAACGGAGGTACAAAAGCAAAAATGAAAAAAGTTCCTGCTTAAACCCTTTTAAGGAAAAAAAAATAGGAGCGTATGTAAGCGGAACATCATGAATGCCTTTTGGAGTGACTCACTCAACTCTGCTCTGTGCTCTAAAGCCCCCTGTCGCTCTGTCATCCCGTGTCCTGCCAAACTTCAGCCTTAGATCACTTCCATCATACAGTGACTTGATGTCATTTCCCACGAGCTCCCCCTTCTCCCCTCCTCTTCAGCTCCTGTCATTCTCTTGCCATTATCCCTTCCTTCACAATCGTCTCATGCAGGGGTGGCCCTACTCCTTGTCAGGCTGACTCCTCTACTCATCCACGTCCCCCTATAGATCGTCCCCTCTATCATCCCTACACTCTCACTTACCTTCAGTCTCTCCCTATCTATTTACTGCATCCATACTGCCTAAAAATATGCCCATGTCTCCCCCATCCTCACAAAATCCTCACTTGATCCATCCCTGTTAATTCTCATGCCATACCTCTTCTTCACTTTGTGGCGGAACCCCTTGAGAAGACCGTCCACAACAGATACCTCCACTTCTTTTCCTCTCACTCTCTTCTTAATTCTCTACAATCTCTGACCTCATCATTCAATGAAAACTGTTTTCCAAAGCTGCCAGTGACCCTTTAATTGCCAAATCCAATGGTCTTTTCTCAATACTCATCCTTCCTGACCTCTCTGCCAGGCACAGTGCTAAGTACTGGATATTAAAAAAAGAGGCAAAAGACCCTCCTTGCCCTCAAGGAGCCCACCATCCAATGGAGGCGATAACACCCAAACAAATATATGCAAAGAAAGCTATATACAGGATAAACAGGAAATAATTAATAGAGAGAAGGCACTAGAATTAAGAGGGGTTGGAAAAGGCTTCCTATAAAACACAGGATTTTAGTTGGGAATTAAAAGAAGTCAGGGAAATCAGTAGGCAGAGTCAAGATGGAAGAGCATTCTAGGCATGGAGAATAGCTGGAGAAAATGATTGCAGCTGAAAGATGGAACAGCTAGGAGGCCAGTGTCAATGGACTGTCAATGGACGGAAGACCACATGGTGCAGAGTAAGGTGTGAGAAGACTGGAAAGGTAGGAGGGGCTGGGTGACAAAGGGCTTGGAATACCAGGGAACAACTATAATTTGAGTAAGGGAGTGACCTGGTCGGATCTTTACGTTGGGAAAATCACTTTAGTGCCTGAGTGAAGGATGAATTGGAGTGAGGACAGATTTGAGGCAGGCAGACTTAGCAGCAGGTGATTGTAATAGTACAAGCATGCAGGCCTGCATCCCGGTGATGGCAGTGCCAGAGGATAGAAGGGGACATACTTGTGAAACTGTCAGGCCTTGGCAACATATTGAATATGGGGGAAGGGAATGAGAGGTAGTGAGGAGTCAAGGTTAACTCCTAGGTTGTGAGCCTGTGGGCCTGGGAGGATGGAGTTACCTCTATGGTAATGGGGAAGGTAGGGAGTAGGGAGGGTTCAGGACAGGGTTGAGGAACCTGCAGCTTCAAGGCCACATATGGCCTTCCAGGTCCTCAGGTGCAGCCTTTTGACAGATTCCAAGTTTTACAAAACAAATCCTTTTATCAAGAGGATTTGTTCTCTAAGTTTGGATTCAGTCAAAGGGTTGCACTTGAGGACGTAGAGGGCCGCATGTGGCCTTGAGGCCGCAGGTTCTCCAGCCTTGGTTCTAGAGGAAAGGTAAGTTCTGTTTCAAACATGTTCAGTTTAAGATGTTTACTGGACATCTAATTCAAGATGTCTGAAAGACAAATGGAAATGTGAGATTAGGGGTCAGCAGAGAGGTCAGGTAGATTTGAGGGTCAACAATACAGAGATACTAATTAAATCTATGGTTGCTGATGAGACCACCAAGTAAACTGGCATAGACGGAGAAGAGTCCAGGACGGAACACTGAGGAGGGCATGATCTAGAGGAGGACCCAGAAAAGGAGAACGAGAAGGAGGGGTCAGATAGGTGGGAGAAGAACAGGAAAGAATGGTGTCCTGAAAACCTGGAGAGAAGAAATTATCAAGAAGGAACAGGGTGATAAAGTGTCAAAGATTGCAGAGAAGTCACAGAGAATGAGGACTGAGAAAAGGCCACCGGATTTGGTCCTTTTTTTGAACCACCATAAAATAATGTTGAAAAATTACATAGAATAAATTTGGGCCCAGAGGCAACTAGGTGGCCCAGTGGACTGAGTACTTGGGCTGGAGTCAGGAAGACCTAAGTTCAAATCTAGCCTCAGACACTTAACTAGCCAGGTGACCTTGGGCTAGTTACTTCACTACTTACTTCAAGTGTCTTTATTTCTTCAACTGTAAAATGGAGATGATAAAAAAATCATCTACGTCCCAGGGTGGTTGTGAAGAGCAAATAAGATATTGGCAAAGCGCTTAGCAAGCGCCTGGTCCTATATAAATGTTAGTTATTATTATTATTACAGAATATGAGAAGAAACCTTCACCTCTGCTGATACAGAGTTCCAAGAATATGGAATACTACATAGAATGTCAATTTTTTTCAATGCATTAATAGGTTTTCCCGATTTTTTTTCCTCCCAAAAAAAACAAAGTATCATAAGGGAAGTTTTTTTGGGAGGAGGAACAAAAGGAGAAATCTAGGTGACATAAAAAACTAAAGATTTCAGGCACTGGGGTGGGGAGATCCATCTTGCCCTACTGGAAAGTCAGAGGGGTGATGGGGGAGGGTACAGGAGAGGGCAGATTGGGGGAGGGGGTAAACATGGGATTGCTGTTTTGGGGTGGTGGGTGGGGGAAATACGGGGAGAAAATTTGTAACTCAAAATTTCATGGAAATGAATGATGTAAGGAAGAAAATAAATTAAATTTAAAAAAACTAAAGATACACTAAAAATCTTTTTTTTTTTGAGGGGGGAAGGCAAGGCAATTGGGGTTAAGTGACTTGCCCAAGGTCACACCACTAGTAAGTGTCAAGTGTCTGAGTCCACATTTGAATTCAGGTCCTTCTGACTCCAGGACCAGTGCTCTATTTACTATACTACCTAGTTGCCCCTAAAAATCTTTTTTGAAAAAATAGAAATACATACTAACTCAAAGTAGCTTATAGACACTGTGTGAGCAAGTCTGTCAAAGTAACAAGACGAGTCACAACCATGAAAATATTTGGTGTCCAGAGAGGTTCTATGGTTAACTCATGGCAAAGTACTTAAGTAAGGTGCCAGATTTAATGATAGACATTTCCCTTTTACAAAAAACATGCTCTCAACAGGTTTGCCAAATTTACTGAGCTTTTCTGTAATGACAAGTGGATGTTAGTAGTATGACATCTAATGAATTTTTTTAATAAATACACATGAGCTGCTTCTTGAAGGTAAAGATATTTGAACAAGGAGAGAGAGAATAGTTACCTTGAAGAAGGCAGTATGGAAACAGACCCTTGGCACTGTTCACATCATCACGAAATTTTGCTGTCAAAAACAACGTGTGGGTCCCCTACGAAAATTCTCACATGTGTGCACTTTAAAAAGTTGGAAACAGATTTGCTTTACACACACATTTAAAAATCATCCATGTGAATAGCTTCTGTGAGTTTCGCGGCCATTCATTAAAAATGTAAAAAGATGATGCTTTCAAATTAGTTTGTAAGAAATAAGTGACATCAGGGAAAATGGAAATTTACCAGTCAAATCACAAAAAAAATTACATAACTGAAGAATGAGGTTAAAAATTAGCATCATGATTAAATAAACGCAACAATATACATCTAGTCAGCGCTAAGTGTTTTTATGCACTAGCTTTGTCAGATAGGACAATCATTAAAACCCAAGTATCAAAATAAACTAAATTTAGAACAATAGTATATATAATACATGCATGTATATAATTTATAAATAAGCATATAATGGGGAGTATGTGCTCAAAAATTTTGACAGATTCTATGATCAAAAATTTTTGGAGACTACTGCTCTGGGCTAGAGGGAACCAGTGAAAGACAAGCCATATCCGATATGGGACTTCTTATTTTGGGACCTGGATAGATCTATAGTTTTATCCATGTGGGTACCTGAGCCATTGATGCTGATCCCCCTTCATTTTCTGTATAACTCTGGTTCTCTGTTAGAGCTCTTGTTCAAAAGATCCTCTGTGGATAGAAGGTTCAC